>VZRE01011760.1:146862-229651 GCA_013396775.1 Cephalopterus ornatus
GGGGTAGGGAGGGGGGAGAATGCTGTGTTTCTTTTCTCAGCGTGTTTTTATGGTACTCTCAGACTAAATTTAATTCTGCAGAATTACATTTAGCTAAAAGTGTAAAAGAGGACAAACCAAAATAAAACACTTTATTCCAGGTTGATTAAAACATTTCATCTGACCCAAAACCCAAAATTAGGAGAGAAATATATAAATGTGGAGGAAGGACCAGTGACTGTTCAGCTCCTGAGCACAAAACCCCCAGGTATTTGCCCTTGTCACGTGGGTTTGGAATACAACTTTATTTTCACTGCTTTTTAAACGGTAGATGTCTTCTCCAGAGAATTACACTCTTTCTGTAACATGTTACCCAAGCCCTCCAAGAAACAAGGGTCTGTCTGGTAACAGTGAGGCTCTCAAGTGCTGCTTTTTCAGCCTTGTAAGGTCGTGGTTTCCAGGGTTGCGCAGCCACAGGATCTTGGAACTGTATAAAAAGTAGCACTGTTACTGATGGAAAATCAGTTTTAGGTTATTTTTAATTCATTGCTGCTAATTGTTTTCTTTGCTGTCTACCATGAAGAAGGAAAATTGTGATGGATGAGTTTGCTAGGGCAGCCTGAGATGACCCGGCTCTCAGGGCAGAGCCACCTGTGGCACACTCTTGCTGCTGTGAATCTGGCCTTCTCTGAGAAGGGAGGTTCTGGTGAAATGCAGGAAAAGGAAGGAGCAGGGAGGCTGGAGGTGCTTAGATATTGCTAGCGTCCCTCACAGGGAGCAGAGAGAGGTATTTGGGAAGGAGGTTGGTCAGGGAAAGGAGCTGCCCAAAAGACATATTAGTGAGGGGGATTTGCTGCCTGTCTTCCTTTCTGCCTCTGAAAATGTCTATTTATTAGGTAGGAGCGGTGGGAGGGGGAAGTGCCAGCACTTCTACATCTACAGCAGAGTAATGTGAAGGATGCTGCTTTAGCTACCCCTGAAATTGTCCTCTATGTCAGCCACAAAAGCAGGAGGAGGCAAATGCAGAGTTTGCTGGCTGAGATTAGGAAACTGCTTCGTGTTTGGAATATCACAGGGCAGAAGGAATGGGCAGCATCTCTCAGGGAAGATGTGCTGTGCCAGGGCACTGTGGAAATCACGCCAGGCAGTCCATGGCTGCCAAGCAGCAGAGATTATATCAACAGCGTCCAGACTTTCCGCTTGTGCCAGGTGAAATGTTAATGAGTTGGGAGTGCCAGCAGAGAGTGAGATACCCCTGAGAAACAAGAGCAGAGAATCAGGCTAAAAATACTGAGTGCTGTTGTACAGATCAGTGGGAAACTGCAACCTTGAGAATCACCTGTGGTTTGAGCAGAGTCACAGAGGTACGTCCACAGAAAAACTAGGGAAGTTATTAAAGGCATGGGAAGATTATCGTAAGAAAAACCCTGTTGAGTTTAGAGTGGAGCTGAGTCACAGGAGGCATGTTAGGGAGATGTAAAAAGAGGTATTTTTTTACAAGGTGCTGTACTGTTTCTTTTGCACTTAGGTGTAAATCAAGTAGAAGGGAATGGTCAATTAAATGGACAACCTGATATGAATAATAAAACATAAATTTCTGCACAAACTGGTAATGAACAATCAAGTGCTTTAGGGACTTCACCTGGAGCCTGATGAGCCGTGAGTGCATTTTTACCAAGCGCTGCCTGACCTTGAAGTTTTCTTTGCCTGCAGGGTGGGAGCAGAGGCAGACCCCAGCAGAATGCATGTGGAAACTTCACTTTCAGATGGTAGGTAGCTTTTCAGAGTTAAAATAAGCCCAAAGTCACATTTTAACTGTTGCTGTGAGAGCTGTAGAGCTGTTGGACCTTTGGAGCATGCTCTGCCCTCCCGGCTGCAGCTGGGCTGTGAGCAGCACTCAGCTGGGGCTTGTTAGGCTTGAAGGGGCAAAAACTTCCTGGGACCCTTCATGGGCTCAGTGTGCTTTAGGAGGGAGCTGGTGAGCTCTTTTCTGGAGGTGTGTGGGAGCAACATGAGGCTCTGTAAGGAGAACTGGCTGCCAAGGGAGTAAGTGCATGGGAGTGTGGAGGTTGTGTCGTTCTCAGTTGGGTATCTGGCCTTCTGCCTCCTCTGAGGGTGTACATGAGGGATGAGGGCTACAGAGGCAGCGTTTATGATATGTGTGGTGTGTTTGGGGCTGGGACAGGGCTCTGGGCTCAGGCAGTCAGCCTCTCTGATGCGTCTGAAGGTGTCTTCAAAGTGTCAGAGAGGAGAGTTGGTTTGGACAGAGACTGACTGCATGGTCACTGGTAGGGGAACAGGAGGACTTGTGGTTCGCTCCTTTGTGTCTCTTATCCTCCTCTAGCACCAGGCTGGGATGTAATTGTGCCTGAGGTTTTGTAGGGGCTGCAGGTTTTTCTTTTTTTCTGCTGGTGATCACGTAGTAAATACCTGGGAGGATATGTGCTGAGGGGTCTTTGGTGCAGGGACCCTGCCCTGTTTGCTAAATGCCTCAGCTTGGTCTCCATGCCCCACCTGTGTTGTACAGATATTGGCAGGTATTAACATCGACAGTGTGCTTTCCCTGCCCTTCTGCGCCTTTCCATTTAGGTTGGCACGTGTGGAAATACAGCTTTGAAATCAGATGTAAGAAGCAGACTGCTTGTTAAAGCCAGGTGTAGGATTTCTGGGCATTTTTTTTGTTGTTTTTTCCCCCCCTTGAGGATGCTCTATTTGTGGTCTTTGCTGCTGCTGATTTTGAAAGGAAAGCATCTCCCAAATCAGTCCACGAAGAAAGATAATCTATCTATGGTTGTTGCTTAATGCTTGTGCAGTCCTGAGCTCAGATTATGTGGTGATGGTATGCAGCAGGTCTGATAGTGGTAGGAGAAACCTGTGTGCAGGGGCTGGCTGGTCCAGCACCAGAGGCCACAGGGACAGAGATGTGGGAGCGCAGCTGTGGAGCAATGCTGCAATTAATTTAGCTGAGTCTTGCTCTTCTAAGAGGATTCACCTGTTCTGTCTTGAGGTCACCACACCACTGCTCCCCCCCTCTGTGGTAGCCTAATGTGGAAGGTTGTGCTCGCTTGTTCCGGCTTTTTTCTTTCTGTGAAATACCTCTGTGTTGTTTTAACTGTAGGAAAATTTCAGGGAGAGGGAGATAATTCAGCTGGTTGTGAAACCAGCCCTCCAAAATCCAAAGCTGCCACCATGAAAACAATAGATAAAAGGGACAGACGAGAGAGGAGGAAGGGCAAGCATATTTCAGAAAAGCTGTGCTGTTTTTGGCTCCAGCCAGCAGTTTGCATAGAAAGTAGTTTATTGTCAGTGAGAGCTGAGGATACCTGCCAGCTCTGTGGAGCCCTGTGCAGCAGTGCAGTATGCCAGGGAAAGGCAGTGGTGACAGAGCTGTCCCCTTGATTGGGCCAGCCCATTGCTCTTCCTGCTCCAGTTTGCCACTCCATGAGCACCTTCCCTCTTGGCTGCCTTTCTGCCCCTCAGCGTTGTTGGGCCGAGCCCTCCCCTGTGGTCAGTGAGTTTCTGTGCCTCTCCCAGCAGTGGGTTTGAGTGCTCTGGTCTCATTTGGCTGGCTCGGGTGTGCTGCCCAGCTGTGTCAAGGCCTCCTGTGCCATCTCTCTTGTGGGAGGGCAGGGGGACCCCCCGGCTCCACGCCAGCCTGCTTTGTCCCCAGTACCAACTGGATGTCTGCTCCAAGGTCCTGCTGCTCTTCAGGCTCATTGGGGTTCCTGTGCCTTGATGCTGGAAGTAAATGCCCTTGTGAGATCAGAGTGCAGCAGGGGAACACGGGAATGTTGTATAGCGTTGTAGTGTTCTTTGTGCTGGGAAGCACAGCCGGGATGTGTTTGGCTGTGTTTCTGCAGTGCTAAAAGTTGTAAACTCCAGCTAGAGCCATCTGGAATAGCATAAGGAGCTCCTGAGTTCCCATGTGGAGTTCTGGGTCACACTCAGAGTGTTTTCAGGAGTTCTGAGCAATCTGATCAGTTCTTCTTTCCACTCTATTTCATTTTCTTGATCATAAGTGGAACAGATCAGCAGTGTTGCTGGAGAGGCTGTTCTCACCAGACTGCCACCCCAGCTTGGCAGGGTGTAGTGGTTTTGATTTTAGACCCTCCTTAGTAACCAACTTGTAACTGAGGAAGTAGTCATCCTCCCAGTATTCCATACGATTTTCTACGTAAACCAGGGTATAAATAAGAAGGGAGAGAAGCCTCTTGCTCTCTTTCCTTTCCGGTGGACCCAGGAGCAGGTTCTCTGCTATCGGCTCTGCTCGTGTGGAGGAGTGAGGCCCAGTGAGGCCTTGTGGGCCTTGGGAAGCGGAGAGTGCCGGCGGTCGCTTAGTACAATTCTGCTATCTCGAAGAGAGTAGTAAAATTTTCTCTTGTTAATTTTTTTTATTGGTTACTCCTGAATTTTTATTGTGTATATCTGTTTTAATTTTTTTTCCTTCCCTCTCCCTTTTCCCTTCGGGGCAGGGGGAGGTGTTTGAGGTCCCTTCTCCTGTGTACATAATATTCTAATTATGTATAAGTATAAATACATGTGTATATTTTTATACAGCTTTAGTCTGCTCATTTTGGCATTTCAATAACTTTTCCCTTCTCCCTTTCCCTTGTGTTCATAGAGAGAGTGGGGGGAGGAGAGGCTGCAAACTGTAAAGTTTGAACATTCGGCAGAAAAGTCGGATCCAAACCGTTTACACAGGGACAGGAGTTCCCCAGCAAACACACACTCGTGTGCTCCCTGTCTTATGTAAAGAGATGCGGCCATTGGAAATGCACCGTCTGCGTTGTCTTATTTCTGTTATGAAATGCAGAGCAGGCACAAATACAGGGAAAAATGACTCATGTTCTACTTGTCCATGGGAATATCTCTGGGAGGAAGCGCAAGTAAAGCCCTCCAGAACCCGGGTTCCGAGTGTGTAATGTAAAACTGGTGCTGGTTAATTGGAGTTGTGGAAAATACCTTGTGGCAATGTTCAGTGCTTAAAAAAATAATTCATTCACTTTGAAATATGCTATGGTACAGCACTTTGGAAAAATTCATTATTGTAGCAAAGTTTTAGAGGCTGTCACAGTATTTCAGCATAAAGCCAGCAGCTAGAACATTAGTAGGACAAGTGTTCAATCTGGCCTGCCCAAAATGGCAGTGTAGCTAATGCGGGATGTTTAGTAGTCTTTACCTCTGCTGAGGAAATGAAAAAGTCTTTGTTGTGTTTCCCATTAAAAGTTACCCAATCCTGAATAATTGCGTTTGAGAAAGAAAACGGTTGGCTTTCTTTTTATAACTTTTCCCTGGAAAGAAGAGTTTGGCCATGGTTGCGATGGTGGCCTGGGTTCCTGACAGCCCTGCTATGGGATGCTACCGCCAAGGTGATGTCCCTGGTAATTGTGCCTTGTGCCAGAACCTGAAGCAGGGAGAGATGCTGCCAGGCCAAACTCATGGTGCCCCGTGTCCAGTGCGACAGGTGAGGTCCCTGCTGTATAGGCAGCCACGTGCGAGGGGTTAAACTGCAGAGAGTCAGCTCCTCATTCAGTGAATCTGCCAAATTCCACTCGAGTCCAGCTTTCTGAGTTGTTTTCTGGGTGGGTGGGTGGGACCACAGCTGGTGCCACAGGGCAGCCCTCGAGCTGCCTCCACCACACCACAGGGACTCCTGTTACGTGTCATGAAGTGTCCTTGTTAGCAAGGTTAAAATCTTGATGTGTCCCAGTCTTGACAGGGAAATCCTTGGAAGGCCAAACCTTTGAAAAAGCATCTGCTTTCATCTGTATCTTCTATCTTTTATTGCTCTGTTGTGCAAAATGTGTTTTAGAGTGGAGATACCTTAGGCAGCATTTTGGGGGCAGTGAGCTGCACGTCCTGCCGTGGGACAGCAGGCTCTGCTCAAACCTGGAGGTACCAGATCACAGCTTTTCCTGGTGTAAGTCACAGCCGTCCCATCGAGCTCGGCTGTGGACCAGTTCTGCTGCTCTTTATGCTGATTTTTGTCAGTGCTGGATGTAGCCTTTATAAACACTTCTATTGCCAAATTAAGCTTTTCCCCTTCCAAAGTCACCTTAAATGACTTTCTTCTTCTTTACTCCTTGCTCAGAAGAGTTTGCCATCCGAGACGAAATGGAGGGAGCAGGAGAGGTTCTGCCAGAGCCCCGGGGCCATCGCAGTCCTTGCCTTCTCCCTTGTGCCATTTCTCTGTGCAGTGACACACAGTGAAGCATCAGCTGCTTGGAGAACAGTTCCTCTGCTTTGAAAGCAGCTTGTATGTGGAACTGAAACTGCTTTGCTCTGATGACCAGAGTGTTTGTTGTTATGGGAGGTTCCTGGTGCTGCACTGTGGCTTGTGCTCCTTCAGGGAAATGTAGTCTACTTCTGTCAGCTTGATCTTACTGGTGCTTACAGACTAACTGACAGCAAACTCCATTCTCTAACATTAGTAGAGCATAGTAAGGACAAAGTGCTTGAAGCTTCAAATGATGACGTTTAGTTGACCAAGTTAAGTGGTTTTTTTGCTTAGAAAACAGGGGTGCTTCAAACTGTCCGTGCAGCCGTGGCTCTTCCACCAAACGTGCACCCCGATGACTCGTGTGTGTCGTGGGAGTGTTGGTCCCAGGCACTGCTGGTGGCCCGAGATGCATATTTCCAGACGGCCTCTTCCCAAGGGTTGCCTCCTCACTGGTAGTGTGACATGGAGCTGCCTGAGTAGACCATGATCTGGGCAGGAGAGACAAGTCTCAGGTTGGCCACCTCTCTCCTTGGGATGTGCCAGGAAACCTAACAAAAGGATTGGGACCTGCAGAGAACCTTTTCCTTTGTCCTTAATCACCCTCTGAGACATTGCCCCAAGATTTGAATCTCAGTTTTTGTTTTCAATCTGTCTGCAAAGTGCTGGACAAAACCAGGAATAGTTCAGAAGTCCTTGTGAGAAAGTCCATGTTTTGCTTGGTGGGAAGGAGATGGGTGGGTGGGTGGAAATCCCGCTCAAATGCTGTTTGTTATTAGAGGGGCTCAAGGTCTCTGTTGCTGATTTGGTGTCCATGCCTGCTCAAAGTGGATGCCCTCTGGCTTAAAAAAAAAAAGTTTTTTTATTCCTCCCTTGAACCTGAAGTGGCATAGGATGCATGGAGCTGACACATGAGCGTGTGCGTCCAGCTGATTTAGGCAGACATGGCATGTCCAAGGCTGACCAGCTTTGTGCCAAGAGCATCATGGAAATGAGCCAGCTGGTTTTGTTGACATTGCTAAAATAGAGCTTCACGTAGCAGCACCAGGGCAAAGCTGAAGGGGACAGCAGAGCAAGGGGAGAGTCAGGAGTAGTGAGACAAAGTAATGCCCCTCGTGTTTGTGGATGTTTCTGGTGACGGGAAGCAGGGCGGCTGTGGAGGTGAGTTGGAGGCGTGCTTTCGCTTTGGTGAGATGGTGCTGGGTGGGAGTAATGGTGCAGTTGGGCTCGCTGAGAACCGTGTTGAGAACCAATATGACTCACAGAGAGATTTCCATCAGCTGCCTTGTGCTCCGTGAGCAGAACCTGAAGGAAGCTGCAGATTTCACATTGGTAAATAAACACTTCCTAATGCGCTGGAGAGCTGTGTCGGGCCCACAGCCAGCCTCCCCAGGAGCATTCCCACCTATGTCACTAGGCTTGGGCACCAGGAATGGACGTGGATCCCTGTCGATCACTTTGGTGATCAGCTGTTCATACCGTTGTTGCAGAAGCTGAGTGGGGAGCAGCAATTGCTCCCGTGCCTGGGTGTTACGGTGCCGGCGCGCGGCTGCTCTGGACTGGCGTGGCTGCTGCGCCGAGCCCTTACTGTCTCCAGGAGCCCCGTGCCCCGCTGGGCAGAGCTTTCCCAACACCTGTGCGGTGGTTTAGTCATTCACGAAGGAGCCTGCCTAGCTGTGTGTCAACCACAGTGTTGCTGAAGCCTCATGCAGCACCAAATTGGCTGTAATGCTGAGCAGAAATGGCTTCAGTGTTGTAGAAGCGTGTGCAATATTCAGGTAGTCCGTGATTCAGTTTTGCTGGTTCCTAAGAGCGGTGGAATGTGTGCACAAGTAGTAAGTTGAGGTGTTGTATGTGATGTTTTGTGGGTTTTTTTGTTGTCATTTGATTTTGATCTGCTTTTTAACCAAAACAGTGCCTAGTACTCCAGTTTTAAACTGATGGATGCTTATAGCTCTTGTGAAACCACAGATGCTCTTCTAGTATGAACTGTCAAAGTTGTGGAGGAATGCATCTGGCTCACGTGGGATGAGGAGCTGATGGCAGTGTCCCTTTCCAGTAGGGTTAGAAACTCCTCTCTTTCAAAACTGAGGGATCCTGGGTTTTTTGAAATGCAGATGTTGTGGCTGCCTTAGGTGTTCAGGAACGGAGTCAGGAGTTGCCTTTCTTCATGTATCTACTGCTCTTTTCCTTTAGGTTATGATGCCCTGAGCTATTCTGTGGAAAGCAGCGACAAGTGGAGTGGGAGACAGCTACTGCAAGCACGAGAGCAGAACACGACTGATGTCCCTGAGGGTGGGGGACAGCTGTACGTCAGGAACTGCACTGAGCCAGGTAGGAAGGAAAGGTGCCTCCAGCTCCTCAGTCTTGCCGTTGGCTTCCTCACCTGCAGACAACTGTATTCCTAGCTCCTGTACAGCCACATTTACTGATTTTTCAGGTCCATAAACACTGCTTTTCACTGCAGAGCTTCCTCAAGTTTTGGGGAGAGGAGGGAAGGGTTTTTCTCTGTTCTTCGGGACTTATGTCGGTTATGTGCCCCAAGAGAAATTCTAACACCGTTCTGGCTGCACTTCTCTGCTGTAATTTTTCCTTTACTGTAATTCTTAATAACATTTCTGGAGAGATGGATGATTATAGTCTTTTTTAAACAGCAAAAACTGCTACAAAAATTCCTCTTACTCAATTTTTGCTAGTTTGCATAACTCCCATCAGCTTACAGCCTCCCATCAGCATCTGCAGTGATCTTTCCCCCGCTGCGCTCAGTACCTCAGTGCCTGCCTTCACCAAACAGAGGTCTGTAGGAAGCCTGTGGGATTTTATTTGTGGTGTGGGGTTTTTTTTCCCGCCTTCTCCAGAAGGTAGAACAATAATTACTGAGTACATTGTGTTTACTCAGGAGAGAGAAAGCAGAAATACCGAGGCGAAATTACTGTTTCTTCTCCGGATTGTCCTGGTGTGACAAAAGAATACATTCTGTAACAGAAACTGATTCCAAGTGCTGTAGAAAAGGAAGTGAAAGTAACAGAGTTTGGGTCCTGTATGTTGCTTTGTGGATTTCGTTTGGACCTTTACCATAGTGTAAGTGTAAATAGTTAATGTTGGGCTGGATGGCAGTCAGAGGTGTTTGAGTTGGCTTGGTTGGAAGGGGAGTGGGACACTACTGCAGTGTCTGTGGAAGTTACCTGTTGTGCCCAGTGGGCTGTAGGCCACCTGCAGAATGCATCAGTTCTGTTGCTCAGCAAACTGAAGTGAGTAACAGAGCTGGTAAGAGGGGCTTCTGTGAAGAGCATCAATATGGCAGCTTGTTACGAGTGTTGTTTGTGCTGTCTGTGGTCACACAGCGTGCGAGAGCAAAGGGGTGGTAGTTGTGCTTTGGGACGAATTTTGGAATTTTCTGTTTTCCCTGCAACTCGGAGTCATGCCAGGTTTCCAGCACAAATGGGCCACCAGTCATGAGCCCATACAACTTCATGCCACTGCTCCCTCCTAATGTTCAGTGAAGCAGCCATTGGGATGGCATGGCACCTGACAGTGGAGCTGCTGAGCTCAGTCCAGTCTAAGGCAGGCTTGACCATCATGTCAGCAGGTGAGGATGAGGAGACCTTCAGCACAGTTCCTGACAGTAGCTTTCATGTTTAAGGATGTGGACAGGGGTAGGGTGGTTCAAATCCTTGTACAGCCCTGACACCAATAACTGTTGTTGTCAAGCAAAGCTGATTGAAGGCTTGATCCCACAGCCCCCAGGGCAGCACAGTCCTTCCCCCAGCTGTGCTGGTGCTGGATGGGACCCCAAATAGTGTCACAGCAGTCGGGAAGCAGGGGGTTTCACCAAGCATGTCCGCCTTTGCCTTCTCTAAGTGCTTGCCTATACAGTGCTGCTCGAGGAAACCAGGGCGATTTGGCTGAAATTGTGATGTTGCTGAGCATAACGCACAAGTAGTGCATAACTAGAGCCTCAGGGCTCTGGTGACTGGGGAATCAGCAGAGCTTAAATGTCCTCGGCGTTCCCGCAGGACCAGGCCGGTGTGTGTTGGAGCTCAGTGCTCCTCCTTCCCTTCGGCAGGTGTCGGGAGGGAAATGCTGCCTGAAAAGTCACGGGGTTTATTCCTGCTCGCTTCCCAGATGAACCTGTGTAAACACCTACAGCTAGGCAAATGTGGGTGTTTTTTATAAAAGCAGTTTCACCTCGTTTGCTGGGAGAGGGAAATAAAATGCCTCATGTTGAAATGTTTTGTGTTTTTTGCAATGCTTGGCTTTTGTACTCTGTTGGCAATAAACACACCTTGACGTGCTGAAGGGAAGATCTCTGTTCTTTAGCTGCATGGGTGTTTGCAGGCTCATTTGAGTGCCTGCCGTGACATTTGCCAACTGCTATTTTTATTTTCTAATGGCTTATCCTGGGGCCTATCTAGTAGCGTTTTATCATAAGAACCGCCCCAGATGGTGGGGGTTTTGCTCGTTTTTCATTTGAAACAAAAATGGTAGAAATATTAAGGGGGTGAAGTGGATGGACTGAATCCAGCCTAAAGCCCATTTTTTTGTATTTTTCCTTTTTTTTTTTTTTTTTCCTTTTTTTGAGAAATGCTCATCATGGGCTCTGGCCTGGTCCTCTGGCTGGCTTTGGTTGTGTTGAGTGCCTGTGGAAGCAGAACAACAGAGCAGCCTGCTTTCTTTTCTGAAGAGCCTCTGGTCTCTTGTCTCTGGATTCCTTATTGCCCAGCTTTGCCATCATACCTGCTTGTCGTATCCCTCTTGGATCCTGGTGGCTCCTCGTGGCAGTGTCTGAAAGTGCTGTCACACAGCAGATGCTCTTCTGGCCTCTCCTACTGTCCCCTCGTCCTCATGGTATCCGTGTGAAGGTGTGTGGAACTAGAGATGGACAAAATGTTGGACAGAGTTTATTCACAAAAACAGTGATATTGTGAAACACTTGTGATTTTTGGGCTAGGTTTTAGCTCATGCAAAAGATTATGAGGAAGAAGAGAGAATTACTTGTGTTATTTCAGGCAAAGTATCATTTACCCACCCGGTCCTGTTCAGAAACGTGACTCACCTGCTGGAAGCCAACAAAAAGGATTAAGCTGATTTAATGTTGAGCTTTGGGTCGGGTCCCTGTGCTACCAAATTCAAATTCAAGATTGCACTGGAGAAACTCTGAAGGTTGCTGTTCATTCAGACTAGGTTGATTTGCTGTCATGAAGGTGACAAGCTCCTGGGCTCTGTCAAGATGGGCCATGATGTGTCTAGAAATTCCTGTGGGAGGTCTGGTGCCAGCCCTTATTAGCTCCTCTCCAGACTGACATATGCTTCCCCTGACGAACTGTCATCACCATCCTCCCCCGGTGTTATCACTTCCACCTCGGAAAGGCTGAAAATAAAGCAACAGCTCTACTTAAGTGTGCTGTTTTAAAGTCATTATCAGTAATAGCAGGAAATACGTGATTGCTGCAGGAACGAAAAGATCTCAGTATATTCATTTAGAGCCCTAGGCACAAAAGTGTTTAAATTAAACAGCCAAAGAAGTTTTTATGCAATTATTTTTTACATTTCCTCATCTGATTTCAAAAGCAGCTTTCTCTTTTATCAGTATTTCTCCAGTGACTCATAGCTTATGATAATGTAATTTGTAGTGCTTGGCTGTGGAGCAGGTAACCCTTCCAGGCTGCTTGCTGGTGCTTGTGGCCCTTTCTTTGGAGCCCTTTTGGTGCTGAACCACAAACCTTAGCCCACACACCCAAACCCCCTCGGGTGAAGCTGTACTTTCTCATCTCTTTCCTCTTACACATTCACTCCTCTCTTTGCACAGTGACTTTTGCACTTGCTCAGCTTTAGGTGGTCTGAGTTCCCCTGAGTTGTCCTGCCCAGAATGATGTCCAGAGAGCTTCTGATGTTTCTGTGGGCTCTGTGTGGTCTCTTGGTGGACAGTCAGATAAAGCTGCTCAGGAGGTTGTGGCAGTGGCAGGAGGGTCTGGCAGGTCCCAAAGTTGTAGCACAGTCTGAGGTGGGCTTGTGAGCCAGAAACAGGGTCTGTTAAGTGAAGTACTCAAGCGTGGAAGACAGGGGAATGAAATGTGGGTGAGACGTGCTCATGATTTTAGTGGAGCCTTGATATCTGTGTATGGAGGGTAATGGTGACTCCTCCATCACTACGGACTTCTCAGCCTTTGTACCTAGAGGTGCAGTGCCAGGCTTTCCTGTCTGACCAGCCTTCTGCTTTTAGCCTCTGTAGGATGCAAGGAGCCGTATCATCACAAGCCTGGGGTTTGCTTTTAGCAGGATGGGCTTGTGGATGGGAAATGGGAAGACACAGAAAAAAAAAAATTCATCTGTAATTCGTGCGAAAAGGTGCTGGAAGTAGCAGTGGGCAGAGTGAATGAGATTTCTCTTACTCACCACTGAGGAGTTTCAGAAGGCCTTCTTCAGAAGCATATATAGTATGCTGTATGAAGAGTGATTTTTGATTTGTTTTGTTTTCCTTTTTTTTTCCCTTTTCTTCTCTGAACCTAAATCCAATTAAAAAAAGTCACCTTCCCTCAAGCAAAATTAATTTAATCCTAGCAAAATGAAAAGTAAAAACTTGTTTCTGCCTTGCAAGTTGCCAAACCTTGCTTTCACTCATGGGAATGTTAGAAAAATAAATTGTTGTTAGTTTAGATACAAAATGTCCTCAAGGAATAGAAAAAAAGATGTTCTCTCCCTGAGCCGTAAATTGGATGAATTTAACAGAAATTTGTTTGAACTTCTGCTCCCACGCTCTGCTTCTGTTTGTTTGTCGATTCCAGACCTAAAGTGTCAGGAAACTGTGATGTTGGTGTTAGAACCTCAGAAATAAAAACATGCTTATTTAATCTGGGTTTGCGTGCTGGCATGGAGCTGGGTTATCTCTTCCTGCAGCCTGGAAGGAGAGATGTTCTCTCGCTGGGAACAGGTGCTGGGGTTTGGTGGCATGTGACATCAGCCGGTGGTTTTGGCTGGGCTGGGTGCCCCGACAGCTGCACCTCTGGCCGAGGGGACTGTGAAAGGCAGCCCTCGGGCTTGGAGTTCTTCTTGCAGAGCCTGCTGGCTTCGTTCGTTGGAAGTGCTGCAGATGATTTTCCTTTCCTGTCCTGCATTCTGGATTTGAATTCCCAGGGCTTGGGATTTGCTTTCTGGACTAGGTTTTGCAGGATCTTTGGGACTGTTGCAGGATCTCTTGGCAATAAGAGGTGGTCGCAAGTACTTTCTTTAGGACTTTTCAGCCATCTAAGGGGGAAACAGCCCACGTGTGGCTGAGTTGTGTTCAGTACAGGTGAGCGGGTACCTGAGCACCTCCTGCTGAGGCAGAGCCTGCTGTGTTCTGACAGCAGGGCTTTTCCTGCACAATGTGCCCAAGGGGAAGCTCAGAACAACTGCTTTTGGACTGAGTTCTTAAACTCTGAACTGATCACCAAAACCATGCAGTTCCCTGGAAAATAGGGCCCCCTGGGCACACACAGGAGGCCAGTTGTGTTCTTTTTGCTGAAATTTTGCCAGCATTCCCATGTGATTATCTGTGCAACTCCAGGAGCCGGAGCTTTAGGGAGAAAAATAATACAAGCTCGTGTGATTAAAATCAAGAGGTGGCAGTGCTATTTCCCAGTTCATACTTGGTGTGTTCTCTTGCATCAATGAAACAAAATAATTAGAAAAGGAAGGGGAGCAAAGTGGCAAAACAACAAAGTAAAGCCTGGAGTCTGAGGCCAGCGTTGGCCCTACAGTCTGCTGGCAGAGGAGAGGTGGTGAGCTCCTGCTCACAGTGCCCTCCTCGGGAAGCTGCTGCCTGTTTCTGCAGAATACACCACTGCACATGTATCAAGCAGGAGTAGTTAAACCACTGCTTATTCTAATAGAAAAGAACCTCATTAGACCCCTTGGCTCCCGGCTCATGAGCACTGTGCCCTCAGCCCTCCGTGTCACAACATGGCCAAGATGTGCACCGGTAGGGCTTCTGGGACTGATCTGCTTAATTGGTGATACTTGTGATTAGCCTGTTCCCATTGTAATTGCTGTTTCTGGCGGGAATTGCTGTATTGTCACAGGCTGGCTGTGCAGTGAGGACTCACAGTGTTCAGGGAAGATTTGTGTGTCATGCTGGGCATCAAGTGCAGAACACCAAAGGATAATTGACTGTTGCTACCCAAGAATCATGTTAATATCTTCAGAAATGATGACAGTGGAAGAGGAACAAAGGAATAATCCTGTAGGGATCAAGGAAGAGATCTTAACCTGTTCACCTTCTGCTGTCAAAGGCACAGAAGGATGTTGTTTGAGAGCCAGTCAGAAGTGTGGCCCCATTTGCATGGGAGCTCTCCCTGGTATCCCATTTATCAAGTCAGTGTTTTGCTTTAGGCTGCCAGGGAGCTTTCCTGGCCAAACCTGAAATAGGGATTGCTGGACATGGAATGGCTAGCTGGGGGAATTTAGCAGTAGCAGTGGTAGGGAGCACACAGCTGCAGGACCCCCACAAGATCCACATCGGATACCTTGAGGAAGCCCTTTGGTGCAGGTCATTCTGTAGTGCTTCACCCCCTTGTTCTCCTTTTCATTCCTGTCCCTCTGCCTGCATGGAAGCCTCACAGCCAAGTAGATTTGACAAAAGCCAAACCTTAACCTCTTGTGTTTCACAGTGTTTTGCTTGTGATGGGCTGCTCAGTTATTTAGTTTTTGAAGTGCTGGGCAAGGGAGTGAGAGGGAGATACACATCCACAGCTTTTAGAGAGTAAGGTGGGCTCAGGTAGTGCGCCAGCTTCTGATCTCTGTTCTCTTTCCAGTCCTCATTTGGACTGTAATGAAATGACCTACCTGCAGCCTATTAGTCACCTCCTAATTACGTCATCTCTAAAGGATCTGCCTACTTTATCTCTGGAAAAAAATTGCAGGTAGTAAATGTCAACCTTCTTCAGCACAAAGAGGGGGAAAATATCTTCCCAAGTACTTCACCAGCCAGTTACTACAGCTATGTAGTAAGAACCCACATTTAGAATAACACTAGTGGAGTGGGGGAACCCTGTGTCCTTTTTTATGATTATTTTTTCCCCTCTGAAGTAACTTTAAAATGACCAGAATTTTTCTGAGTGTGGGGGTTTATTTTGGCTTATTTCTTTGGTTGTGTTCTTTTTGGTTCTTTGTACCTAGGGGAACAATACTTGCTTCCTTGACCCTTTAGTGAGTTGGGGTTACTCCTTTGGTACATTGTGTTGTGGAAAAGGCCACAGAGAGGCTTAAAATACTGAAAAGGAACAATTACTTCCAAATATTGAAATGCTCTTGCATTTAGAAGGTGTTAAGAAGCAAAGTATGACTTCAGATATGAATAAATATCACATTGTACCTTTCTGAACTGGGTTTTACTTCTCTGACACCTGAGGATGCCAGGCTGCTGCCGTGCATCGCTCTGGCCATCTGAGATGTCTTCCATGAAGCCTGAGACCTGAATTTCTAAGAGGAGGTGCAGAAAGAATTGTCAAGTCAGACTTGTTCCTTTCTCTTGGAAGAAAATGTACTTGCATTTTCACATGCTGAGCCTGAAAAGGAGCTCCACTGTAGGCTTTTGGGTTGGCATGTGGGAAGAGTCAGTGTGGTCCTCTTGTTTGGTGACACTGGCAGCCTCAGGACATTACTGAGATAGAGATGGTAGCCCACAGCTGTAGTAACAGTGTCTACCAGATGTACATGTTCTACATTGGCCAGATACCAGGATAGTTTATTTTTTTATACACCTGAATTATTCTTCTCTCATGGTAAATGCAAGTTGTCCACTTAAATATAAATTTAAAAACATATTGCTGTGTTTTTGAAAAATGTGATTATTCTCCCCGGAAAAATCTGTACTGCTGTAAGTTTTTGGTTGTTAAAAATTTTAGACTTTCGGTACCAAGAAACTTGGGAATGAAGTCATTTGTCTTGGTGCCTGTTGATCCCAGGCCTTGTAAAATATATGACTTGGTTTTGCTGGAACAGAGTGTGAGGTTTCTGCTCAGAGCACCTGAAGAACAGCATCTTTCCCAGCCTAAAAGATGGATAGAGGTGTTTTGCTCTAATTCCAGAGGAGGAAGGAAATGGAGGGGGGAGTGCAGTAGGGCTGTGGGAAACATCAGCTCTGGAGGAGAGTGTTTGCTGGTTGTAAGACACTGAAAAGGGTGGCCTAGGATAGAAACAGAAATTCAGTCCTAGCTATCACAGGTTCTCTAGCTTGTGTGGTTTGTTGTGAGTTTGTGCTACTTCAAAGGGCAACTTCAGGGATGTGTGTGGAAATATAAAGTATTTTGAAGGATTCTTGGGTCTTGTGACGTTCTGCACAGCTCAGGGAGTTAGTTGGTTGGGTTTGGGAAGGATGCTGGGGGTGGGAGGCATTGCTTTTTGTTTGCATTCTAAAATCAGGATTAGAAAACCTGGGTGTCCTATGACATCAGGCTGGAATTCCGAACGAACGTGGCAGGAGGTGTGAGGCTGGTGAGAGAGAGCACGGACTGCACTCGCTGCCTCCGGCGTGTGCCGAGGATTGCGGCTCTGCGGGATGGGGCGTGCGCTCCGTTGGACCAGAACCCCTGTCTTTCACAAGCAGAGCTTTCATGGCAAAGGAGAGGTGTCTCGGGGCAGAATGGACCTCAGAGCCACCCCCCTGCCACGGGCAGGGCCGCCTTCCACTAGACCATATTGCTCCAAGCCTCCGTACATCCTGACCTTGAACTCTTCCAGGGAAGGGTCATTATCCTATTTTAAAGTCTCTCTGTGATGCCAGAAGGGTAGAGGGAGTAAGCTTGATGATGGAGATTGGGGCAAATGGTTACCAGCACATGTTTTAAATTTTGGTGCATCTGTAGTATTTCACAGATTGAACATGAATGTGTAAACAGGGGCCTCAAGCCTTAAGTTTCAGGACTGAAAGCTGATGAAGCTCTAAGATCTGTCCCAGGACAAGCCTTTCTTAGAGTTCTGTTTTAAATTTGGTATTTTTGAGCTATTACTGCAAAAGAAGAAAAAACATCTGGCCTCCTGTTGTAAATTGGTTTTTTGTTGCTTGTTTTTCAGTTCTTGCCAGTAGTTCGTATTTAAAAATCAAAGGTCCAGATTTTCCATGGATGCAAATTATTATTAGCTCCATTGACTTCATTGCATTTTACACTAGTTTTAAGTGACCAAGAATCAAGTACAACATCCCAAGTCAAGACTTAATACAGTCAGGATGGAGGCTTTATCATCTGTTATTTGCATTTTAAGCAGTGCTCAGTTGTATAGTTTTTATATACAGACATGTGCATAAACTCACTTATGCATGCACAGAGTAATGGTTTTATATATTCACGCTGAAGCAGTTTAATTCAGTGCGCAGCAGTGGGTAAAATAAAAGTATTTAATTAAAATGGACTTTTTTTCATGGACTGTGTGAAAAATTTCTCGATTAGATATTGGTTACCCATATGTGCAAGTCCTTTGTTACTTCCTTGCTGTTCCTATTCCTGAAACAGAGAGATGAGTGGATTTTCTTTCCCTAAGATCCCGTGATGCCTGGTGCTGGTGGTGAGAAGGAGAGCTCCTGCTTTGGCCCAGGCTCTCCAGGGCCACTCGTGCAGGGGTCAAAGTCTTGTGTGCTAGGTGTGACAAAACCACACAGAAGGAGAGATCCTCTGTACCCTACACCGGAGTAGGTGAGGTGTGAGGTAGGAGGTAACGGAGGGCAGGCAGCTGATGCCCCAGGCTGGCTGAAAGCCGGGGAGAGAGCTGTGTTGTGATCCTTGAATATTGATGCTGTTCTGCCCAGAACCGTGGCCGGGCAGAGATGCTGGCTGTGGTCCTGGCAGAGCATGTGCCAAGCCTGCCTGCTCCACCACTGGAATGGCGTGTGCTGAGCGCTGGAGCTCGGGCAGCCCAGCACCTTGGGATGTGTGATGAGCTACACCACAACGCAGAACTGTCTGTAAAAACAGGGCATGCTCTGGGCAAAATAATGAAACAGGGTGCCAACTGCTTGGAATGTTCAAACCAGGCAGACGCCCCATAGACACCGGCATGGAATGCTGCTCGGCGTGCACACGTGCTCATCCAAAGTTACTGGGAGCTTTTCGGATTTCTTTTTATTTCCATCCAAATTTCAGGATTTTAGGATACTGTCAGATACCCTAAAATTTCAGGATAGTGTCAAATACCTTTTAAAGGGCTGGTGCTTTGGCAGAAAAAGTGCTGGATGTGGGGCAGCCATTGCCTGAGTGCTTCATGAGCTGTCTGGCAGCTTCTCTCTCAGGGGCAGTTTCTGCCCCCTGCATGTCCTCCTGCTGATGTTGTACCTGTACTGGTGGCCAAAGGTAGCAGCTAGGCAGTGCCACAGCTTTCTGTCCTTACCAGTGTCCCCCACATGTAGGCACGAGGCTGGGTGAGGATCTGTTGGGAGCTCTCCTGGTTGTTTGTGCAGTCGTGGTGGTGCATCTCTGCTGGAGAGGGGGGAGTACTTTGGAATGAGCCTTTTTCTTGATTTTATATGTGTATGCATGTGCACAGAAAGAAGAGAGGTGGGATAAAAAGAAATGAGCAGTCTCGACCAGTATATTTGTAACCAAAGACAGTCTTAAGGCTGCAGCAGTGTTAGCGCAGGCATCTGGTGATGGATGGGAAGGTGCTGACAGGCTGAATGGCTGCTTCTAGTTCGCACTCATTAGTAGTCTCAGAGTGAGCTTCTGCCCTGATGAATGTGACTTTCTGGTGACCTGAGCACTGTGGTGCTCTGTCCTGCAGCCTGGCAAGCTGTCCAGGCCTGTCCCAGTGACACTGCCTGTGGAAGCATCCAGGTCATCACCCACTGCACCAGCTCCACCCTGAAGGACTGTGATGTGTCATGAGCCAGAAGTGCTGTCTTCCCATTTCTTAATTGATGGGAGAAGAGGAGGAAAGGAGGAGGTGATGATTATTTTGTGTTAAAACAGGGATAATTACTGCTATAGAATTTTGCTAGAAAAAAGAGCAACAATTCATGGTCCAGGCTCCATCGTGGCTCGGCAGAGTCGGGGTTCACGCATCCTGTGGACTGTGTTCCTGTGGTGGAGGAGTGAGCCTGCCCTGTCCCTGGGCATGGGAAGCCCTGTGCCTGGCTCCTCTGCATGCATGGAGGGCTTCCTCGGGAGATGCTGCTTCGGGGTCTCTAGGGGCAGCTGCCCGCAGAAGCTAAACCTGTTGCTCCATAAAACCTGGCTGCAAGCATGTGCCTGATGGGATCCCTGCCTGTGTTAGTGCCAGATGTGGCCTTATCCATGTGCCCTGGCCAGGTCAGCATGTCTGAAGCAGGGCCCTTGAGGAGGAAAAGAGGGCTGCTCAGGCTGAAGGTTCATCTGACACTGCCTTCTGGCTCCATCTTCATCCAGTGCCATGTTCTCAGGGAAAAGTGCACGCAAAGTGTGAGATGTGTTTACCATTGGAATTTGGGCCAATGGACCAAGTGATGCTTGCCTGGTGTACTCTTGCATCGCCCAGTAACTCCCCATGTGACAAGTCGCTAAGTGGTCTCTCTATATGAAATGGCTCCTTGTGCTTCATTTTCTCCGGAAATTTGAGTGTATTCTGTGCCCAGTGTGAGCCTTTGTGCGCTGCAGCAGTTGGTTGCTTTGAGGACCTTCGGTGAGGCAGGATGCTGCATGCAGGGATGCAGCAGCTTTCCTGTAGCCATAGCAACCGCTGGGGATGTGGTGGTAACTGCTGGCATCCCTGGACCATTGGGCCTGGAAGAGAGGTAGAAATGGGTGTGGCTTCAAGGCCATGCAGTGAACTACCCCACAGTTATTCAGGTGAATGGGGCAGACGTGGCCCCAGCCCAGATGGATGGATGCCCAGCACCAGCCTCTCCTGACTGGGAGGTGTCCTCTCTTGTTACTTTTTTCCCAAATTTATTGAACTGCTTCTTGGAGCTGCCTGTCTGCAGGTCAGAAACCCCTGTGGTGCAGGCGTGGCCTCGGCACCCATTGGCCCCCAGTCCAGGTGGGCTGACAGGTGCTGGGTTTGCTCTGCTCCTCTCTAGGAGGCAGCACACTGGAGCCAGGTCTGGAGACTCTGCCACAGCCGTGCTGGGGTCTGCAGAGGCTCTGGCAGCCCCCCCAAAGCTGAGGGGTAGGCAAGGGATCAGTAAGGACAGGTTTGGAGAGCAGTGGACAGAGGAGTGCAGATAAATTCCATCATATAAACGGTGTCTTGAAGTGAGATTGTCAAACACCTGCTGAGCCTGAGGCTCCTGTGGGTAATGCTGAAGCTCCCCTTCTCCCCCATCCCTCGTAATCAGGATTACAGATTTAATCAGGATGCAGGAGCAGACAAATACTTGGACTGGGTGATGGAAAGTTCTACTGAGCCACCACCGCTCATGTGCTGAGGAGAAGCTGGGAGTGGGGGAATCAAGCTGTTCATGGAGCCTCCATGTTTGAATTAATTTTATGTTCTACTTGCACTTTGGTTCCTCCTTGGGACACGTCCTTCCACCGTCCCTTTTTCTTAAAAAATTTCCAAGCGAAACTTGAAAGCCAGTGTGTCCTGTGCCCTACCTCCACTGCATCTGTGCTGAATGGTTTTGAATGGATTGAATCAATCTCCTGGGAAAGCCTCGCAGGGACATTTAACTTGCCTTCAGTACAGAATTAATAAACAGGTGAACACGCAGGAAGGTGAGAGGACTCAGTGGTCCTGGGTCCAGGTGCAGCTGAGTAATGTAGTGTTTGGTTGTCCATAATCTGTTTGGCCAAGTTTCCTTGAAGCCTTTGGTGGTGCTCGGGGATTGCTGGAGGAGACAGACTGTGGTGCACAGGCACGTGTGCGTCTGTGCCGCCGGGCAGGCGTGTGACTGTGTGAGGCCTCTTTCCTCTGCAGAGCACATGGAACTGCTGTGCCCAGTGAGTGACAGTGGACATGACTGATGTTTCCCTGGCAAATTTTTCCATCTAGGAAATTCCCTGCTGCTTCAGGGCTGTAAATCAGGATTGGATGGCCTTTTAAGGGAGTGTGCTGTCAGTCAGTGTTTCCCATCCTATTCTGATTCCGCAGGTGCTTGACGTGTTCCCAGGGAGGTGCAGATCTTGTCTGCAGCCAGTTGGACTAGGAAAAGACTCGCTTGCTTTCGCTCCTTGTCCCAGCCGCGGTGCTGCCGGTGTGTTCCCGCAGAGCCTCTCCAGGTGACACTGCTCCTGGCAGAAGCTGCACCCGTGACGCCGGGCTGTCACCCAAGGGGACAGGGCTGGCGCTGTCCCCCCCTCCTGCAAGTGGACTGCTGCCAATTCTGCTGGAGCTTGGGCAAGCAGACGACTGGTGGGCTTAAAGCAGAGCCTGTTGGCTAATTTTAGAGGGAGGTTTGCAAGCAGACCAGACTTAATTTACTCTCTTATTTTTCTACTGCCACGAGACTAGTGGAAGAAACATGACCTTTGTAGTTTATCTGTAAAACTTTAAAAACTAAGTGAACTGTTAAAATGATGTTGCTGTGAGCAATTAACGTATGGAAAACTGAAACAAAGGAGAGGTTTGTGCTTGGTGCTGGGTAAGTGACAGGCTGTGTGCCTTGTCAGGTGTCTGCTCTGTTCGATGGCTGTGTAGCTGCTGTAAATTGAAGAGGAGGGAGGTTCTGTAGGGTGCAGGCTGGTGGTGTAGCTTCCCCTTCTGGGCAGGACGGGCTGTGGGAGGCTCAGGAAAGGTTCAGGGTTGTGTTGCCTGTCTGACAAGCTGCACTACACAGCAGCAAGGGCTGTGGTGCTCAGGCCTGTAGGGATGAGGTTGGCTGAGATCCAGGGTAAACAGAAACTACCTGGGAGGTTCTGTACGGAACCTCAGGTGTGGCTGTCAGGGTAAATCCATCTTTATTTCTTCATGTGCTTAACAGCAGGCACACTGGGACACCCTCAGAGTGCTGACAAAGGCAAACATGTTCTGGGATGGCATGTAAATGGCTGCACACTGTTCCTGTAGGGGCGAAAATAGTTTCAGCAAAGTCAAAATAAATAGCTTCCTCTGTTGCCTTTACCTTTTTCCTTTCTTTTTTTTTTTTTAAACATTTAATTGCTTTTCTGTGTTATACTGTTTTGTTATCAAATTCACTTGAATTTCAAACAGAACAGTTTCACCTGCTTTATAATTTTTGGATAAGAATGCTTGAAATCCTCCTCTTGACTTGCGTTTCAGTGTGAAGGTGTCTGTGTGCAGGTGTGTTTGTGCCAGGTACAATGCACCCTCTTCCCAGCCCAGAGGCCAGAGTGTTTGCTCAGGAGGCTGGGGGTGAGCCCCAGGCTTTTGGAGCAGTGCCCCAGCCCCAGGTCCTGCGGTGGCTGGGGTGGCCGAGGAGGAAGCTGTGCTGTTCCAGCTCTCCCCAGGTGCGGCCGGTCCAGCGCCGGGCAGGCAGTGTGTTCCTGGGGCGGGAGCTGGGGATGGGTCCATCACAGGTTTTGGACAGGAATACTTTCCTTCTGATGTTGGCAGCAGTGAACAACATTGGAGACGCATTAAATCCTGAAGCAATTAAATGTATCAGCTAAGTGGGAGTTTTTTTTTTTCCTGTTGTGAGATACTTCGCCAGCTGTTGTTTATGGAAAAAAAAAAATCTAAATCTTTTTTATGAGAACTGTTTTTAGGTTTCTTTGTGTTTGGGGCTGATTTATACATTATACATTAGTGTGGGAAGGCAAAATATTTATTTACCAGTATGAATATTTAGAGGAGGAATAAGTGGGAATCCGTCTGTATCGATAGGTTAAGCCCGAGATCCAGGAGGATGTTACCAGTGTTAGAGGTGGCACAGTTAGATTGTATGGGAACAGAGCGACAATAAATTGACCTTCCCCTGCCTGTGTCTGGGTCACCCCACTGCCTGCATGACCTCATCCTCCTTGCCAGGCTCCATTGCTAGTGCACAAAGACATCAAAAGCCCTCTCCCCTCTCTCCTTAGGCAGAGGACTAACAGGAGTTGGTAACTTTTCTGTTGCTGGCGATGTTGGTTTCATGGAGCCCAAAGAAAGCAGGGACGTGTGGAATGGTTCCTAATTGGGTTGGCTGCGTTTGGGAGAAACTGAGGAGGGCAGTGGGTTTGCCTTGCTTAAGTCTGCTGAATGATGTTTGGGAGAGACTTCTTTCATACAGCACTGTTCTGAGAAATACACAGTTCTTTATGCTGCTTCCTTTTCTTTTTGCTTGTGATGACAGAATGTTGATTAGAGCTCTGGGTAAGCAGCGTGTCATTGTTTGGGATGAGGCATGCCATAGGAATAATACTGCTATAGAAGGAGGCCCCAGACTTGATGTTAATTATATTGCTTGTTGATTGCAAAAAATTGCACCAAATGACAGTTTATGAGAGCTGGGCTCTCTTAGGAACAAATGGTCTAAGTGGGTTGGAGCTTTGCAGAAAATAAACCATGTGGGGGAAAACACGTTCTTATGGTTCAGACCATCAGCTTCAAAACAAGGGTCACTGGCAAGTGACTTCCCTGGGATTGGGAGGAGGTGGTGTGCCTTCTTGAGCTGGAGCTGACCGGAAGGATGTGGGAGAATACCCACAACACTTCCTGCTGTAAAAATGGAGCTCAGAAAATTCAGGGTTGCTTGCAATGGCAGGCACCAGGGTAACTTGAGAGACCCCGGCTACCTTGTGCTCCAAATGCTGTGTGTTTTCATCACAGACTAAAGATTACAAAGTTTCATTGTTTGGAAAAAACAAGGATGTTTCTGCACTGATGTCCAGAAAACAAATAAAATCAGAACCTTGGGACTTGGCTGGAAATTATAACATAAATTTGAATGAAATATAACTTACTAGCAAGCAAACCAAGCTGAGACCTGTGAGCAGTGTTTCAGCTTGGTGGTTTTAAACAGAGATGTTGCAGACCTTCCTGGCCAGCACTGCTGTGGAAATGAGGGCTGACCTTTAGTGATTGCGGGGTAACAGCGTCCCGTTCCCTGCTGCAGGAACACGCAGTGAACAGCCCTAAATAAAGGATAACAGAGATGGAGACTTGTCAAGGTTTTGCAGCTCTCTGGGCAGTTGGTTGATGTCTCCAGGGGAGGGCAGGAGGCAGAGGAGCTGTGTATGCCCCTTGGCAGAGTGGTCGCACAGGACAGACTCCCGTGGGCTGCCTGGCACACGTGGGAGGCTGCCAAAGATGTCCCTGGTGTGCTTGGCCATTTCGTTACTTTTCCACGCAGGTTGTGGGAGGTGGCTGCTGTTGGCCATTTTGTGTCTGACTGGCTTCACTTGTCCTCTTCTCCCACTGAATAATGATAAAAATACCTGCAGAGCTGCACTTGGTCTGGCAGAGAACATGGGGGAGAAAGCAAAGTAAAACCCCCTTGGGCTTTGTGTCCCACTGGAAAATAGAGAGTGTTGCTCAGTTCTTCGAGGAAGACTCAAGTGAATTGTGTCTGGTTGGCAGGAAGCACACGGCCCAAAGCAGCCAGCCCCGAATCCAGAAGGTTTTGTGATTGTGCCTCCAGAAAGCATTACTTGCCCCACAGCATGCCCTGAAATAGTAATGTTTGGATAATGTTTTGGGGGTAACTAAGCTGGAACATGTGTATAACTGTTAAAATCGTGAATGCCAAAAAAGGAAATCCATGCTAAGCTCAAAAATATGGGCTCATCATTTAACTGGGATAAATGTTACCATTGTAATTTGGTTTTGTTGCATTGTGCTATAGGCTTTTTGGCAGGGATTTCATGGGAGATGAGGAAACAGCAGCCTGATGCTTCCCTCAAGCCTTTTTGAGACTATTCTCTTAGTTTTGCCAAAGTGTATGTGATACATTCTTCAAAAATCCATCTTGGGTTCCTCAGCCTCCTGCTGGAAGCTGCTCTGGAGGGTAAATGTGGGACAAAGCAGGTCTTAGATGCCCCCGCTCCCTGACTGTGCACCAGGGAGTTCTTCCCGGGCTGGGGGTTTGCCTCTGAAAACCAGGGCAAGGGGCTGCAGTTAAACTCAGCAAGGAAGGATTTGGCCCCTCCACTCAGCTGGACCTTGCGGTTCCAAGAGGAAAGGGAAGTTCTGGCTGTTTGTGCTCCAGGGGACATAATCTGTGCGATCTGAAGTAAAGTCACGATTAGTTGGGCTGGTCTTCGAGGTTGGGGCTGAGCAAACACTCCCAGGGCTTTCTTACTTTTACACATGGGCACCAAACCCAGAGAGAGCCCATTGCACATCTCTGAGCTCACGAAATCAGTTTATAGTCCCTATGTAAGGGCATGTCAGAAATGCCCTGACAGGAGAGGATGATTAAAAATGCGGAACCCTTTGATAGGGGGAGTTTCTCAATTTATTTGAGGGAAATAAAGCCCTTTGCTTGGATCTGAAATTAACACGAAGTTTAATTTGTTGCACTTGTTTTAGTTCATCAGCTGGAAGAGAGTGAACTTGGGTGGAGATAAGTCAGAAAATTAAGCTGTACCCCTCAGAAAAAACCACAAAGGCTTTCAGCTGCCACTGTGCAGGAATTAGAGCGTTGGAGAAGGGGAGGAGAAAGGCAATTTTTAAAGCCAGTAGACTGGTTCTTTTTATTTACTTTCAGGTTTGGGAAATCTTTTGAAGCGCTTTTCTGCAACTGTGAGGACTCAAGAATGTTTTTACATTGTTCGGTTGCTTTTCTGGTTTTGGTTTTTAACTTCCTTGCGATGGAAACAGGTCTGATCCTCCAGTTCTGTGAGGTGGCAGCAGATGAAGGCTGCCGGGCTGTCCTGCAGGGCAGCTGGCACGTGGCCCTGCTGCTGCCCGGGCTGTGAGCTGGGGCTGGGGATGTGCCTCAGCACTGGGCTGAAGGGAGCCAGGAGCGTGTGTCCCCTGGAGAGCTGTGCTGAGCTGTGCGGAAGCTGTTGGAGGTTCACTCCTGCCTGTCCTCGGGGCTGGCTCTTGGGGGGTAGGTCTCTTGGCCACTGATGGCTTTTACCCTGCAGGGGGAAGGAGCCACATTCACGGCTCGACTGTTGCACCTGTATGGCAGGATGAGGGGCACAGGGAGCTGAGTGGCACCCGGGAGTCCTTTGCCATTTTCTTCAAGTTCTTCCAGATTTTGGTGTTGGGAGCAATGTGCAGAGGATGGTGCACTCTGGTGCTGAGAGCTACAGGCATATGGCAGTGGTAGGAGTGGTTACCATGGAAACCTTTAAGCAGCATGACATCACCAGCACTGTCACATTTAAGCTTTTCAAGGCTTTTTGGATTTCAGGAGTTACATAACTTTGGAAGGGGTTAGGCTGGGGCTTGAATCTAATCAGTATTCAGGGTCTTAGTTGAATTACATTTTTAAGAAAGCCAAACACCCCAGTCCAAAAGTGCCTGGCTGCATTGGCACTGGCGGTTGCAGCAGCAGTTGGTGCGTGGGGATGCTGGTAATAGAGGCTTTGCTCCTCTCCTCTCCCTGACACCTCATACCTGCCCTGTTTTGACCCTCCCAGAGCCGGGCACAGCTTTGCTGCTCCTGAGTCCTAAGGGATGCAAGAAGGGAGCACAGGTTGCCCATGGGAGTTGAGGCAAGGGAGCGTGTTCATTTGGGGGTTGGACAAGCTTTGTGCTGTCCCAAAGGTGCTGCAGATTTCCTATGGAGATCCTTTTGGGGTCAAGACACGAGGTGGGCCCTCATTCAGCCTTGCTGGGGGTCAGGAAGTAATTTGAATTCACATGAAGGTGGCTTTATGTGTAAGGATGTACGTGGGCTTCGCTGCCTCCTACAGGGTGACGTGTTCCAGCAGCATTTGTGCTCTTACTGCGGCCACAAACTGAAACATCCCCATGGGGGCTGGACACTGTTTTGACCGTGGTGTAGATGTGCAGTGATTCCAGTCGGGTCCTGTGTGCTTCAAGTGCAGGCTTCAAGGCTTTCTGGTCAGCTTGGCCAGGGTCTGCAGGCCCTGGAGCTTCAGGCAAACTGGAGCCACTCTGGGCTGGAGGCAGCAGGAACTGTTGGCCCAGCTGGGCTCGGGCAGCTGCGTCAGCCGCTCACACTCGTGGCAGAAACAGCAGCACAGAAACAGCTCTTGGAAAACAATTCCATGGATCCATCCTGCTGCCTGTACTGTGCTCTGCACAGTTTTGTGCGCACCTTTTGATTTAAGCCTTCTGGCAGAAGGAAACGTTTCAATAAGAAGAAAAAGCAAGAAGTTTTGTGCAGTCCCTTTTCCCTCTGGTCGGCATCTGTGCCAGCATCCCTGAAACAGGTACCCAGCTGGGGCTTCTAATGATTATTGTGGCAGAGTGTTCCTGTGTGATTGACTCTTAATTTTTACGTTTATCCTGCTGGGAAGTTCTGTGCAGGGAAGACAGCAGCATTCAGTATCTCCCAGCTGCCGGTTTACTTGGAAATCTCTTCTGGGATTCAATAAAGTGAAATACGTGAGTCAATAAGGTATTAGCAATTAGTGTTTCTCGTCTTCTTAAGAAGTTATTCTTACCTAATTTGTGGTTCTAATCGAAGTGATGAGTCTGCAGCAAACACCCACCTTTATAAATGATTGTGTAGCTCGCGTATGGATCCGACTGCCAGAGACTGTCCTGTCAGGGTTGGCAAGGCTGGAATCTGCAGTGGTGTGGGGAAAAGAGGAAGGATGAGCACGTTCTTCATCTTTACTTTTTCACCCAGTTTGTGCATGAGCACTTCCACGATTGGTGTCATCCCAGGGTCTTCTCAGCAGTGACACATATTTGTGATAGCAAGGCCTTAAGCTTCAGCATCCAAAGTGCCAGATAGGCATGAAAAATAAACAGGCATGCTGGGCACTGGGCACTTGGATGCTCAGCAGCAAGGGGCTACGGTGCCCAGCTGGGGGTTTAGAAGCCTGATGTTCTTTCCTCGTTGGTGGTCAGCTGTGGGCAGCCCAAACTCGCCCTGCAGGTGCTCAGCACGACAAGTGAAAGGAGATTTCTGTTCCTGACTGTGCAGAGCAATGGATCCACACCTAGGAGTGTAGGGGGGTGGTTTTCCTGTCTTGGAGGTACCAGGCAAAGGCAGGGCAGTGGTTTTCACCTGTGGTTGGGGGGTCTGTCTGGGGGGGTCCTCACCTCTTTCAGAATATGGGGGTTTGTCCTTTCCATGTTACTTCTCTCACAAGGCTTTCCTGTCTGTTTGTCCCTCTGTGAGATTCCCTCTGTCCTGACGGTGGCTGGGAGAGCCCTAAGAGTGCTAATGAAGGACTTGGTTCATCTTGTTCTGTAATTTTTGGATTGGATGACAGCTGGCTGCTGAGCCAAGGTTTTTTTGCTTGGAGCAAAAGAAAAACCTTCATCTTGTTTCTGGCTTTCTGTATTAATTTCCTAGTAGTTGTTTACATTCACCATTCTGCCCAGTAATTTTTCATATATGTGAACTTAAGGAAAATACTCTCTGGTTTTCTGCTAAATGCAACTTAGTGTTTTTCTGAGACATTCAAGACTGAAGCTCCTTGCAGGAGCTTTTGAAATAATGTAATAATGAGGCAATGAACCATGTAGGTAATGCAGAGAAAGTCTTGAAAGATGCTGGATTTGTGTTTAACCACAGTACAACTGCTCCAGACTTGGGGTTCCTGATTCAGCATTCCTGATCATAGTGATTTACAGCAGTGAAAGGCAAGTTAGTTCTAGGATTCTCTGAAACAAAAGATTGCCTGGGCCTGAAAGGAGTGACTTATCTTGTAGTCTGACTGAGGGGAGGTACAGCATGAAAATGAGGGGGAAAACTGAAATCCAGTGTAAACCAGAATGTCAGATTCCTAGCAGTGGCTGGAAGGTTGTCTTGGGAAGTAATACCCTGCTGACAGTTCTCAGCTGGCACGGTTAAATGTTTCCTGTGGGGAAAGGCACAAATCCCGCTGCAGCCATGGAGAAGCCACGCAGCGATCCACGCTTCACGTGCTGCGGGGTTCAGGGTTTGCTGAGGCCACCTGTGTCTCAGCACCTCCATGACAACTCTGTGACAATCCCTCGGTGCCAGTGTGCAACACCGAGATGGTAAGGAACTGCTCACTTGGCTGGAGGGAGTAGGACACTATAAAGACCCTTCCTGGTGTCACTTCTTCCATCTGAGTCCATAAGCTCTTGTGCCTTCAGGGATATCAGGGCCAGCTCTCCATCTGAGCCACAGAAGGCAGTGCCTGACAGGGCTTAGAATCCCAGACTGGTTTGCTCCAAGCCCCATCCAACCTGGCTTTGAACACTTCCAGGGATGGGGCAGCCACAGCTTCTCTGGGTAGCCTGTGCCAGGGCCTCACCACCCTCACTGTACAAAAAACTTCCTCATATCTGACGTAAACTGACCCCCCTTCAGCTTAAAACCATCACCCCGTAGCCCTGCTAAAGGAACGAAGGGTTGCATTGCAGCCTTGTGGATTTATGGAGTGTTTCTTGAAGGAAGGCAGCTTTTAAGCATTATTTATATTTTGTTTATTTATTTTAGCAAAACACTTTTGTGTATGTTGTATCAGCTGCAAGAAGAGTGTCATACCTAGAATGATTCACAAACCAGATGGCATTTTACTGCCTATGGAGAGTTAATCTCCTAATCTGTTTGTCTTTTACCTGTAATTGTGTATGAAAGGCAAGTGTTATTTTAAGGAAAAATTATTAAAACCCCCATTTTTA
Organism: Cephalopterus ornatus; assembly: GCA_013396775.1. Classification (NCBI taxonomy): domain Eukaryota; kingdom Metazoa; phylum Chordata; class Aves; order Passeriformes; family Cotingidae; genus Cephalopterus; species Cephalopterus ornatus. The sequence continues at coordinate 176,633 of VZRE01011760.1, forward strand.
CTTAGCAAATATCATTAGAGTCCACATACAAAATTTTGTTTTGCTAAATTGCTGTGACTGCCTCCACTGAGGGAGTTGTCCGTGCTGGTATCAAAAAGGCTGCAACCTTTTTTTTCCCCACTGATTAAGGAAGATCAGGCTGAAAAACCTCTCCTTATTTTAAGGAGTTGAAAAGGCTGCAATTGAATAACTGCAGCCAAAACTAGTTGCTTCCGCCCTGTTGAACGTGGGGACAGGTATGTTCACCTGACAGGGGTCAGTTGTAACCTTTCTTGGCCACCCCTTTAGGAACCAGCTGCCCCCTGTCATCCTGTGCCAGCACCTTCCATGGACCAGAGAGCTGCTGGAGCCAGGAGCTGGCCCTGGCAGGGCTGGAGCCTCGTGTCCCACCTTGCATGTCCTTGGCTCCGTAGCACTACAGACCCTGGTAAAACCCCAGAATCACAGTATCAGTCCACTTTCATCCTGTCTGGCTGTTCTTGCTAAGCCTGGAGCAAGGGACCTCTCCATCCGCTGCAAGTGACTGGGGGCAAATCCTTGGTCATCCTGCTGGGACGGGTGGGCTGGTCCTGAGAGGTTGTGTGGTCCTTCTCTCTCAAAATCCCCAAGCTTCAGCAGGTGGGCGATGCCAGAACGCTGTGCTTCAGTGTGGGTCCCTTACAGCTCTTATCTGGTCTCCTCTTGTGTTTGTGTGGTCTGTCCACTTGCCTTTGCTGACATCAGAAGCAGTTCTTCACTCCTGACAGGAACATAAGAAGGGAGTAACTTGGGAAAGAGCCAGGTGGATTTTATTGCAGCCTGGACATCCTCAATAATATTGTCTGGTCTCTGCTGATTTCCCAATCAACGTTTTGTTTCCCAATCATCTATTTGAGTAATAGATTAGAGAGAAGACAGTTCGACTTTGAGGCATGGTCTGAGCTAGTTGTTCTGGCACGCAGACATCAGTCATGGTTTTACGTGTCAGCTGGACACCGGAGACAGCCAAAAGGAATAAATGCTTGCTCCACAGTGTTGGCTCTTGTGCCAATGCCAGTGTCACCAAGCTTGGGTGGCTCTGGAGGGTGATCTCGTGCCCCTGGTCTCTTTCTGCAGCACAGGGATTAGGGTCACTGGGCAGTGCCGTTGTGAAGTGAAACTTGTTGGGGTTCATGCCACTTGTAAGCTCTGTGGTAAAGCAGAAAGGGAGTAAATGAATCCCCCAGGTAGGGTCTGCACCACCCAACTGTGTGGCCCTAAAGTGTTACGCTCCTGCAGAAGCAGGCAGCCTGGAAACAGTTTACTAGAGGAGTTCATCAAGATTTGGGCCTTGGGATTGGCCCTTTCTCACGCATTTGTTAGTGGCTTGTGTACAGAAGTTGGAAGGCATGCAGCTGGGAGTCAGGCTCAGAGGAGGACCAGGCTGTCTTAGGGGTGAGCACAGCAGCCATACCTCCGAGACAAGGTTCACAATACAGCTTCTGCGCGGAGGGAAGCCAGTTCCTGAGCTCTGGCACACAAAGTGTTTCCAGCAGAGATCGGAAAATGTTCGTACTTCAACACACGGCTCTACTGAGAGCTTGTTAAGACTGCTCACTGCAGCAGTGTCAGCACACTGACAAAGTAATCCAGGCTGGAGCAGGTAAATGGAAAATACTGGGATCATCAAGAGACTGTGAAGGCTCAAAGTAAGAAACCAGCACCTCGGTCTTGTTTGGTGCAGCCTAGTAAAGTAAGTGCTATTTGTACATACGGAGGGGTAAGCGCTAAGCCGGTGGACCGGGCTGGCACAAGAACCAGGGGATAGAAATTGGCAATGAATAAATACAGGCTGGAAACCAGAAACTTCTAGCAATAAGATGGGCAGCCTGGAATAGCTTTCAAGATAAAACCAGACCAGCCCCAAAGTGGGACCAACTCGGCCCCCGCTCAAATCCAGTGGCATGCAGGAAGGCTCTAGAGGACTGGCCTCACACAGGTGTGAGGTGCCAGGAGACCAGAGCCCCAGTGTGGAGCAGCCTGCTTGGACACGTGGTTGGAGGAGTCCCTGCCTCAAAAGCTGATGGTTATCAAGGACCATATGGATGCTCTGCCATGTTTCGTGCCTGAGCTGAACATCATTCCTGAGGCAGCAGGAGAGAGCACCGGGATCCCGGTATTTGGGCGGGAACATATTTCTTCTCTGTTTGCCGAACTGCCATGAGACAACAGAGATGAGCACAACTCCAAGGAGCCCCATCACTCCAGGCTGGTGGCTTTGTGTGCTGCATGTGCTCCATCTCCAAGAAAAATCATTCATTTTGCTTGCAGTCCAGGGTCCCATGTGCTCACCCACGTGTTGAGAAACAGCTTGCAAATCATTATCTGATTGGCACCCAGCCACTAAACTTCCAGTGACCTGCCTGCTGATATTATTTTGTGCGCTGCATTCTCCTGACATATCTCTGTTGAGCACGTTGTATTGTTTTTGGAATAAATGTGAGGGTAAACAATAAAAACTGAAAACAGCCGCCAAGGATGAAGGTGAAACATAGACTTTGTGGCTGGTGTTGGAAATAGGATCTTTGGTCTGGCTACCCTCTCTGGAAAGGGGCAGGCATGTTTGAGCAGTGCCAAAACAAAGTGACTTGACCTTTGCCATCTCTTGGTGCCAGCTCAAAAGGTGTTGTATGTGGAATCCGGTTATTTTTGGATCTTGCCCCACAGGGCAAGTGCTGTGGGTGAGTGTCTTAGTATATTTAGGACTACAGAGAGTTTCTGCAGTGGGCCAGGCAGCATGATCCAGATTTGGTGGTGAAGCCCCTTGACCCTTTCCTGAGCAGTAAGATTGTTAACCATGTGTTTTTTCTGTTCTCATGGAGCATCAGGGCTGTCCTGGTGCAGGAAGGTCTGACCTTTAAAATGCAGCGAGCAGGTGTGGCTGGAATCGAGGGGATCAGCAATCACTGTAAGGGCTGCAAGGTGACAGAAAAGGGCAGATTGGTGTCACTGACTGTGTGCTCCTGTGGCAGGTGAGGGTGGGCGTGGCATTAAACTACATGATAGGCAGGAAAGCACCAGACAGAGGCGTAATTCATGAGTGGTTTTTTGTTCCTGGTGTTTTTCTGGGCTTTATGATCTGTTGATTTTTTTGCTGTCAGTGACAGGACTCTAGCAGAGAGTCTGAGGACTCCCTCCGCAACCCGGTGCCAGGGAGCTCATTGAAGGTCAGCTTGGGTAATGCCTCATTAGAGAGCTTGACAAGCACTGCAGTACCGCTTAACTGCAAATTTCAATGTTAGGGAATTTGGTTGGTTCTTTTTCCATTTTAAACGCACCTGTTGTTAGAGATGTTTCAGCCAGATCTGCTCAATGGCATCTCCAACATGGGAACAGCTGAAACTTCACAGATCCCTTGCAAGTGTGTCCAGTCCCAGTTTAAATGAACACATTATGTTTCAACTTGGCAGCAATAAGAGGAACAATGGGGAAGAGGGAAAAGTCTCAGAGTTAAGAGATTTCAAAAACACCTTAGGAAATGTTCCCAAACAACCACAATCCCTCCCTGGGGATCCCCTCCACATGTTAGAGCTCCAACTGCATATATCAAACAGTTCAGAAAGGAAAACTTGGCCTGTGCAGCTCTCGATGGAAAGTGGTGATGGAGTGCCGGAGAGTCTCATCCAGTGGAGGAAGAGCCACCCCTGTGTGGGGCTGACCTGTCATGAGTCGGGAAGCCTTTTGGGAAACTAATAGGAAAATGCATTAGGTGGGGATGGTAATGCTTTCCCCATGCATCGTCCGAGGGTTTTCTGCTTAACAGAGTAATTCTTTGCCCATGGCTGTGGCAAAAACATTCAACTTCACTGAGCAATCCAGCCTTGCTGGGGGAAAACAGCATTTTTAAGTCTGTGGCAGTGCCAGCACGTGCTTTAGGAGGAGCTTTGGGAGGGTGTGATCCCTGCTGGTGCAGGTGGACGTGGCTGTCACAGCCTCCTGGAGACACCTGCACAGTGGGCTGGGGGAAAAAATCAGGCACGGTAAGGGAAGAGGGAAAACTGCTGCCTTGCACGGGCGGGGGCATTGCAGGGTGACAGTTGAGGTGGAAAGTGGAGGATGGAGGTTTTGAAGGCAGGGCTTGTGCTTTGTAGCAAGCTTGACAATGCTGGGGTTTCTCTCTGAAAAAGCAGTGGCGTTGGGTTGTGGTGAAAGCAGCCGTGGCCATCCCGTCAGACAGAGATAGACAGCTCTTTGTGTGACTGTTGAGGGCTCTCAGAGGGGAAGAACTTCCTCGGAAAAGCCTGGGAGGAGGCTCGAGCTAAAGACACTCTGTGGAGCTACTAACGTTTGGAAATACGCGCGTACTTGATCTGGAAGCCAGGCTGGACTCTGTACGTTCTGTTTGGCACCTGTGCTGCAGCGTGCTTTCCCTCCAGCACGTGCAGGGATACCTCCTTGCACCAGAATGTTCTTGATCTGGTTTGGTTAGCAGTGGGGCAGGAAACTTTCTTCCATCCAGTCACTGCATACAAATTGAGATGAGTTTGAGTAGTTAGAGGGGCCAGATCCTGCTCTCAGTCTTGACGCTAAATTATGGCATCGACAGCTAGCCTAAGTGTTGGTCCCAGATTTCCATCAGAGAAACCAAGCGCTGGGATGGGGTGCATCCTCCATCCTTTAATGTGTGGCCTGTATTCCTTGTCCCAGGTCCCCTGTAGGAGGTCTGGAGCTCTGAAGCTGTGATATGCCCAGCTTGCAAACTCTCTGGTAGAGACCAGCCCTGTTTTGCTGTGCCTGACAGCATCTGTACTGCTGTGGCTGCAGCTGCTCCGAAGGGAGGGAACACCGTTCCCAGCCACTCCTTGCTCTCTTTGTGCCCTCCAGCAGGCAGCTGTCTGCCATAAGGGACTTCTTTGCTGAAATTTTTTTCAAACCAGCTCATCTGGTAAAGAGATGTGCTGTGATGTCAGTCCGCTGGTGGTCACCTTTTCCAAGGAATGAGTACCTGGGAATGGTAACCTGGTCCTGAGCTGCAGCAAGGTGTATATTTGGGCATATTTGAGGCAGCCAGCAGAAAAACTTTCCGTGGTTTTGGTTTGCTCTGGCTGAGCCAAGTTGAGAGGGAAATTCAAAGGCAGAGAGCTGAATAAAATCAGGGCTTTTGGAGGTGGGAGGGAGGCATTTAACAATATCATTTACTTTTCTGTAAAAGCGGTGTGGTTTGAGTCCCATAAATTCAGGCTTTGAGGTATTTCTTGGGGGTTTGGAGGGGGGTAGGATGGTTTCTGGTCTGATGCTGAGCCTGGTGGAAACGTGAGAAGATATTTTGGTCTATGAGTCTGAAAGGCAATCCCTCAGTTCCCTGCTGCCTTGGTATCTGGCAAGGCACTTCACCTCCCTGCATCTTGCTGTGCTGCTCAGTGAAGTGACAGTGATAAGGTCTGTGTTGTGAGGGTGCAGCAGGGATTAGTCAATTCTTTGCAGTAGTTTTGGGAAATCTCATGGAAAGGAGCCTTAGAAGTGGAACAAAGTAGTATTTGTGATCCAAATACTTTGTCCCTTCTTGCCCAATTCTGAATTCACATCCTGCCAGCAGTTGCTGTGTGTCCTGGTGCACAGCACAGCCACCCATCGTTTTGTAACTGCTTTTGTGAAGGACTGTGGAGGTGTACTAGTCCTGGCCAGCACCACAGCTGCAGGGGCTGCTGCCTCCTTGTCTTGTGAGCCCAGTCTCTTTGCCTGGCTCTGTGTCAAATAGTCAGCACAGATGTGCTGGTCACTCCTGTCATTGCCATTATGTGGTGGATTTCTGTTTTGTTGTGTTAATTGTCATGGAATCATAAAATTGCTTGGGCTGGAGGGCACCTTTAAAGGTCACCTAGTCTGACCCCAATTGTATGGTGTTTCTTCCCATGCTTAAATTCTTCCTCCAGCTCTGTGGTGGGAGCTGAGTCCCATGTACAGCAGTTGGTCCTTACCCAGGCCATCAGTGCAGTGGTCCTTCTGTCCTCTTCCTGTCCACTTGTCCTGCTGTCACAGTGGGGCAGCAGCATTGCTGAGGGACATATTTGACATGTGGAAAGCTGGGAATGAAGGCAAGAGCTCCAGTTTTGCTCCTTTGGCCCAGTTCAGTTTCCTACGCTGAGGATGGAGTTACTGGAGCTTAAGAAGGCCATAGTCTAGTAACTGTGGTGGTAGTGGTTCAAGGGTTGGACTTGGTGATCTCAGAGGTCCTTTCCAACCCATCTGATTCTATGATTCTATGATTCTAAGGCAGTTTTTGTGCTGCTGACATGTTTCTAAGCTTCCTTCTTCTTTGCTTTAAGTAGCAGCACACTTTGTGGGCCCACTCATGGGCCTTTCTGCAGATGCAGTAGGTGTTGTCCTGTATCATCCCTGCCAGTAGCAGGACCTGGTTCAAACAGGACTTGAATGGTGGGACTTGAAGAGTGCCTAGGGGATGAGTTACCCAGCATAGGGCAGGGAGATGTGGCTCCCTCCAGCTGCACTGTCTATGGGAAAGGGTGTTTGGGTCCATGACCCAGGAATGCTCCTGTTTTCCAGCTCAGGAGCTGCTGTCCTCCTTCAGGAAAGGACAAGAGGATCAGAGCTGGCAGGCTCCTCTGCCCAGGACTGCTTTCCTCTCCCGTTTGCTGCTGGAAACTAACAGTGCAGAGAAATAAAGCAGATACTGTATCTGGCCATGTTTACCTTGTTCCACAAAATAGCTGGGAGGATTTTCTTGGGTGAGGAGCTGTGGCTTCTGGTCTCATTATTATTCAGCTGCTCTTTGGAGATATTTTGCTTCTCTGAGACCTGCCTTAGAAATATTGCTGGTTGTTTTATGAGGGCCCGTAGCAAAGGTACTGTAAATCTCTAGTGTGAGGTGCCTGACAATATCTGTACAATATTTTACTTTTTGACCAGGCCATAAGAAGCACTTTCACTGTGGCTGGTTATTAGGCACTGGTCAGGCAGGCATGTGCTACACTTAGGGCTGTGTCATCCTGAAGGACAGGGACTGTGTCTGTAATGAACCTCCCGTTCAACAGCACCGTGGTTTCAGCTGGCAGAGCCCAGGGATGGCCAGCGATGGTGCTGGGGCTGTTTCAAGGGCCACTGGGGTTTTGCTGTCATTAGAGCTGTGTTTGTTTCAACAGCCTCCTTACAGTTTGTTGATGTTGATGGTTGCACTCTGCTGAGGGTGACACTGCTCCTGGTATTCCTGGTTTTGAGGTGTTCGTGATTTTCTCCAAAAGCAGATACTGAAGGAATCTAGAGAGAAGGTGCGAGAGCTTCTGTGTGCATTGAAAAATGTAGCCTCGCATCACTAGAGGAATAACTGGGATCAAGTCCCCAGTTAATTTTAGTAATTATTTCTTTACCAGTGCTCTCTGTAAGTAGTTCTGCATTCATCCCATTGCAGCAGCATGGATCCCATTCACGGTCTCCTTGCGGAGGTTCCCGTATTGTGTTTGCCATAAAGCCTGTCTCCTTCAAGTGCTGTGGCCGCTGGCAGCGTGACACTCAGAGATGCCAATTTTAATCAAAGCCTTTCACTGCAAACTCAACTTCTAGTGTATTTGGGATGACGAGAGTTCCTGACCACGTGAACTTTCTGAAGGCAGCTCTGAGCAAAGGGGGAAGAGGTTGGGACTCATGGCCATCGCCCCTGTTATTTGGGGCTTTTTCCTTTCTCAGCCTGCCGTACTGTGGGTAGCTGTGCAGCCACCGGGCAGGAGGGAGGCAGAGGGGATGCTCACCTTCTCCGGGCCATCAGCAGAGGCACTTCGCAAAGGAGTAGGTATGCTGGAGCTGTGAGAGGGAGGAAAAAAAGTGTCAGGAGGCAGAAAGGGAAAGGAGAATTATTGTTTTTATTTGCTGTCTGGGTTGCAGGAGGGGCAGGACCTGGGCTGTGCAGAGGGCAGCAGGGTTATGGCTCTGCACAGAGGTTACACAGGCTGCCTGGACTCGAGCAGACCCTGCCCTCAGACCACTGTGGTTTAACCAGCACACAGATCCAGTGAGCTCTCTCTGGACACACAGCAGCAATCTGTGCTGCCTCTTCCTGCAGAACGATGGGATTAGTTTGACAAACCCCTTCTAAGCCACTGTTTTCAACTCTATTACCCTGTAGTAACTTTTTCTGTCTGACTGATGTGGAATGATAACCAGGGCGAGGAAACTGGCTTGCATTTTGAATGTCTCCTGTGTCCAGGTTTTGTGACTTCAACTGTCAAGGAAAGGGATGCCTATTGACCCAGGGGGGATCTCATGGGATGAGATGAAATGAGTGGCTCAGAGCTGGCAGGAGGCAGCACCAGAAGATGCAAGTGCATGGTCTGGTTTCTATAGGTCTGATTTGTGCACTGGCACCTCCTTCTGCTTGCAGAGGGGAAGAACTGCCTCGGTGCTCATGATTCCTTGCCTCTGCCTTCTGCCTGCATCCACTCTGCTTCCTGGCAAGCCGAATGGATTGGACACAGAGTGGTTGTAGCTCGCTGGCTTTTTAAGCCTCTAAAACTTCAGGCTGTGTTTTGGAGACAGAGCAGGAGACTGCCAAGCACTATGGTGTCATCTTGGTTTCTCTGAAGCGTCCCTGCATCGTACTGTACCTGGGCAACAGTGAACTCTTGCTGTCTCCTGTGCTGTAGGAAACCTGCATTAGCCCCAGAGATGGCAATACCAGTGCTGTAGATGAAACATCGTAGATCATCTCTTCCTTCCTTCACCTCAAAACCTGTCTGAGTTGGGACCTGTTTGGTTACTGCTTTGTTCTTGTCTTGGATATCGCAGCTGTGCTTGCTGTGATTTGTCCTCCACTTTCCTTGGCAGGGGCTAGAGGGGTGTAAGGTCCAAGGAAGAACCTTGGATTTGAAGCTGTCATTACAAAGGAGCTGCTCTGGAGAGTCCCCTGAGCCACGTGTGACTGGGAAGGGCATAGCAGAGCTGCTAGCTAGGGTGCTGTGGGTGTCCATGCTGGAGGCATTCAGAAGTGTGCTGCTGAAGTTTCACCAGTCACTCCAGCGAGAACAGAGCTGGTCCAGGAGCTGAGTATCTCACCTTCCTGTGAGCAGCCCTGTGGTGCAAGCCCTGGCCGAAGCAGCCTTGCTGGCTGCTCTGCAGGTATCGCTCTGGGCTGGCCTGGCTGGTGGCAGAGGCTGGCATTCAGCCACCTGCAGTTCCCAGGGATGAATCTGCCCCAAGCTCCTGAGAAACCCTCTTGCCTTTCAGTAATGCTTTTCCTTGGACACCGCACGGGCGCTCTGGAGGGTGCTGCCATCCGGCGGGTTGTTAGCATGCACAAGCGTGCCTTGCCTGGCTCACAGCAATCCCCTCTTCCCAGTCTGCTGCAGCCACATGGTTTCACTGTTTCGTGCCCGTTTCCCAGAGATCCCAGTGGCAGCCAAGTGCTGCAGCCTTGCGCCCCAAAGCTCGGCAGCACGTAGTGTCGTGTTGGGCCCTTGGTCTTTCGCAAACACCTGGAGTTTCTGCTGCCAGCAGGGCTTCCAGTCGCTGTGCACACACCTCTCTGCATCCCCTCTGGATCCCTGCCCTGGTTCTGAGTGGTAACCCAGCAGAAAGAGGTGCTGTGTTTGGGCTTCTGCATGGCTGCAATGATACCTGGAAGCATGCTGTTGGAGACTGTGTCGGGGTGCACAGAATTTCTTAGCAGGTGCACCCCTGAAATGGGAATGTTCATGCGGGAGAGGGTAAGAGGCCTTTTTAAGGTTGTTTGCAGATTATTCACTGCAGAGAAGTGTAAGAGCTATGCAAAGGTTATGCCCCAAGGGGTATGTGGTATTTAGCTGTGTGATTGCCACTGAAATCCATTGCCCTTCTGGCTAAATTTCCCCAAAGCTCTCTGAAAGTGCCTGGCATGTGTTCCCTGAGCGTCACACTGCAGCGTATAGGTCAGCAGAGGAAATTAGCCTTTCTCATTGTGGGGCTGAGGTGAGCCTCCTCCTGACACGATGAATCCCCAGGAGCAGCTCACAGCCTGGCCTGCTCACCACAGCTGGTCATGGTGTGTTACCCCTGTGTACCTGCTCACGTCCCCAAGTTCATGTCCCTTGCTGGGCTGTCGCAGCCGTTCCTGCTCTCTGTGCCTTTGCAGCCAGCCCACTGCCAGGCCTCTGGCTTGGCATCCTCAGGGTGCAGTGCTTTGTCTCTAGCCTGGTGAAACGCAGGGAGATGCCCAGCATCCTCCTTGGCTTTGCTTTAAACAAATTTTGTCTCCTTACAACCATTAAAACTAAAAGCCATGTGCTATGCAAGTTGATCTTTCCTATATTAATGCTTTCAGGTGCTCTGGGCCACTTCTTGTTGCAGGGTGTGTGTATGTTGTAAGGAAGTGGGGTTGGACTGGTGGGGTCCAGTGAATTTACAATACAAAATGCCTGAACTTTAAGTGCCTGCACTTTTCCCATGGAACAGCCAGGTCCCAGTCAGAGCTGAGGAAGAGCAGTGTTGCGGGTTCCCAGAGAGAATCAAAGGAATCAGCACCATCCTTCACAGGTGCCTGTACAGCAGGAGACAAGGTATTACTCTGGTTTTAATGAAGTGCCCTTCTATTTGCATGTTGAGGTGGGATGGATGGATTTCATGGAAGTTAGGGCATAGGCAGTGGCTGTGGAATTTTCAGTTTGTGCATAGCAAATTTGGGAGCAGCAGCTGAAGGTCGTTGATGCCCCTGCATGGGAGCCTGTTCTGAACCCAGTGGGGTTTCAGGTGGGTCCTTCATCCCAGGAGAGCATCCACACCTGCCAGTGAAGGATGTGAGCTCGTGGCCCTGCTCTGCACATGCACTTTTTCTGGGATTTGCTCAGAGGGAAGCATTGTGCAGTGGGAGATTCTTGTTGAATGTGTCCCTTCCCCAGCTCCAGTCCTACCAAGAGCAGGCAGTGGCTGTACCAAATGTGTGTATCGTGTCTTGTTTCTTTAGGAATCAGTCCTTCACACAGACTTTTCTTGTGGATAGGAATGCAGCTTTCTTGTTTTTCCATACATCTTCTGCCTCTCTTTTGGGAAGATGCGGGGGATAGATGTTGATGGGCCAGTATCACTAGTGTCATGGAAACTGGTGGTGGACAAAGCTCTGGAGGGGCACCAGAGCACTGTTCTGGCATGCTGAGGGAAGAACAGGCCAGAGGAGGCACTTTTTCTGAACTCGTGTGCCATCATGTAAATTCTTCTCATTTGTTGCCCCATAAACGTAGCCTCTTCCAGAGTAATGAAGTTTTAAGCATATCCTCTGGAATTGATTGAAAGACTAGTTTGCTGTTGTAAGGTATAATCCCACTTTAAAGACTCTCTCATTTAAAAAGATAATCTTATTTTAAGACTCTTTATAGTAGTGCAGCAATGCTTCCACTTCGGGAGGAGGGGGAGGAAAAGAATATAATTGGGATAAAAGAGAAAATGAAAAAAGAGCCTAGTAGTACCTTCATAAAACAGATGGTCCATTCTCCAGCCACATGTAAAATAGAGTTCTGCCTGTGTGGGGATTTACATGTAATTACAGCTGCCCTTGTAGCTTCCTCTGTTCTCTGAGGAAGGAGGAAGCAAACTGTGTGCCTGCTATTGTCCCTCTCATAAAGGCCATGGAGGCCTCATAGTGTGGAGAGTGAACACACATCCATGTCCTGGGTTTTCTGGTGCTCCAACCAACATTCAGCCAGGAAAAGGCACTGAGGAAGAAAACCCCCGCCCTCTTGAAAGGGCCCACGTTTGGTGACTCACCACCTTGATAAATGATCTGTGTTTGGATTGAACTGCAACATCCCCGGCACAACTGCAGTGTGGGGAACAAAAGAGATGGTGCCTGGTCAAAGAGCAGAGTGAGATCCATAGATTGGATTGACCAAGGCATCTGGGATGGATGGGTGTTCCTTGGTAGGAGGACAACATCAGGGGCTGTGTGGATGTCTGGGATGTGTTGGGCAGTCTGAGCATCCCCTGGCTTGGGGGGCAGGCAGGCTGGGGGCAGCCCCCAGTGCACCCCTAGAATGAGGTGAAGGTCAGGAAACCATGTAAAAACCTTGTGGTGTGGGTTTGTTCAGGCTGGAAAAAGATAGGGACAAAGAATGGAGGAGAACAAGGGGCATGTGGGTGGAGACCACGGGAAAAGCCTCCCTGTATAAAAGGTTTAGCTGCCATCATGTGTTCTCTGCGTGGGTAGGGCAGGAGAAAGCCCATCTGCGCTTGCAGGATGACCGCTGGTGGTCAAGTTAGCTCAAGAACACTTCTGGGAAGAAAAAATTCTCAGGGATCCACTGAAATCAAACCATCTTCATGTCCAGCTTTCTCATGTTGTGTGAGAGAGGTGAAAGGGTTCCTCCTTCCTCTCTGCTTCTCCTTTCTGCCATCCCAGCAGACAGCAATGCATGCTTTTTCTGTGTCAGCACAGAATGTGTATGAAAGTCGGCATATATAAAAGAGATAAAAAACTTACATCTTTACAAAGAGAAACAGCTCTGTCACCTCTTCTGCGTTGGAAGTAAGGCTGTGTTCTGATTGAACCTCTAAGGTCTAGTGATTGTGGTAGGAGGCTGTGAGTGGGGGGTGACAGGAGCTGCCATTGATGAAGGCAGTGTCCCAGTCAGCACTGTCACCTGCTGTGGGGCCATAGCCCGTGATGCCATGGCTGCTTGCTGACAGTGCTGCCTGACTGCAGTGGGCTCTGCCCTTCTGCCACGTGGCTTTGCTCTGGCAAGAGCATCCAGTGAACTGGAGGAAGGGGTCAGTGTAAGTGTGGTCTGGGGCACGGTTCATGGAGAGGTGCAGCACGGCACCACCCACCCCCGGGATGCAGCGCCTGTACCTTCCCAGCAGCCCTGCACGGTCAGGCTCCACAAAGCTGGCATCAGCAGCCTCATTTGGGAGCTAATAAGCGTGAGGCATCCAGATGGCAGAAATGATGTGTGTATTGTAGCAAAGCTAATGCTAACGCCTAGTGATAATGCAGTGTTCCTTGGGTATCGGTAGCGATGTTCTGTTCTAAAATGGTAATAAAGGGCACATTTGCTTATTAGTAATGAATGTCAAGCCATTCACCATCATGGAAATATCCTATTTCCATGACTTTGATAAATAGCTGCTGAAGCTCATGAATTTTTAACAGTAGTCCTATATTTAGGGGCTTTCTGTTTCTGAGAGAGATAAAAGGCTCTTTGGAGGTGGAGTTCTGGAAGCACCTTGTCTTCTGCAACCATTGGTACCTATTTAAAGCCAGTGTTGTCTTTCTGATGTATGAACAGTATGTTGACATTGACTGATATGATTTTTATGCTGGAGATTGGGCTCTAAGCCTGCCTGTCACCATAAAGCAAAATGTGTAACTGCAGAGGGACCTGCCAATGTACTTTGCTTCATCCGCACGTGGTGCGTGCTCACTTTTCCCACAGTTAGAATATAAACTGAACTGCCCTGACTCCCTGTTGTCACAAGGCTCTCCTATTTCAGACAGATAAATGTGTGCAGCATTGTGTGTGTGTGGATGTATGTCCATGTGTGCGTACAGAGGTGAGTACACGTCTGTCCATATGTGCGTATGGCCTCTGTAAGGCCCACTCAGAGGCACACGTGTGAAGCTCATGTGGCACTGTGTGTTTTGGTGCTGGATGGGGAGTGATGTGCACACACAGAGTGAGTACCTGTGAGCAGGGCACCTGCACTACCACGGCACTGTCCCCTCTCCGGCCAACACTCGAGGTCGCAGGCGCTGTGGTGCTCCTCCAGCTTGGTATAGTTCATCAGGGAATAAATACAGTTAGCCAGTGGTAAAACCACAGAAATCTCTTAAGTATCTTCTGTTTTGTGTAGAAACCAGCTAGGAGGAAAACAGAAAAGCAAAAGTGAAATCTGTCAGTGGAACCCTAGAGGAAAGGGCAGGACCCATCTCTGCCTTGTGCTGGAGGATAGGCCTTGGCTGTCTGTCCTGCCTGGGCTGCTGGGAGCTCAGACCAAAGCTTGTGCATGGGCTTTCCAAGGATCTGGACCCTGATGGCAAAAAAGTGATTTATCAAGCTTCTTGGGACAGCGTGTGTATCAGTATCCTCTGAGGTGGTTGTTGACAAGTGTGTGATTGATGCATGTAACACTGAGAAAAATGGTGAAATCTCAGTCTGGAGTAAGGGAATTGCTGGTGGCAGGGTAATTCTTAGGCTCAGAAGCCTCCCAGTTGAGCCTGAACATGATGAACTCTGCAGTGTGGTAGCTGAAGAATTGGATTAAATAATGCCCAGTCTGTTAGCAGGTAAGAGTGGGGACGTGTCAGGTGCGCAGGTGAAGCACTGAGGGTCCTGGATACACTTGGAGGAGCAGACAGGCATTCAGAAATCCTGATAAACTGAAAAAAGGGCTTGAGGAGACGTGAAGGTATTCGAAGGGCACAAGTAGGTGCCTGTGCTGTGGGTGAGAGCCGGGCAGAGAGCTGACTGCTGCTGTCTCCCAGAGGAGCTGGGCTTGCGGCTGATCTCAAGGTCAGCTCAAGGTAGCGACATGGGGATGCCTTGGGAAAGGCGAGCAGTCATCCTGAGAGCTGTGCTGCTTTGTCCCCTGAAAATCCTTCCCAGAGTGCTTTTCACTGCAGGCAAAGTTAATAAACTTTCACATGTCCTGTGAAGAGGGTTCTCTCTTGGGTGAGCCTTGACATGGATGACTGGATGACGACAGCACTCGTTTGTGGGGTAGTGAATCTTTGTGGGAGTCTGGTCTTCTTTAGGCAGGTTTTTGTTGGCTAATTTCAGCAGTGGTTTATATCAGCAGAGTTGCCAGTACTAGCAGGGTTACAAGACTTATTGCAGCAATCATCCTTTGCATTTGAGGGAACTGTACTATTTACATCCCCAAGAATTCCCTTTCAATGTACCTTCACTGATCTATCAAAGTAAAGGATTGCTCTGATTTCCCTCTTACAGATACATTACTTAGATATAGCATTTTAACCTTGCAATCTTGGAATGGAAATTTTTCCTGCTAGTTTTATATGCAAAGAACAAAACGGTGGATATCTGAAGTATGGAACTCTCTCTGATTTGCTAAATATATTTATGTAAGATATAAGCACCTGAGCACTTTAAGCACCTTGTGGATGATAGTGTTGGAATGGAAATGGGAAAGGATAGCTTTGTTTCTGTTTTGTTTGCTTCTGAGAGGGGAAGGGACCAGGCTCTCTTAAATGGAAAATCCTAACAGGCTTTGGGGTCCTGCCCTGTGCTCTGAGTGCTCCCCAGCGTGGCGGGATGGGGGCTCGCTGTCACAGCAGGGCTGCTGTGCCTTGCTGACCAATTCTTCACTGTAGAAGAGACAGGCCATGTGGCCTCATTGTCTAGAATTAATCTCCAAATGATGGTAAACACTGATTACATCAAAGTAAGAAAATAGTTAATGGGATGCCTAACGTAAAATAACAAAGAGATTGTAATAGCTTTAAGCATTTAGATATTCGAGGGAGCTTAAAGCGTATTAGAGTTGCTCTGCAGATGAGCCTGGACAGTTTAAATGTTGAAACTCATTTGCAGGCAGTAAATCCCTGCCCTGACAGCATGGGAGAGGCAGAGCCCACAGCGGCCTCCAGGCTCGACTCCGCTCTCCAGAGGCTGGAGGGCCGGGGTAGCCCAGAGCGGAGTTCACCTTGGCCAAGCTTTGCTGGGCGTGCTCCCCTTGCACAAGGGCAGGGCTGGACTCTATGACCTTTGAGGTCTTTTCCAAATAGTTCTGTGACTGTAGGACCTCACTGTCCCTGTGCCCAGGTGCGGGCACTCTCCACCCTCGTGCTCGCAGTGGCATTGCCATGCTGCTCACCGGGCAGGGCTGGCTTTGACTGCCCCATGTTGAAGCTGCCTCCATGCCTGGACCACATGTTTAAGCCACAACTTTGATGTGTTTTGGGCAAAGTCCAAAAGCTTGATTCTTTGAGGGTTTTGTTTGTTTGTTTTCCTGCAATCCGGGTTCCCAGCCACCCCTATAATGGGGCTAAGGCTGAAGCATACAAGAGGAATTTGCTCCTCTTCTTTAAACTAACGACATCCCTGCATCCAGTACTTGGGATGCTGAGAGATTAAGTCATCCCTCCCTTTTCTCCCTAAGAGAAGAAGACAGGTGATGGCAGCATCTCTTCCTTACCAGGTGGCTTTAAAAAAGTACTTCTTGTAAGAAATTGCCTTTTCTGGTTAGCCTACCCATGGATATGAACACAATGTAAATATTCGTTCCCCAAAATAAAGCTAATGAAAGGGGGACTGTATTCAGTTCCAAATCGAAAGAAGGCTGGGAACTTCAGAATAGCTGAATTAAGCCAGTTAGTTATTAGGAATTTCTGGCAGTTCATGTGAGGACAGGAGCCAACCATGGATTTGTTCTTTTCTTGCTGTGGTTTTGCTAAGAACCTTCCTCATGCCAGCTATTTCTGACCACAGTGTGTGGCTGATAATGGATCACTTTGCACAAGTATTGCATTTGTCAAGGGAAATATCTTGATCCAACACCAACAGTCCTTGGGTCTGTGAAAGTTATAACATTGGCAGTTCTGTTAATACCTCCACGCGTTTCCTTCTGCAGGCAGGAACTGCTGCTCCTGATGGGGGAATCTGGGGACACAAATCAGAACAAAAACTACTGCAGAGTCCCAGAAAGCTGTGGGTTAGAAGAGACCTCATAGACCACCTCATTCTGACCCCCTGCCATGGGCAGCGGCACCTTCCACTATCCCAGGTTGCTCCACGCCCCATCCAGCCTGGCCTTGGACACTTCCAGGGATCCAGGGGCAGCCACAGCTTCTCTGGGCAACCTGTGCCAGGGCCTCCCCACCCTCACAGGGAACAATTTCTTCCTGATATCCCATCTAACCCTGCTCTCTGTCAGTTTAAGCATGCATATATATATTTAAGCAATTTAACTATAGCATGGTCAAGGGAAGCACAGGAATATAAAATCTCAGAGGTCCTGGGAAATAGTTGCCAGATTCTTGCTGTAACAGAAATTAGTCTTGTACTGAACAAAGGAAAGTATAACCTTCTCTTTAAAGGTCACTTGCTGCTGTTATTTGACTTAAACTCTCTCTGAACTATATTCTGTTGCATATTGTTTATTATTTCTGATTTCTTCCCCATTTATGTTGAGGTATATTTACTTGCTGTCCTAGGGTCTCGATGCACGTCTGACCTTGCAAGTGATTCTTTGCACTGAAGCCAAGGCAGAACCTTTTTGACTTCACAGGGGCTCTGCTTACATGTAGGGGTTGTTCCTTTGAGGCTTTACTTCCTGCAGCTGAGGAAAGCGCTGGTTTCAGGGAAACCTCATTTGGTGTGTGTACTCTTGGCACAGCAGAACAGCCCCATGGTGGAGCAGGAGTGAAGCCTGGGAGCAGGATGCCACACGACACAGCCAGGAGAGTCTGGAGAAGGGGGGGACAACAGGATGTGGGGAGTGCAGAGTTGGGCACTTCATGTGCCTCGTTTGGAAGGAAATGCACTTGGCAATTTCTGTACTACTCTGAACACCTGAAATGCTAAAGATGTGACAGATGTGCATGGAATCACAAATAGCTCAGCTGTTGGAGATGCTCACAGAGCCATGCATGTTGTGTACATGTGCATGTTTACACCCAGAAAAAACACACCCCTTCAGTCTAAACCCACAAGCCTGGCCAGAGCTTCCTAGAATTGGTGCTGCAAGGCAGAATTGGGGCTTCCCAGGAGCTGTAATGCGGCTGTTCCATAGGTGGGTGGAAGAGCAAGCTTGCTCTTCAGTGTTTTCAGGCAGTGATTTCTTTCGAGTGCTTCCTCTAGAGTAGAAAGGAGTGATGTTTTGTTCTCACTTCCCATGCAAATGAGCTGCCAGTTCTGAATTCCCCATTGCGCATCTCGTATTCCCATTCTTCCGTCTTCTCCTTCCTTTCTTTCCCCCAGCCCGTGCATAACTTACTCGACAGAAATGCAGACCTCTCCCATTGTATTCACACCACGTCTGCTCTGTCTGGCTCATCCCACCAAGAGGCACCTGTTAACAGGTACAAGGCTTAGTAGCTTCAGCAGGGATGCTCCCACCGCTCTGCCTCTTGCTGCTGTGTCTGACAGAGGAGCTGTGGGATAACTGCTGTCTGTCATGGAACTGTGCCTTGGACTGGGCTGTTACTATCCCATTGGTAAGGAAAGCTAAAGGTGAGTGAGGGGGAAAACCCCATCTGGTGTGGTGTGAGATGACAACCCCAACTTGATTTAACCTGTCAGGCGGCCACCCAAAGCTGCCAAGCCCCTGGGCATGTCTGTGTGGCTGCTGCCGCCTGGCCCACAGAGGGTCTGCTCACGGGGGGCACAGACAGAGCCTGGCAACGGCACCCTGAGGTGTGGGACGGTCCCTCTGGGGGTGCTGCATGATTTACAGTGGGGTGCTGTACCCCTGTGCTGCTTCAGCCACTTGTTTTCAGCAGTTAAGTGGAGACATGAGTAAAACATTAGCAAAACGTTTTATTATTGATGTATCAGCATACTTTGGCACTCTTTGCATTTTAGATCATGCCACTGCAATGCAAACACTGTTTTCACTTGGCAGACAGTAAAACATTTATGTGTATATAAAAGGTACTCACCTTCCCCTCAGAGAGAATTTGACTGATCTTATTGGTTTTAAAGATAGCTAAAGATGTTCACGGTCCCTTGCCTCTCTGGTACCACGTCATTTAATGGTGTTCCCCATGGGAACAGGGACTGATGTGCTGTGCAGTGTGGGGCTGTCCAAGCTGCTCTCCGGGCAGTGATGGCCGTGAGGCTGAGCAGATGTAGCGCTTCCTGAGCCCCCTCACCTCCCTGTGCCCGCAGGTCCACCAGGTCCCTGCTCCCTGTCAGGGACAGACCTCGGGGATGCAGGGGCTGCTCACATGTACAGCTGGGGCTGTCAGAGCTGGTACTGTGCAGGGACACTGCTGGAGGTCAGGGAATTGGGTGACACTGTGCAGGAAGGTGCTGAATGTGATATTATTGCTTATCCTGAACCAGGCAATAATCTTGAGCTTGAGTTTAAAATAACGATTCTGAGAATAGGGGAAAAAAGGTAACTAATTGTTTTAAAGTTTTTTATTTCCCTGTGTAAAAAAGCTGTTAGCATGGATACAAAAAATGTTGTCTCAGTTCACATCACAAGGTCTGCTCCACTAACATCTGTCCCTCATAGGTTGCAACAGAAGTCACAAGGACCCACTGAACAAACATGTGGGGATGTTCCTTGATGTCCTTTCCTTGGCTGTCCAGTCCAGCCTGGCCTTGGACACTTCCAGGGATCCAGGGGCAGCCACAGCGTCTCTGGGCAACCTGTGCCAGGGCCTCCCACCCTCACAGGCAGGAATTTCTTTCCAGTATCCCATCTAACCCCTCCCTCTTCCAGTTTGAAGCCATAATGGTGTTCCCTTTGGTTCTCTGTTCCCTTTGTGGTTGCTGCCAATGATGTATTTGCTGGCACACTCTGAGCACCTGGTGCTGGGCACAGGAGCAAACGCTCTGTCATCTGCGCTCCGACGAGAGCTCGCACCCAGCTGCCTGGCACAACCACCTGTCTGGGTGTTTCTCCAGCTGCAGAAGGGTAGTTGTCCCTGGGACTTTTCACTACTTGAAGTAGTGTTGGTACTGTGAGTGCCAGTGGTCCCTGCACAGTGAAGTTGTGTGTCTAAATCCTGGTTTCTAACCTAGCCCGCTCTTGTCATTTTTTCAAGTCACGACTTTCTGTAGGCGTCCCTTCTGCCCAGTGCTGGGAAGTGCAGCCCACTTTGGAAGAGCTCTTTGGGAAGCAGGAGGCAAACAAGGGCCACTGGGCAGACCACTAACCCTACAGAGCTGTGTACAGATGCAAGCTGGGCCTCTCCGCCCTGGGTAGTTGGATGCCTTGGGATTGCAGAGCCTGGCATTAACTGGGTGTTTGGATGCCCTGGGATAGAGGAGCCTAGCACTGATGTGATTTACCTCTGCCGTGAAAGAATTATGGGGACAGCAGGAGAAAATGAACCAAGGTTGTAAATTTATGAGATGTCTTCACTGGTAATTCATTGGCCAGGCTGAACATCCTTCATCTATGAAAGCAGTGGCAATTTCCCAGGGGTTTTCTTGTCCCCAGAATAGGTACACTGCCTACCAATATAAAGACTTCTTTAAAAATAAGTGGATGTGGCAGCTTTGAGGACTATTGATCCAGTACAGTGTTGAGTTTTTTAATAAAGAATCCTTTTGTAGAGGTGGAAAGTTTAAATAGGAGAGAGAAGGGAGTAGCAGGGAGGAGCGTTGTGAAAGGTGGCTCTCCCTGAGAGGTGGTGCAGCATCACCCTCCCTGCACACCTGGCGGGGCAGGGCATGAGCAGGGCTGGGGAGCTCAGCTGGGCAGGACAGATTCCTGTTGTGCCAGCAAATCCTCGGAGTGCAGTGGTAATGCGGATCATTCTGTAAGTCAGCTAAAGCCAGTGCTGAACAGGGCTCCAATCTGAGTGAATCGCACGCTGATTGAATTGAGAATGAAAGGCCAAGAATTCGTTCCAGCTCATTGTATTGTGACTAAAATAACTTTTCCTTGGTGAGTATGGATACAAACTTTTCCTCTGGATCTGGCCATACCCTTGTGATGGCTCTCCTGGGAGGGAGCAGCAGCAGGCCCCCCACTGCTTTGTGGTGCCTGGAGTTGTGCTGTGGCTGTGGTGGGTGCCCTGTGCCCTGCTCTGGAAGGTGTGGGCTCCCTGTCCTGCACAGCAGCCGCTGCCTAGCTGAACACCTGGAATCCTGTGTCAGGCTCTCGGCTGATGCAAAGAGCACAGCTTCTCATGCACAATGCTCACCTGCCCCTGTATTATTTAGCCTCCTTTCCAAGGCTAATCCACACCTTCCTAATAGTCATCTAGTTCCAATTACTTCCAAATGCCAATAATCCTGATATTTATTCATAGTTCTACAAGTTGCCAGCACAAGGTAGGACTGCCCCTTGGAAAGAGTGTTGTGTTGTTGAGCTGCAGACTCCTGTGCTTGGTTTTCTGGGAACATGTCCCTCACTGAGTGAAAACTGAAACCCAGTCATGTGTGCTGAGGGCTGGAACGCCCGGCCTGTGGTCGGAATGTGGTGGGATCGTGCCTAATGCCTGCACAGCAGGTGTGTGTGGAGGTGCTGAGCTGTGTGAAGATCCTGTCCTTCTGCTGCTTTGAGGCTGATACCTGCCACGTCTGTGGGACCAGAGCAGACTGTTAGGCAGAAATCTTTAATTCTTTGAGTTTAGGTTCGTTGGCAGCGTAGTTGGGTTTTTTTTCTGTGCATTTAAAATAAGTTTGGCAAAATCGGCCTCTATTTTCTGTACAAAGGCTGAGGACTCTTTTAAGAGCAAAATAATAAACTGTCTGAGCTTTTATGACCGGCTAAATAGGGCAGCTGTTGTTGGAGTGGTGTTCCAGCAACACCCTTTATTTCTTCTTAGAAAGGAGCTCCTGTGTTTTGCAAAGCTCTCCTCTTATCTGTACTCATCTGCACCTGATGCAGCTAATAAAAATGCAGCAGATTTCAGATTTGCATATATTACTCTATAATTGCATGCTGTCAAGTGTAACCCACTAAAAGTGTTTGTGTTCAGATGATGTCAGAGAGAATGTGGTGATAGGCACTTGGATTTTCTCCTATAAAGAGGTGCATTTCCCCACCGTGTGAGGTGGGTACCTGAACTTGAGGGAGGACTAGTCATTTCTGCTGTGCACAGAAAGGAGGGCCAGGATTCCCAGTCGCTGCCACTAGTGGCGGCTTATGCAATTTTTGTACTGCTTTTCCCCTATATGCCTTTACCTTAGGTGCACTTCAGGCTCCTTGAACCTCCTCGAGACTCTTGATAAAGGGATTGGATTTTTATCATCTGTCTGTAATGAATGTAAAATCTTGGAGGCAGCTGCAGGAGGGAGGGGGAAGCACACACAAGAGTGTGCGTGTGTGTGTTAGCAAACCATTTTGAATATTGCTGCAGGCAGACCTCCCTGTATTTCCTTTGCTTGTGGTCTGGGGAACGGTCAGGAGTGTTTCTTAAAGCTGTCATTTGGTTTTCACACAATGAAGTTTTGCTGAGGAAATATGAATCCTTTCCACCTGATTGAATCTCATTGTCTTCCAGCTTCCATAGTGTTTTGTGCTGCTTGTTGGGGTTTTCCTAACGCCTCTCCTTGTGCTGGTACCCGACTGACTAGTTCCTTGGGCTGCACACCTAAAGGTGGTTTTGGCAGCCTTTGTCAGCTCTGGCACAGCACACGTGCTGGGGCGGAGGGTGAAGGCAGCCTGACAGTACTAGTTCTGCCTCAGAAGGAAGGAGTTACAGCTCCTGGCAGGTGAATCCTGACTGCTGATAAAAAGACAAAGGTATTGCTGGTTCTCATAAAAGAAAAAGGTATTGCTGATGTTCCTTCATTATATATATTTTAGAAGTGCCAGCTGTCCTGCTCCAGTAGCTGCTGCTATTTTGTTAGGACTCATTATAACATTTACCAATCCATAGGAATACAATCAACAGTATTAATCTAAGCCTTTGGGCAAATTACTGTGTGCAAAAAAGGGTGTTTTCCTCCTCAGGTGCATTGCCTGGGTAGAGCTGTTGCTTGCATGAGTAACAAAATTAAGATGTAGCTCCCTTTTGCTCAGTTATTGCTTCAGAGGCAGCAAAACTGGGAGAGAGAGCTGGGTTGTTTTTCCATTTAATCATCTATGGAATTGCTAATTAAATTCCAATTGCTGGAGCTTTATTAATGATATGAAAGCCATGGAAAACACAGTTTGATTTTTTCCAACTGCAGGCTGAATGTGCAGAACTGACCATTAGCAGAAAGCTGTTATTTCAGTTGTTGGGTAATTTAAATCTGGAATTTCTGGGGAGTTCTTGGGTGCCAGAGCATTGTCTTCGCACTCGCTCCTCAGTTTTTAACCAAAAGCCGTTCCTGCAGCCTAATTGGCAGGCTGTCCTTAAGTGCTTTGTAATCCAGTTAATGTCCAGAGCAGTAATAAAGCATTTGAGTAAATGGAGGGAATTCGTCTTTAAATTACTTGCGACACCGTATTCGCAACCAAGGTTATGGACTGCATTGCGCGCTCTTCTCCACGGCTGTACTGAGTGCTTGGCTGTGGGAAGAGAACTGCTACTGCAGCCCGGATATGTGGCTCTTGGTGGAGGCCCACTGCCCCCTGCCCTGAACCACACCGGCTGCCTGCCTCGAGCGTGCTCCAGGCAGAGCTGTGCTGTGCTCTCGGGAGCTATCTGTCCCCCCTCCAGGCGTCTCTGGGTGGTGGCCACAGAAGCAAATTGCACAGGAAACCTTTGGGGAAAGGTAGTTGCCCAAGGACAAGGTAAGCTAAGCTACAGGGAGGTGAAACAGAGCCTCTGGCGTGGTAACTGCAGCTCTTGGTTGGGCAGCTTCTCGCTGTGTAACTTCACAGCAGGTGCAGTGGTTTTGAGTAGCTGATTAAACATCTGAGCTTTCTTTCCCCCCCACCCTGCTTTTTGCAGCTCTCCATGAATTCCCCAATGACATCTTCACGAACGAGGACAGGAGACGTGGAGCTGTGGTCCTGCACGTCCTTTGTGTAAGTGTTGTGACTTTGCCTTTCTTCTCCTGTTGGCGTGGACAGGGCTCAGTGTGCTCCAGTGTTTTGATTGAAGTTATTTTCTCCTTGGTGCATTTTGATGTCCTGTATGGACTGTGCAGTCAGGTATGTGATACTTTGTGCTCTTGGGATCTTCTGGTAAAAAAGAGTCATCTTAATAATGGAAGAATAGTTTGAATTTGTTTTCTGCTTTCATTTCTTCTGTAGACACTGTCATTCCATAGGAAGGAGAAAGTTGTCTCTGAAAATGAAGAGTTTGGCATCCATAAGATGAAAACCAAATGTCAGAGAACTAAAAGATACAAGATTTCTGCAAGGGGCAACTCTGGAACACTCTGTAATATATGAGATAGTAATATTGGCGTAGAAATATCCGTGGGATCACGTGAATTGCAAAGCTTTCTTTGTCAGCTCTACCAGTTGTGTTCCTCCAGCCAGACCGGCTTTGCTGAGGCTGGGGGGCAGCTGTGTTCCCCTGCCCTCTGCCCCTGAGCAGGAGGACACTCGTGTCATTGCCTTCAAAAATAAGTGAAGTCTTACCCCCAGAAAGCCTCATGGCATCCCTTATGACAGAGTTGTAGGAGAAAGACATTAGAGACAGTTTTCTGTTTAAAAGATTATCAACTGCATTAATATATCCAAAATAAAAAGAAACAAAAAAGTTTGTTTCTCTGTAATTCCCTTAGTACACAAGTTTCCAAAGTGAGCTTTTCTTCCTGAAGATGTTAAAGAAAGTATTGCAACTTTGCGTTTATCAGCTGTAGGGTGGGAGTTCTGGAGGACATTGGGTGGGCAAGGGATTCGCCTCAAAGTTCAGAAATGGGCCAAGAAGACTTGAATACTAGCTATTTTGAAGACCTTACTAATACCATAAATCTGTGCAATTTTGGGTTTGTAGTTTTGTGATTTCTGCCCCAGAGAAGTCAGTGTAATTGATGTGCATACAGAGGGGAGCACTGTCCCTCCAAGTCCCTGCAATGACTCTTAGGTAGATGAAGACGATTCTTTTCTTCATGTTGTTTGTGTTCAGGAAGAGCTGCCAAGTTGGTACATCTTGGGAGTTGGAGGCATTCTTAGACAACCGAGAAAATACCCACTTCCAGTGAATGTTTAAAAACTTTTAATAATTCTTAGCTGAAATGAGCAGTCACCATTAGCTGTGTGCAGTGATTCATGATTTCTTTTAAAGTATGAATTAGATTGTTTTGTGTGTTGTAATGTGAGCACTCCCTGTTAGAATTTTATTTTGGCTAAATGGCTGCAAAAATTTCTTGAATAACGTTGCTATTGACTGTTCCTGGCAAGCTCAAGAATCCCAAGTTTCCATGGGAACATTGAGCTTTGAGATGTTTTGGAAAGTGAGCACTGGACCTGAGCTGGATTTTTTAGCACCCGCAAGAATAATCCCAAAAATTCTTATATGAATTCAGTTCTGAATAAGCTGAACATGCCTTTAACATGTGTCAAAATGGAGTCTGGAGGACTGGAATTTTTGAGGAACCATCTACTTCAGAATAAAAAGAAAAATCTGTTTGTTATGAGAAGTAGGTGTAAGCATCTGCTGTCCCATCAGAAATGCCCACTCGGGTTCTCCCCCTCTGGCAAGCAGCAAGGCAGCTGCCTCACTCCACCAGTGCTCCATCATTCTCCATGACAGTTTTGTTGACTTAAGAACATTTATTGACCATACTCTGTCTTATGTGTCCCTGAGGTGCAGGACCCAGCTGGATTCAGCCTCTCTAGCACTACAGTAGTTGGGGACAACCTCTTGTCAAAGAAAAAACATTATACTTGTAGAAAATAGACAACTGTCAGCATTTAGCAACCTGTCTCTAGTCGGTGTTGAAAGGGGTTGTCTTTGTATTGGGGTGGTGAACCTCTAAATCTGTTTTTTACCTCCCAGCAATACAGTTACCAGACATGTGTTGAAATCAGAGCATGTGCAGAAATGCCCTTTTTGGAGAAAAAAAGATACAGACACAGAGTCTCATTGTCTCCATTGAGTTTTCTCAGTGGGTTTGAGGAAATCAGCCTGTCAAAGGGGCTCTGTAGTGGTAGGGAGAACAATGCAGTGATGATTAGAGGTCATCATCATGCTTCTCATGTTTATGGACCTCCCCTTAAACAGTTTCTATTCATTTTAGTAAAAACTTGCTCTTTCTCCTCTGCCCCTTTGCCCATACTTTCATGTTTCTTTCTGAAAGACATCAAGGCAAAGCTGTTTAATAGAAGCCAGAGAAACGGGACAAAAGCTATCACTGGAGCCTTGGGTCTCTCTGTTGTTTAATAAAGTGAAAACACAAAGACCCAGCATATCTCAGGGTGGGGCTACTAAATGTGATCTAACGCTTCACAAAGATGAAAGTAAATCCTTGAAAAAATCTAGGAAAAACCGGGCAGTTTAGCATTAGTTTTAGGGATGAGCTGAAAATACTTTGGTTTAAAGAAAAAGTGGGCCAGTGAGGATGTATTACAGGTTTGGAGCCATGGTGTTTAATTTCTCTTGGATACTCCTTTAGAGCTCATTAACTGATTCCTTCACTGCTATTCATTATTTCCATGTCCCCTCTGAGAAGAGGGCATGCTGCCACAGACAGTAACTCCCTGCAAAGTCACTGGTTTGGGTTGTTCAGTTTGGAGGGGCCAGGATCTGGATGTTGACAGTCTGTTGCTGTTCCCTGCTAAAGGACCAAAAGAGTAGAGTCTACAACCAGGGACCTCCCCAGCACTTGAAGGCTTGACATTGTTGTTTGTAGAATCATAGACTGGTTTGGGCTGAAAGGAACCTTAAATGTTATCCAGTTCCAGCTCCCCTGCCATGGGCAGGGACACCTTCCACTATCCCAGGTTGCTCCAAGCCCCATCCAACCTGGCCCTGGACACTTCCAGGGTTGGGGCAGCCACAGCTGCTCTGGGCAATCTGTGCCGGGGCCTCTCCACCCTCACAGGGAAGGACTTCTTTCTAATATCCTGCTCTCTGTCAGTGGGAAGCCATTTCCCCTTGTCCTGTAGTTCCAGGTCCTCATCAAAGTCCCTCTCCAGCTGTCTTGCAGCTCCTTTAGGTTCTGGAAGGCTGTCTAGTTGTTCTGTTTTCAGTTATTTGCAGCTGATGTGCACTGGTGCCCATGCAGACCTTCAGCCCTGCTGTGCTCATGGTACCCGCCACCTCCTCGAGACGGGGAGGGGAAATGGCTTCGCTGGGAGAAATTCCGAAGGTTTTTACTGACAGCTAAGGATGGAGAGTTTGGGTCTGTGTGTTATCCTGGTTTTTTTAACAGTATGGTGTTGCTCTCCCTTTTCCCAGCTTTCTCTGGCCAATCTGGAATGTGGTGCCCAGGGTATGTTGTGTTGCTGGCGTGAGCGGGGCCTGTGTGTGGCTGGGGTTGAGCCTGGCCCTGGGCAGAGCTGTGCCCTCTGCGCTGAGGGGGTGGAGGAGCAGTGTCTGTGCTTGGCAGTCCCTGCTGCTCCTGGTTTGCCGGGGCTCTGTGTAGCCATGGGAACGGGGTGCTCCAACAGGCACCTGCCTCCCTCCTTGCGAGGCGCTCAGAAAATGTAGGTCGCCCTGGATACATCCTGTCTTTATCTATTTCAGCACCGAGTCAAAGCCCAGCCCCATGTCACTCGGACAGCACAGAGCTGTCTCGTTCGGCTGGTGACTGCCCGGTGCCTGGCCCTCCGTGCCATGGCGATGCTGTGCTGCCACAGCTCGCTGCTGCCCCGAGTGAACGTGGGCTCTGCGGGATCCTGGTTTGAGTGGGTTTTTTAAATTTCTCTCCAACAATGGAGTTCTAGGTAGGTTTGTAATGTAGTCAGAGTTGAGGAAAGGTCTGTGCTTGCTTGGTTTCAGGGGTGGCCCCTGGCTGGGCCTGCCCCCAGGGCAGGGGGTCTGTGGGGCAGCAGCAGGGAAGGTCACTTCGGCCTTTCCCAGTGCTCTGGGAAGAAGGAAGGGCTGTGGGGATTGCTGGCTCCTACAGCATTACGCTTTCTTGTGAAAAGCTGCTTATTTTAGCTCAGCAAAGCAAGTTTTAGTTTGAGTATGAAGACTGTTGTGGGAAGGTGAAGCACTGCTGGACAAACGTGAAAAATGACTGTTTCATCCTGTGTGATGGAACAGGTATTTCGGATAAGGTACTTAAGCTCCTTTGATGCAGAGATTGCAATTATTCTCTGATGCTTTTTTGTTAGAATCATAATTTTAAAATCAATCCTAATGTAATACTTAACTGGGCATTTGTAATCCTTTTACACAGGGTCATTGCATTTTCCTAATTTTTTAATGTCCTTCTGGGGAGGAAGAGTGTCTTTTAAGTATGTTTCCTGGCTAAAGACTTCCATATCATCACTTGGAGCCGAACACAAGTTAATGATGCTGGGGCTGAGCCTTATTTTGTGTGTTGTGCCCATCACGTTGTCGTCTGTTGCCATTGCACAGGCCATACTCCAGCTCTGCCCACAGCAACCCCCTGTCCCCCGACCACTGCCTTTGTTCCCACTGGCTGTTGCAGGTGGAACAGGCTTCAGCCCCTGCTGCCCTGCTTCTTTCCATACCTGCGCCAATCCTGCTGCTCCCATGGCGCCTGTGAGGATGCGGGGGGGGGATGTGCTGAAGGAAAAAGCCACAAGACTCCCTGTTGGACTCTCAGGTTAACTTAGATGGAAGCTGCCAAGCATTGCAGCCAACCTGTTGGCCTTTACCACATGGGTCATACAGCGCAGACTGACCTGCCCTGGTGCTGGCTGCCTTCCTCCTTTTCACATGAAATAGCCTGGATTGGTCTCTGGGCTCCCTCTTTGCCAGCCTAACTTGACATGAAATGAAATGTTTTGGTTGTGTTCCTGCTAGCCCAAACTCTAAACATCGCTTTGTTTTGTTTGTTTAAAAAGAAAAAAAACCAAGAAAAGCCCCACCAAAAAACCCCGAAGAGTTACTGTCCTTGTGTTCACTGATGGGGCAGTAGCTACTAGTGGTTTGGTCTGTGAACAAGGCTGGGGTTTAGCCAGATACTCTTTAGACTCTAACACTTTACACTGTATTGCACTCAAGCCACTTCAGTCAAATTAGGGAGGACTCAGCCAAACCCAGGTTTGTGACAGCAGCAAGGTCATTACAGTAAATGCTCCAGTGTACAAGTCAGTGTGGGCTCAGCCTGGTCAGTGCTCTCAGCCTGGTGCTGGCGTTTGCTGAAGTCACCCACAATGCTCTTGGGAGGGCAGTGGGTTTGGCTCCATGCTCTCAGCTGCTGCAGCAGCTGCCATTCCTTGCTCCTCCAGGAGGATTACTGAGAGCAGAGGGGCACTTTCTTCACATTTGTTTTTCTGTTCCTTACTCATTTCACTCCCCTTTTTGCCTTTTCTTTTGTACCTGATACTACAAATGCGAAAGCATGGGTGGGGAAGAATTGCCTTGTCACCCTTTAGGGTTGTGGTTGTGCCCTCTAGTAAGTAGAATGCCATGAGATGCCACTTTTGTACCTGCCGGGGGGTACCGGGACATGGAGACGATTCGCCCATCTTGCATGCACTGAAAGCGAGAGAACCAGCCCCTTGCATCATTTGAATGTGTGTTCAGAAACTCATAGAAGGAATTTCCGAAGCTGAAAAGCTGGTGGGTGTGTTGCTCCTGGTGTCCGTCCAGCCTGACCGTGCTCTGGTGAGCTCCGTGGCACTCCGTGTCGCCTGAGGGAGCGGTGAGAGTGTGCAGGCAGCTGCTGGAGCTGCCTGGTTTGGCTTTGGAGTGTATGTTGCTGTGGGTTGTTGTCTTCTCTTGGTCCCCGTTTCCTGGCCTCCCTCTGGGAGGAGCTGGCTGCCACTGCCACAGGAAGCCCGAGCAGGCACACGATGCCCCGTGCTCCCTGAATGTCAGTTATGTCAGAGGTGGAGGACGTGCTCAATTTACAGGGATGATGATGGACACACTAGTGTTCTTGAAAGGCATTACTGTGTATTGGGGAAGGAAAACAGTGGCAAGACCCACTGCAGATCAATATGATTAGCAAATCAAAAATCCAGGCACCCACTATCCATTGTATTTCAACGGGAATTGGCCACACAACTCTCTGGGGCCGTTTCTGAGCCTTCTTCCTTCGATGCACAATGCCTGCGAGCCATTTGCTTCCTTTATCTCCGTTCATACAGTTGGGATTGTGTCAGCAGCTGCTGCTCCCTCTGCAAGATCAGGGTCTTTGCTGCATCCAGCAGAGTTGGAGACCTGGAGTTTCACTTACATCTGTGGTCCTCGGGAGCATTTTGCAGTGTAGGAGTTTCAAAAAGCCTAAGTTATATTTATCGATGTTTATGAGGAGTGACAGAGAAGCACAGAAACTCTCCTAAGTGACAATCTAGTGCCTATTCTTCAAGATGGTGTCAAAGTAATTTGTTCTGATGAAATTCCCATATTTAATCCTGAAAAAAATACACTTGAATTATTTTTGAGCTTGAACAGTTTTAATGGCTGAGATTTACAGTATTTACTGGCTTTTTGCAGCAAAACTGTAATTCTGGCAAGTTAGAATCTAGGTGTTTGGGGGGTTGGGAGATTTACACCTGTTCCTTGAAAACTAAAACAAGAAAAAAAACCTGGAGGGTATTTTTATTGCTGCTTTCCCTCTAGAGAAAAGTACTCTAGTCTCCTTCCATCATCTGAGCTTCTGCAGGACTTCAACAACAAGCAGAGCTGGAGGATCTGTTGGTGATGTGAACTTTGGTTCCATAGGATTAAGACACTGATTTTCTACAAATCTTGTCCGTATCTCTCAGCTGTGGTTACTCACTGGAGCTGCACTGTTCATAAAAGTAACCCCGTGGTGATACGTGGCAGGTGTTATGAAAGGTGGAGTCATCCTTGAACTTTCAAGCAGTCTCCTCTGTTTGGACACCTTGGGTTTGTGCACATCCTGTGGGATGATGCCCGTGCTCCTCTGCCTCTCCGTATTCTCAGCTCCATTCCTCTGCCACTTTCGGCAGAGGCCTGTTTGTGTCGGGGGGCAGGAGCAGCCCGGGTGGCCGCGGATGTGTCCATGGCAGTAAGGCAGGGTGGGCTGGGAGGCACTGCCTGGCTGTGGGGCTGTGCTCTGTCAGTACCCGACATGCTCTTCATCTGTTTGCCCCTGTGCCAACGAGCATTTCCCTACCCAGTGGCAGGATGAGTGGGGACAGAGATCCTTCCCCTCTGGGCAGTGGGGACCAGGGTACCCCCACGGGGGAGGACAGGGCTTTGCTGCATGGATGGGAGCCACACCGTGCCATCTGCCTCTCAGGGCAGAGATCAGGCCCCCAGCATGTTCTGTTTACAATACAGAAACATGGATTAAATGCTTCTGGCATGAAACTAAAGAGCTGATTGGTTCAATGTCCTTTTTGAGTCTTGTGTTCTCCCTTGGGTTTTGTTTGTTCCTGTATGAAGTTTAGCAAGGTTTACCACTGGGACACAGGTGACATGGCAAAGCACTTCAGTCACAGAAAACAAGCTCCTTTCCCCTTTTTCAGAATACCAGATTTCAAAAATTACTCCTCCAGGGTTTGGATTTTCACAGAACAGAGTGATAAAAAAAGCCTTGCACTGTGCATTGAGGAAAAAAAGGAAGGCAAAAATATTTCAGTGTGACTTAGCAATGTCCAGAAAATTTTAAAAAAAGCAGTCTTTACAGTGATGATAAAATGTTGGCAGCTTTTCATAGTTTGTAAGAACTTCTGGATAAATAATTTATGATCTTTCAATTAAATCCCAGACAGCTCCATAAATTCTTGCAAGAGCACTTTATTTTTTTGAAAAGTATATGCCAAACCAAACCTGAGATGCGTTGGGATGCTGCTGTTCGGTCCTGCCTGACAGTCCCCAGACTCAGCCTTTTCTCTCCTCTTTCGCAGGCCGTGTACATGTTCTATGCGTTGGCAATCGTCTGCGATGATTTCTTTGTCCCTTCGCTGGAAAAGATTTGCGAAGTAAGTATGAGATGATGTTCCTTTGGCTGGTGTGCTGCTGGTGCAGCAGCTCTGGAGGGCCTCAGGATGTGATGGTGGTGTATTTACTGTTGTCCAGCAGTGTTCCTCGTGTTGCTTGTTGAGTTGCTCAGTACAGCCTGTGTGCACTGGCTCAGTTCATGGGCTGACAGGCTCCCCAGGTGCTCCAACCATTCCCACTGTGGTAGTTGCTGTGGCTTCGTGTGTGTGTCTTTGTGGGTGCCTCTGCAGAAACACGAGGCCCTACCCTTATCTGACACAAATTAAAACCTCTGGTGATTTACCCTGGTAGAAGTCGCAGATCTTGTACCTTGTGCTCGAAGACCTGAGTCTCACACCTTGTGTTTTGTGGGTGTAAGTTGTAAAGCAGCTGGGACAGCTAGGTCAGCTGTAAAGAAGCTTGTGAATGCTTCCAGCAATTGCAAGGGACTCTGTCCCTCTTTGCTAAGGTTGGCATGCTGAAATTTTAGAAGACAAGGAGTACATTTCAGCCTAAATCAGGTCAGACAGCTACAAAGAGAACACAGACCGTGGGCCCACAGCAATGCGAGCCCTCTCTGTAGTCAGTTCCAGGCAATGAAATCTTTGCATGTAGAAATATGGTTTGGTCTTGGCAGTGAGATGTCTGTGTCATCTGGAGGAGAGTCTGCCCGTGTTCCTGGCAATGAGTGCCACTCGTCAGGGCGTGGGCTGTGCCTAGCCCTGGGAGAGGGGTCGGAGATGGCAGGAGAAGTCATTTGTGCTGACAGCTCTGATGGAAGTCATCTCTAAACGAACCTGATATTTGTAGTTCAGCACCCTGCTGTGTGAGCCTTTTTTGCACCTGGGCCCTAGAAGGCAGTTTTCATTTGCCCAGATCTTTGTTTTTTGTTACCTTCTCAATGGTTCATAACAATTCCTCATGTGCTTTAGCAGTTCCGAACCATTCTGTTATCCAGCACCACCAATAAGATGATAATAACAAGTTCTGTTTAATTGTGTGTGAAAGAGAAGGCTTTGCTGTTGAACATCAGATCCAGACTACTTGTATTTAAAGGTACTGTCCAGGTGAAAGGTGCTGTGTCACTAGAGATTATCAAAATGGGTCATACAAATGGATCAGACTTTTACTGTTCCTATTGCTCCTGTTTGATTCTCTCCCAAAACTTTTTTCTCACCCCATAGGGGACCTTTGGGGGCATTCAAGTCCTTCTATGTAGATTATGCATAATTAAACCCTTCTGTAATTAAATGATAGCAAAAGAAATGTGCAGTCCTGTTTCCTGGTCCAGCTGCTTTTGATTTCATTAGTCTAGAATGGCTTGTCTTCGAAACATCCAGCTCTCCATGGTTTGTCCTTGATGAGAGCACTCAAGAATGCATGGGAAAAGGCACGGGTCCCTTTGCAAAGGCTGATTGTCTTTGCTTTCAAAAGACACCGTGAGTTGCAGCAGCTCTTGTAGGGTGGCTGTCTCCATAGTTCCATAGAGCATCCTTTGGAAGAACCTGGCCTTTGGGGAATCTACTTCTGGTCTCAGGAACTTCTTCCACATTAGGTTTGATCCTGTTTAAAATAATTTTCCATCAAGCAGTGTTTAATCCGGTTTCACAAGCTTTTATAGCACTGCAGCGGTGCCCTGGTCTTCTGCTTTAAAAGCATTCCTAGTGAGGGCACATCCTGTCCTTTCACCTTGTCCCTATAACTTACATACAAAGCATTATCGGTGTATGGTGAGTCGATAGTTACCTTCCCTCAGGGGCCAGGATTATTGTTGTGGGATCTTCAGTCCAGATAAGGCTGGTGGGAGGATTTCTGCAGTCTTGTCTCTGTGCAAAGGTAATGATAAAGTTGCAGAGAAGCCCTGCAGCACTGCGGGAGGGACAAGAGGAGAGGGAGGTTTCCTCTCTGCTGCCAGGCTGGGGGCCCTGCCTCCAGGAGCCAGCTCTGCCAGGGACACCCTCAGCTCATCCCCGTGCTCTGGCTGTTGGTCTTCCCTGTGCTCACAGCGGTAGCTGCTGACTCACACCCCAGCTTGGTGTAGTAACAGCTCAGAGCTGGTGGCTGTTTGAGGGGGCTGGTGTAGTAACAGCTCAGAGCTCGTGGCTGCCTTGGTGGGGCTGGTTTTACCTCCACGCTGAATGGGGGAAGGTGCCAGCGAGGCACGTGGTCCTCAGCAGCCTTGTGGCATCTGCTGAGCAGCCACTGGTGCAGATGGAGCAGTGGGGATGCAGACAACATCAAGAGCATAATTAACCAATTGAATCTTTGGAAGCAGCATATGCTGATGAAGTTTTCGTAGAACAGTGGATCCTTTCCCTTCCAGAAGCCCCTGTTTTAGACAGTCCCTGGGTACTGCTGGGGGACAGGTGTAGGAGGTAAGTGATGGTGATCCAGGAGAAAGGGGGTGAGGTGAGGGTAAATGGCTAAGGCTTAAGTGATGCCAGGGAAGGTGACTGGGGGTGAACCAAGACTTGAGCTGCAGCCCTGCCCTTTATGGGCCAAAGGGGATAAGGTGTGTATGGCTGGGATCGTGCAGCAGACAGAGCCGTGAGCGGTGAAGCTGCTAGAGTGCTGTCTCGAGTGCTGCCCTTCCTGTCCTCTGTAAAGGGCGGCACAGGCACAACCTGCCCTCTCTGCCAGGAGATGCTGACTTAAGTGGCCAGTGCCTGTGATGACTTTTGCCCTGTACTTAACCTTTGTTAACAAAACTTTACACGAGTTTCTACTCTGGGCAAACAGTTTGACGTTTGTAGTGGAGTTCCTTCAGCTGCTCAGTGTTGTAACCAGTGCCTCTGTTTCTCTGCAGCGCTTGCATCTTAGCGAAGATGTGGCTGGGGCAACTTTCATGGCAGCAGGAAGCTCCGCTCCTGAGCTGTTTACATCTGTCATAGGTAACTAACCTGCTGCTGCTTCCCCAAACCCTCGCGTTGCCCTGGCTGCTTTTCAGAGTTGAAATGGGATCCCTACGTGCCTGTAGCATTTGATACAATCCCGGGCCCTTCCCTCATGGGCACAGGCAGGACTGACTGCGGGCAGTCCTCACTAGGTAAAGTCCTTCCACAGCCGTGAGCTGAGAGGGGACTGCAGTCAGTGTTATTAGAAGGTGCTGTTCCGAGCAGTTTTACTCATCCACATCTCTGTTGGCAGGGGATCATCAAGGCAGCAACTGGGAGGGTATGGAGAGCTCTCCATCACCAAGGAGAACTAGCTCTCAGTTTAGATACTTTCTCCTGGAGAAAGTATCTCCTATTTCAGTCACAGCTGTCAGATGCAGAGCACAAGTTAATTCCCGCAAAGCTGTGTGCTCCACAGAGAGGTCTGATTACACAAGCAAAGCTGTAACATTTGGGAACTTAAATTGGACAAAGTTGGGGCTGTATTTCAGTTCAGGGGAGTGCAGTAGCAGGGTGAAAATAAAACCAGATTCCTTCAGGCAACTTAGAAAAACCCTAATAGTCAGATCATTATCCTGCTGTGCTGTAATCCAAATGCATGTCACTTGACAGGTGAGTGCTTCTATGTTTCTGAGAAAAGGATAAAGTTGGAAAACATACCTAAACTGCACTGGCCAAATAAATACTGTCAGAACCTTAAGAGCAAGTGATGAATTTAAACAGACTGACAGCTAGCAGGAGATGGAGTGTTATTTTTAGGATGGCTTCCTAAGGAAAGGATTTTGTGCAGCACCATGATGCGTGTGTCTGTCAGTTCATCTCCCTCACCTTCAATCTCATTGGCCAATTTTAACCAAATTTGACAGAAGAGCTCTGAAAAGAGCCCCATAACTCATCCTGAGAGGCATCATTCAGCTTGGAAGTAGCTAATGGCCAGACAACTCTGAATCAGCTCTAGCTTCTACTGAAGCTTCATCCCTGCTGAAGCCTGTTGGGATGGGGATATGGGGAGTACTGGTGAAGGGATGTCTTATGTGAGACAGTTTCCTGCAAATTTTTGTCCAACCAGCTGCTGCCGCAGAGCTTGCAGTGTTTAATGATGAGTGTTGCCATAATGTTGGATCACAAGACCAGGAGGCTGGGAACTTAGACATGACTAAGGTACTTGGTTTCCATCAGACAATCTATCCAGGTCCCCTCAGAGAGCAAGTCTCTGCAGGTTGCCCTATTAAATATAAGAAAAAGTGGCAGAACCAGTGCCTGCCTTTGGATTCATTAATGAGGTTGTGAGGTCTACAGTTTTTTTGTGAAAATTCTGCTCTTTCCAATTTACACAGCTTCTCTTGAACTTGTTTTTCAGGTGTTTTTATCACAAAAGGAGACGTAGGCGTTGGAACCATTGTAGGCTCGGCTGTATTTAACATTCTCTGTATTATTGGTGTGTGTGGGCTTTTTGCAGGACAGGTAAGAGCACTTAATGATTCCTAACAGTTCTTGCTGCACCCTGTGCTGTGAAATCAGATGCCAGGTTCCCAACCTTGCCACAGATTTCTCTGGCTTTGTTCTTTTTAATAGGGCCCTATGCTGTTCCTCTTGCATTTTTGAAATGAAAAGCAGAACAGCAAACGTCAGCTCTGGTGTTTTAAGCTGCCTGAGACATGGGTGGTCAAAGGAATAAAAGTTGGTTATTTAACACCTCCTTTTGGTAGCTGTTGCAAACCACATGGTGATGGCTGTATTGTGCCCTTTTAGGCCGGAGGAGCCAGGAGGTGTCGGTGCCTCTGGCGAGTAAATCAGGGTGGGGAGCCCTGCGAGGCACCTCCAGGGAAAGATCGTGCTCCTGGAGCAGCTCCAAAGATGCTGCCTTTGTGCAAGATAGCTTGGGGTACATGTGGGTGATAGGCAGGGCTTGGCAGGTTGTGTGATTAAGATACAGTTGTGCTTGTGGTTTGTCTCGTTTGTATCCACAGGCACGGGATGGGATATGTGGGAACAGACCTCTGGGGGGTCTCTGATCCGCAGCGCTCACACCCTGACTTCCCCAGTTCTAAGGAGGGCTGATTTCAAAGCTGGATCAGGTTGCTCAGAGTCTGGTCCAACCAGTTTCAAATAATTCCACGGATGCTGCAATTTTTTCCCTCCTTAGCAGTCAGGAGATCAATTCCTAGTGTCGTTTCTGACTGTTTTCCAGCGTGTCAAACTGCTTATGACAACATAAGCTATTAATCTGAAATTAAAGTAATTAAGTTTTGAGATCTGAGGTGCTGTCTGAATTGCAGACATGATTGACTGTATAATTAAATATCTGAATCTGCATTCATCTTCGCACTTGCCAACTTGCCCAGTATTTTACAACCTCGTAAATGTTCTTTGACATGTTATTGTGCAGGCTTACTTGTAAAGAGGAGAAGCAGGGTGACGTTACCAACACAGGGCAGTGGGATAATTAGCTCTGTGAGAAGAACTGGGACCTGTATAACTTGGTCAGTACAAGAAAGCATGCAGAGAGATTGGGCTTTCCTGGGAAAGCTTGTGATCCAATTTTATTTTCGTTAGCAGTGAACTTTTACAGGATGAAAGTGAACATTTTCACTGTGAGGAGGCTTCAGGATAAGGCCACAATAATACCTTTTAACCACCTCAGTGTCCTTATTTGCATGGGAACATGCAGCTGGAAGCTACAGATGCTCGAGGTGTTTGTGGCTCTGCTGTAACTCTGTGAAAGCCCAGTTGACTGAGATCAATTTTTAATGACCAAAGCCTTCCTGGGGCATGAAGCTGTGTTCCCCAGAGGTGTTCTCCTGTCATCAGTAGGACTTCTTGCCCAGGCTGCTTTTTTCAAGCAAATGAAGGTGATTAACCGTTTTTAGCACAGTGGCAGAGGAGCCAATTGTTCTGATTTTTGCTCTCCACGGCGCAGACTGCATGCCTCAAACCTAATAATACTGGCTCCAAATCACAGCTTTCAGTGGAAAAGGCTTGCTAGAGTTTGGGGGTTGACAGAGAATGTCAGTCTTCTTGAGAGGCCGTTTTCAGGTGGGAGATGGTCCTGAAGGATGTAACACAAGCTCAAGTGCTCTCAGAAATGCCTTCAGCTTCCAGGAGTGGTGGCGTTCAGGAGTCCGAGGTGGGGACTGGCTGCTGGGAGTCATCCGAAGTGTGGTCTGCGTGTGTCTCTTTCAAGCCAAGAACAGAGATTTTGGCTGATTCGTCCCAGCTTTGTGTTCTTTGACTCTAGGGGTGATGTGTGTATGGTTTAGTCAAGTCACTTAACACCTGTTTGCTGCAGTTTAACCCTCAGAGGGTGGGTGAGCACTGGATTGATTTGGAATTGTGATTTTAATGAGCAAATAAGAAACCTCAGTGTCAATAATTACCATGTTCTAGATAAACTTTTGGCTTATTATTTATATTTTTTCCCACTCCCAGTCTTTCACCAAAAAGTCATTCCCTTTTATTGTTGTGATTCATCTCTTTGTTTTGTGTTAGTGTTAACAGGAATTTGGTTTTACTGTCAACAGTGTCTCTATAGAGGCACTAACATAGGTGCTAAATTTGTTTAGTGGTTGGATTTCTGTTCACCTGGGGACCTGGATCTCAGTTTTGAGTTGCCAGGTGAGCTTGGGGTCTGGTCGTTGGTCAAAGCTGCCTGCTGTGCTCCAGGGCTTTTTCTTTGGCTCAGACCTGTAGGGTCATGAGCTGGAGCCCTCAGGTTTTCAGATGTATTGTCCATAGGCTGGGAATGCCAGAGCTCAGACCTGCAGGGGCTCTCTGCATCATTTCCATCAGCACTCTTTTAGAAAGCCTTCTTTTGGTTGGGTTTTTATGGTTTTTTGACTGGTAAACGGTTGAATTGTAAAATACTGACCAACTCTCTCTGGGATGTTTTATTTTTAAATTAGGTTGTAGTTCGTGCGTGCTGTGTTTGGGATGTATTATTCTTTGGCTTAAGAAAATACTGGGTTTAGTTATCTTGCTTAGAAAAAGAAACAAGCCCACGGCCCCAAAAAGCTGATATGCATTTGCTTGAGCACCAACTCTAATTGTTTATTCTTCTAAGCCTTTAATGGCTGTAAGTGCACACTTTTCAGAATAAATCAGAATAGACATCCCACTGCTGGCACAGGAGCAGGGGAAGTGTGATGCCCACACCTCTGTATGACACTGCACACCTAAAAAAGGCATTAAAAGAGCATTATTGTTAGGGTTGAAAGTCAAACACCGAAAAGTTAGAAAATAGCAGCGTTAGGGTTCCCTGTGCACCTATAATTTGCCCTCCCCCCTTCCCCGTGTGTGTGTTCATTATTTTCCAGCCTTTAATTACAGGGTCCCCTGCCAGGTTCTCTGCGGGGTCCCTGCCTCCCTGAGGCACAGAATGGACTTTGCTCACTTAATGAGCAGCTATTCAGGATTTTGTTTTCTCTTTATTGTTCGCTCTGTGCCCTTCTGCCTTATTTACCAGGCTCTATTCAAGCCCTGTTCCAGAGGCAGAATTATTAATTTCCTCTTGAACGTCTGCCGATCTCATCGCTATTATATCTGAGCAGTTGATGAGCAATTAATTAATTTTCCCCAAACCTCTGTGAGATGAAGGGATGTTTTAGAGATGGGGAAACAAAGCACAGAGAGATTAAATAGAAAAGAATAACTTGTCGTTTTAGGGGCTAATTAGAGCTGGCACAGGCCTGTTCTTTCCCTGTTGCATTGCGTCCTGTGGCACACTCTCTGGTCCTGGCTTCAGGTGCTGCTCCATGCTGCACAGGGATTTCCTTGCTGGGCTGGCCTTGGTTTGAGTGGCCATGTCAGTGTCCACACAGCCCATCTCTCCATTTCTTGAGGCTTGAGAGAAAAAAAGCTTGCACCGGCCAGATTCTTCGCTGGGATCATGGATCTGCGCCCTAGCTGTCTCTTGAGCATCCGGTTTTCCCACAGTGGTCTCAATCCTTTCTCCTCTCCCCGCACCTCTGCTCTGTGTCTCCTTGTCTGACTTCTCCTGGCTAATGTTATCCTGGCACACCTGCTGGTGCAGTGCAGGTTGGATGTGTCTGTAGCTGTTTCCTCCCTTGTCTGTACACCTGGGACACCAGCGTGGCTCCTTTCTGCTGCCAAGTCACACAACCCAAATGTTGTTTCTTTAGCTTCTGTGTCTGCTTTGCTTCCTTCTGGCTCAGGGGGAATGAGGAAGTCAGAGAACGCTCCGAGATGAAATGGTAGCAGGTGCTTCAGACACGAGTTCAGCAGTGTTCTCGGGGACACGTGTGGGATAGCAGGGGGAGGTGCCGGCATGGACGCTGCCATCTGTGTGTGCATGGATTGTATCAGGCTTTCTCCGTGCTTGCAGACCAGCTGTGTGTGGAGCTCGACCTCAGCCTGGGGTCCCCCCAAGCCTCACTAGCTCTGCCCTGTCTTCTTGCATGCTCATGTTTGTGCTTCCCAAGTTCTCCCCTCCTTCCACTGCCCTCTCACCATCCTTGGTGGCAAGGATGTGGGATTCTCGGAAGCGGTCCTTGCTTAATTTGGCTCTCATTCAAGCCAGCACAAACAGAGCTTGTTTGGTTTTGGACATTGCCCCATCCAGATTTGTCTCAGTTTTGCAGCTCTGCTGCTCTGCCCTGCATGCTGTCCTGTCTTTGTCTGTCCTCGCCCAGCACTGATGCACTGCCTTTTGCAGTGTTGCAGAGGAGGATGGAGGGTGAGAAGTGCTTGAGGGAGAGCAATGTAACCATGAGTTTCAAGTCATGCGAGTCCAGCATTAAACTGTAATTTGGAATCTGCATGGCTTGATCTGCTAATTAGTATTTAACTGCTGTTTTTTTCAGTTGAGTTCAACTTTCTCTATTTTACCTTTTCGCAGAAAAATACAGGCTGCTCTGGGTGGAGCAGGGGACCAAGAATGCTCGGTTGTGCTACAAAGGTTCTTCCTGTTATTTGTTCTGTCAAGGGGTCTAGTAGGTGGCAAGGCATCATTCCTCAATACACTGAGTGATAAAGGACTATCCAGACTGTCTGATCTGCCTCCTTCTGCTTCAGTGTGATTCTTTCACCTGAGGAAATAAACTAAATTCAGAAGGTTCTCCTCTGTTCAGGTCAGGGAACCCTTGTGCCAGCTGAGGCGCCTCTCGGAATCATCTGCTGCCCTGCACTCCGGGTTATGTCAGTGGGAAAACACACCTGAGAAAGAGGTGTTACACAGTGATAAGGAAACTAAACAAAGTTTAATAGCCCAGTTGAACATTGTTTAATGAAGGGCCTGGGACTTCTGTAATCTCTTTTACCCCACTTCTGCCATACAGCCAGCTTGCATGCATCTTAATCTTTTAAGCTTTAATTTCACTCGCAACTCAGACAGCAGTCATTACTGACCTTTGGCTGAATGATTACATTCATGCGCTCTTTCATTTTCTTCTCCTGGGCTGTGGAGGAGTTTTAGGAGGGGAGAGTCAAAATGCTGTTGCTATTTCTTCATTGATCTGTGACCATCCATGGAAAACATGTAAAACTCTGGAGAAGTAGTTAAGGAGGAGTTAATGCCAGCTGTTGGGATGGTAATCTGTTCTCGAAGCCCAAGGCACAATGGGTTTTGGTGCTGGCAGCGTTTTATAGTGACTGTGGGCTTGCTCTTTCACTGATGGTTGTGTTGCAGACAAGGGACAAACTAATAAGACAGAACTAGTCCCAGAAGCCAAGGCAGTGGTCCTTGGGAGCACAGAGCTGCTGGTATGGCTGTGATGCGTGAAACCCCAGGTATGGGAAAAGCAGAGGGAGGATGCTGGCAGTGTCCTTCCTGCCATCCTGTGGAATGTCAGGTGGTCAGTAAAAGGTGCAGCCAGGGCAGAAGGGTGTCGATGGAGTTTCAGGATAGAGAGGCACCATTAATTCAGAGGTGCTGCCCAAAGGTCCTCAATGCTGAGAGGCTGCAGCCTTTCTGTAGCTCCTGGTCCAAACAAACAGGAGCCTCCCAGCCACCAGGCCAGCAGCAGGAGTCACCTGCTGCCTCGGCTCCTTCCCTGCTGCTGCCTGGGCAAGGCAGTGAGTGGGCTCCTCGGACCATCCTTTGTGTGCTATCAGAGCCGTATCTGCTGCAGGCAGTGGAATGCTCCCTTTCCCTGGGGTTTTCCTGCTGGGATGTTTGGCACAGACAGACAACGGATCGACTCTGAGTGATAATGCAAATTAGATCCTTTCTGGCTTCCTCTTACACAGGTGTTGTTATCTTGGGAATTAGGGGCTCCTGGATTTACAGCAAAGTTGTAGCCACTGCGCAAGCCAAGGTGGTTTGCATTCCCCAGGCAGTGTGTTTGGTAACAGGAAAGGTGTCCCTCCTCTTTGTCAGCGTCATGCCTTGTCTCCGTGGTGCTGCTGATCCATAGCATCGACCTGTGCATGGTGAATAAGCTCTATCAGAGGTACCTGTTAAACTATAACCCTTTGGGTCTCCTTTGGGAGAGCTCTGATGAGCTTGGCAAGCATTTTGTCATTGCTGAAGTAACTTTCTTTCCCAGAACGGGACTAAGAGTGTGCATGAAATTGGTGCCAGTTCAGTGCCAGTGACTGATGAATGCATAACATGAAGGTTATGCCAGGACTGGTTTGGCCATCATAGAAGCTGCTGTGATTTTTTTATATTAGCATTTCAACACCCTGTTTGCAGAGTTGCATTCAATAGTGGGATACAAACTGGGAAGACAATCAGAAGAGTTAAAAATGGATTCATATCAGCATCAAAACAGTCTAGTTCCTAACTGCCATGAAACATTGCCACTATTTGAGGTCGAGTTTTCCCTCTCAAAATTCACACATAGATCCATACTGTGGATGTGCCATTGGTAGGATTTTTTTCTTTAGTCATTTGTAGCATGAAAGCAAGGGAAATCACAAAATCTGGGATTTATTTCTGGCAAGGACTGTCCAGTCTGAAGAGACTGGGACATATTTGACCTGTGCACACTGGCCTGTCTACAGCTATCCTTGAATTCTGCTGCAGATCCTGTAGTCCAGCAGACATCTGCAAATGCAGGTCTCGGGGTCCTGCTGCCTCAGCTCTGTGGGAATCTGAGCTAAAGAGACACGCTGGTCCCAGTAACTCATGGACGATTACAAGTACCAGTTGAGCAGGGAAATATTTTTGGCTTTGTCCTGAGGTTTGGAGGG
The DNA here is from genome assembly GCA_013396775.1 of Cephalopterus ornatus. NCBI lineage: Eukaryota > Metazoa > Chordata > Aves > Passeriformes > Cotingidae > Cephalopterus > Cephalopterus ornatus. The sequence continues at coordinate 219,173 of VZRE01011760.1, forward strand.
TGTCCACTGTTTCCATTCTGAGAATGTCACAGAGACAGATTGCTGCCGCAGTGGTGAAAATATCTAGAGCTGCTTCAAAAAGCAAATATTCTTGGAGAAATAATGAGAATAAATGGAGCTGGTGCACCATGTACGAACAGAGCTGGAGTGACAGTTGAACTCTGCAGAGAATGGTGAACCAGAGGTAAAATTAGGGGGCTGGTAATTGGAAGGAAGCTTTCCTCACAGTGAGGCAATTAGATCACTGCTGCTTTAACTGTCTGACAGAGACGTGTATTTTAAGGCCTGGATTTTGTTTTGATCTGACCTGAGTTCACTTGGTGTTTTGCTGAAGTTGGGAGTGGTGGGGTATTGGTCAAAGCCCCGAGCAAGCCTGAATGCTGCATCACGGGACACTGGGGTCTTTGCCCAAGATTATGGTCAGGTGACTGAGCTGGATACTCCTGGGAGTGTCCTGGGATACTGGAGGGTGTCAGTGGGGGGGTATAGAGGGGAGTGTCTCTGGCTGCTCCCTAGCCTTGCTCCAGGACATCCTGCTGTGTTGTCAGTCCAGCACAGGGGCCTCCCGCTGCCTGCTGGCTTTCCTGGAGTGCTTTCCAGGCAGGAATCTGTCTAAACTGTCTGCTGTGGCCGTGGTTCAGTGTGCCAGGAGGGCATGTGGGACTGGGACTCCTGCTGTGCTGTGGGATGGCCCCTCACGTGTTCTCCTGGCAGAGGGGCAGCCAGCCTGGCCGGCCCTTCCCCCTGCACCATGGGACTGTCCCAGAGGGAGCAGAAGGCAGCTCCTCCGGCATGGAAAGCTCTCCCATTGCTGCAGTTTCCCGGACCTCTGCAGCTCCCTGACCCCAGCTCCTCAGGCATCCAGAGGTGTTTAGATCTTGCTCTCAACAATGCTGCTGTTCCCTCCAGGGACTGTAAAGTGGGAATGAGTGTGATTGACTCCAAGTTCATGTTGAAGTCTGGTGGGTGATGAGTGGAGGAGCAGTAAGGGGGAAAAGTCTACACTGGAGTTTCTGCTGTATTGGTTTTGCAGCTAATGATTGCTGGTGATGGACTGATTGGCTCATTGCAGGAAGGATGTAACCATGCCTAAAACAAGGCAGGTTTTGTGAAAATTACCATGCAGGTCCTGATGGCCAGGCCGTTCGTCTCTTCCTACACACTACTGGAAGATGGCAGTAATTATCTTAAGTAATTCCTTCCTGCCTTATCTTCATTACAAATGCTGCAGGACTGATGCGCTTAAGAGCAAGAGAGAGAGAAAGTGTGTGCTGAATATTAAACACGCAGTTGCTGCTTCCCACCTTCTGTTTGGTCATGCCCTTTCCAACAGCACAAAGCCTGCAGCCTCTGGAACACAGATCCATCCCCTTCCACCTGCCCTCCACTGTTTTTCCTGGTGGCTGAGCAATGCCAGGTGCTGCAGCTGCCCGGGATGGGGAATGCTCCCTCTGGAGTGGGCAGGGACACTGCCATCCCTCCCGGCAGGGTGACGGGGGACTGTGACCCCCACACGGGGGACTCTTACAAAGCAAGAGAGGGAGATTTGGTTGAGGTGAAATGACCTCAGAGAAGATGTGAGAGGTCTTGGAACAGTATCCTCAAAAGGCCGACAGTGTAGAAGGATGCGGCCAGAAGTCTTGCGGCAGACTTGAGTCAGAGATGGAGGCTGCAGCCAGGAATGTGCAATTAAGACACCAGGAAAGACATCCCACTGGTGAGGGCTGGGAGCCTCCAGTGTTTGGGGACCGATGGGTAGCCTCTGAGATCCTGCTGGACCTGCTTGGCAGATTCTGTGTCTGAATTACAGATGTGTCAAAGTGCCACCAGTAACCCACCACCCTCTGAACCGTGCCACGTCCTGTACGTGGGATTTCTAGCCCATGGCTCTTAGCGCAGGCACAACTCTGTGTTTTGCTGTGGGAATAGTGCTGGTAAAATGAGGCCTTCAAGTCCTGTTGGGCAGGCTAAAGAATGGTTTGCAGCAGCAAACAAACCAAGTGGGTGCTGGTAGTTGATTAACATGAGGGCAAAAAAGGCTAAACGGAGAGAAACACTGTCAAAATGGAGTTGCATGTGAACATCCTTGTAGGCAGGTTTTGCTCTGTCCACTCAAGTAATTTCCCTCTCTCTCAGATAGCTGGTGGAGAAAGTGTCTTGGTCGTCTCTGGAAGGATATTTTAATTTTCTGCTTGGCTTGGCTGAGCTGCTGTGACTTCAGGATGATTGGTTGGATTTGCATAAGGTCATTAAGATCCAGTAATGATGTTTATTGCTAAGACATCTGCCACTTATATTCATGCAGAACAAGTAAAGTTAAACCTCAACTAATGTCGCTGTTTTTACCAACGCACTTCATGCCAACAATAATGCTATCGATAGGTGAAGTGGACTGTAGGTAAGAATGCCTTGAAACTCTGGACCCTCTGGAGAGATGGTGGGCAGTGTGAGCCCAGCAGGCTCTCTTTAAGCAAATCCTGATTGGGTTGTTCCTGGGGTTGTGTTTGGACAGAAGAGGGAGTGGGATCCACACAGTACCAGTGTGGCATCCAGGAGCTGTGCACGTGTTGCATCTGGCTGGGAGAGCAGCACAATGTGTGTGTGTGTGTCCTGAAGCTTCTCCTGTCCTGGTTCGCTTCAGCTGTGGCTCAGGTGCTTCAGCTGATGGGCTCTGCTGTGACCTGTCTCTCTGTAGATGTGGCACTTGTAGACATGGGTTAGTGGTGACCTTGGCAGTGCTGGGGGCATGGTTGGACTCGATGATTTCAGAGGGCTTTTGCTACCTAAACAATTCTGTGATTCTTCAGTCGGTTGCAGCAGGGCTTGGGTTTGGTTGCTGTGAGGTAAACCCAGGGCTTTTCTGGGGACTGAATTCTGCAAACCGCAAGGAAGTATAGTGCTGCTGGTTTTTATCTTCCTGCCCTCATTAGGGATAAGAGCTGGTACGTGAGGTAGAGCCCATTTTATTTTTGTATAATTCCAAAAGCATAAGACGTATTAACTCCAAACTACGGCCCGGTTTGGTTCCCTGAAAATCTGTCCCTGACCTCCACCCGAGTTGACTGCTTCCTGTAACTGTGGCCAGCAGTTAGTCGTTCATCTTGCTTTGGCATGAGATCCTGTTGTGTTATCATGGTGTTGATTTGAAGTTGTGTCAAGGATTTGCTGAACAGTAGTGTCAGGAGCACAACCGCTTCTGTAGGGGACCCCAGCAGGCTCTAAGAGCTCCCCCTCAGCTCAAAGGTAGCTCCTGCAAACGAGGGCAGCGTGTGAGGAGGTTCCCACTGCGCGTCTCACTGCAGCTGATGGAAGAGGCTGACACAGCCCCTGACAGCTGGTTGTTGTGTCTCAGGGGCTTGCAAGGGGTCGCAGTGAGCAGGAGTTTTGTCAGTCAGCACAGACAAGCATTGAAAAGCCTCTGCTAGGGTGGGAAAGAGCTTCCTGAATCACTTCTGTGCAGTCCATGTCAAAGAGGAGCATGAAGTCTGACCCAGATTCTCTGCTTCTGGATGCCGTTGGACAGTGGTGGATTGACTGCTGGTACATCTCTGTTGACCTCCATGGACTCTTAAGGCTAATCGCTGCAGGGATTGCCTTTAATCTTTTGACACCCTCGTCCAAGTATTCTTGCCTCTCCACATTAACCAATTAAGTTATTAGCTCTTAATACCTAAAAATCTAGACCTTCTGTGCCAGAGGGTGACAGAGAAACAAGATTAGGGAGACTGCTTCCAAAGCCTAGCATTTCCCAGCAGTCTTTGTAGCTGATCAAAGCCTGAGAATGTCAAGGCATGAGATGAGGAAAACCCCTGAAACAATTCAGAGTGAAAAAGATCCCAGAAGAACGGAGAGGTGATTAGGTAACGTTGAACATGCTTCCCCTCAAAGTTGAGCAGAGAGAATACCCAGAAGCGCATACCTCTCTGGACTCTGCAGCAGGAGCACAAACATCCTGGCCCGGGGAGTGCCCTGTTCTGTGACATGTGCTCTGTCTGGGGACCATCACCGTTGTGGGCAGAGCAGGCTGGAAAACAGCCTCTGTGAGGAGTATCTCCTGGATGGGAGAAGAGCTGCCACGCTGCTAAGGTGAGAGAAATAATTTGGAAGAGCAGGAAGGAGAGGGGTCAGTATTACAGAGGATAAATGGTGAAGCCCTAGGATGGGCTAGGAGTATAGGATGGGGCATGGTGTATAGCACTTCAGTGCTAAGGACAGCAGGTGCAAGTGTCTGATTTTTGGGGATTTTCTCTCTGGTGGCTGAACTCAATGCGTGTGCTAGATGGAGGAGATCATGTGTGCTGTGTGGGGTCACTGCTTCAGGAGTTGCAAACAGCAGAAATCAAGCTAGAACTGATAAAGTCTTGATTTTTCTGCTCTCCAGCCATTTAAAAAGGGAAATAAGCATTCTGAGTAGTAAATGTTGCATGTAAGAGGTTGCAGGGTGAAAGTTTATCAATGAGAAACCTCGTATCTGACGTGGGTCACTTTAACCCCACAAGTGATGCGGAGTGTGCAGGGGAGCAGGCACTGTCAGTCTCGTGGACTTGTTGGGGGGATGCTCTCATTTAAGCCTGGACTTGAGAGCTCTTCCTTTCAGCTCAGGGGTGCTGGATTCAGTCCCCACTGAGTGGTCAAGAGACAGCTGATGGGCACTTGTCTGGGGTTTGAATTTCAGGTACTCTCTTCAAACAGAGGAGACGTCACCTGACTGACAATCGGTGGTTTTACAGCTGCCTCCTTATGCTCAGCTCCCACGGGACCAGCTCGATGCTGGGTTACAGTATTACAGTATTGCTGATTTAGAACTGAAATTTGATCTTGTTTTTACCCCAGCTGGTTGCTTCCCTGATTTCTTTTCTGCCTTGCTAATCTGTAACTTAAGTGGTTTCCAGTGTGTTAAAATTTGTGTGGAGTCTTTGGTGGCTGCAAGAGTGTACAGCACAACTTGGACCTTCGGGGCCTTGGCAGTTCTACCTCAAGACACGATTCTTACCATGATTCTGAGAGCTGCCATTGCCCTCAGTGCTAATGAGCTCCTTTCCCCCTCGTTGCAGGGTTACCTTATGTGCATGGCTTCCCTATTCCGCATGGATCAAATGGTTCAAAAACTTCAGCTGAGTGGCTCGGGCCCCTGAGGACGTCTGAGATTTAATTGCCGCACAGTTTAGTGCATCAGGGAGACCTACTCAGGTGTCTGTGAACCCTGAGCAGCCTGTACAGGTGCCAGGCGTGAGCATGTTCCCTTCAATCTGACCTGGAATCAGCGCAAGAGCTCTTGTGATTCCCACAGTGTCTCGGTCTATCAGTTTTGTGCACTAGGTCCCTGCTAGAGAGCTGTATTTGAGCATCTGGATCTTAATGCACTCACTCAGGCGTCTGAGGAAAATTCCTTGGAAAAATATTGCACGCTGCCTTGAAGATTATTGTGGAATATCAAAGAATAGGAGAGATACTACCTTGCCCCCCAGTACCAGACACCTTGCTGTGACAGGTGTGCTGTGCTGCACAGTGACACCCCTGTTCCTGGAGGGCTTGTGCTCTGTTTCGGAATGTGACTTCTGTGTGCAGAGCTGAAGTTCATAGCTATAAAATCCCCACCAGCATCCATGCTGAGCAAAGTGCAGAGGGCCTTAAGCAGCATCCTGAAAACTGAGTTGGAATAATGTCAAAGTATTTTATAAACTCTCTCACAAAAATTGCTCAATCAGAATGAAGGGGCACATTGCCTATAAATGTGAGATTTAATTAAGGATCTCTGAATAGAATTATGATCCCAGCTCCATGTTTCTACATTTGGAAATTTTAATCAGAAGGCCTCTCCATTCATCTGTCTCTGTGTGCCTTGAAATGTATTGTCAGCTGGTATAAATCTCATCTGACTCAAGGGCTTTAAAGGCCTGCTTTTTTATTTCAGGTTGGAGTTTCTAATATGTCAGTGGTTGCATAAAGAGACTTTACACTGGGCATAAATTAGATCCACATAAAAAAGCCATAGTATTAAGAGGCTGCAGCGATTTCTGAAGTATAATGATCAGTATCTTTTTACAGCATTTGTTTTGCTAGCAGTTCTAGAACATTCCAATATTGTAAGAGTTAATCCAAAGACAAATTTGGGAAACTGGTTTTGCTAACACTCTGAAATAGAACCTTTCTTCAGCTATCATAGAAATAAAAATGAAGTTACTGTTCATTTGACTGAATTCATGCACAGGCATGACTGGAGGATATGGTCAGAAAATTCATTTACGTGTTCAGATCTGAATCAGTGTAAATGAAGCATCTCCCATCTGCCTCCTTCAGCTTTACGCCTGTGAAGGATGTGACCCACAGCGTTTGAAATGCACTCCAGAAATGGGAAATACAGATTTGAGAAGCTCCTACATGAGGGGACTTCCTAGATTCAAAAGATAGACTTATACTGAAGATGTTACCACCATATAACTGCTTTAATCTGCCCTTTTGAATGCTATTTATGAAGTTAAAGACTAACTTACTCACTGATATTTTTTCTTCTAAGTTCTGAATTGTGAGCTTGTTCAGCCTGCAGTGACAATTCGTCCTCATTTCTGTGGCTTTGGAAGGTGTCAAGTGACATGAACTGCATAGCAATGCCATTTTATTCTCCATTGCTATAAATTACTTGTTTCTGTTTGTAACACTTTGCTGGAGCGTTAATGTGAGTGTTTGTCCCCAGACCTGTGGAGGTGCACCCAGAGCTGTAGTGATACCGATGCGTGTGTTTGTGCTGGTAAAGCTGAGCCCCTTCCTGCTGCCCTGCTAGACTTCTTGGAGCCAGGCTGCCTTGGGAACACACAGCCTGACCTTGGGGACAGCCAAGTCTGCCGGAGTGTCAGATTTGGCCATGCCTGTGTCCCTCACAGCTGTACCAGCAGCCCCAGAAGGCGTTGCCTGTCCTGGGTCTCCTCCTGGCGTCCAGCTCACAGTGAGGGTCGGGATGGACTGTGGCACACTGCTGTCGTGGCAGTCGTGCTGGTGAGAGCCTGCTGACATCCTCTCTTTGCCTGTTTTCCCAGGTGGTTGCACTGTCGTCGTGGAGTCTCCTGAGAGATTCCATCTACTACACCCTGTCTGTTGTTGCACTCATTGTGGTAAGTTTTTGAAGGTTATTCTTTTGTGAGAGCCCATGTCTACTGCCACCTGTAAAGGGAACCTGCTATGGAATCACATGCTTGTAGCTGAAATCCTTAGCTCCAGCAGTCATGTGGATTTGTGCTTGTGGAAAACTGCTTGTAGTCTCCATGATTCTGTAGGAAAGCTTGGCCCAGGGGTAGGACATGGAGTATCCAGAGCCATAGCTGGTGTGGGCTGCAGCAGCCCAGTGCAGACACAGGCTGCAGAGCTAAAACCCTGTGCTGAGCCCCGCTGCAGGGGGTTCAGTGATCTCCTGTGGTTTCCTAAAACCTTTGTGGTTTCCTAAAAAATGTGTACTAACCTGTAAGGAGGCAGCATTTGTGCCCAGAGGAAAGAGATCCTGAACAACTACAAAATGTTAAGGTTAGTTTTTCCACACGTAACTGGGGCAGATCTGTTCAGTGCACACTGGCAGCAAGTCCTTTAACAAAGGCCACAGTTACAGCAATTCTTAGTGCTGTGCATATTCCAGTGTTCATCAGGCTCAGTAAATGCTCCAAATGCCTCAGAATTGGGCTACACAGTGAAAAAGTGTTAGCACAAATTTTAGATAAGGACACTGCTGTCAGTTTAGCAATACCTTTGCAACCAATATCAAACAATGTGAGGAAATATAAAAATTTAGTTTCCCGTTAACAGTTGCTTTTCATTTTTCCCCCAGCTTAGTCTCGTACCCTAAGATTCCCTAAGAAGGAAAGAAAGAGTGATTTTGTGAGGTTAACTTCCATATGTAAGCAAGAAGGGGGACTTTGGAGTCTTTGATTTCTCAGTTTGGGTTACTTTGATTAGTGTGTTTCAACAGTGGGTTTCAGTTTGCTTCCTCCCACACACGCCTGTGTGTCAGGCACGCTCTGGAGGTGCAAAGGCCTGTATCTGCCTCATCCCAGACAGAGGGTCTGCCTCAACCCGTTCGTACTTCTGTTCCCCATACTGCAAGGTCAGTCTTTTTTGTGCCTGGTGAGATATAACTTTCCTACATAATTACTAGCAGTGAGCTGCAAAACAAAAAACTTTCTTTGTTTTTGCTTTGAGAGCCTGACAGTGACCTCATACCAAAAAGTGCTGCTAAACAACAAAAACGGCCACACATACTAATTGTAGTGAATTCCACAGCACAAGCATAAAGACATCCAGCAGGCATTCTCTTAGTTTACTCCACAGGAAGCACAGATGTGGGCAGCTGCCTGGCATTTAGCCTCCTGGTGCTCGGATTGGCCATTTCATTTATTGCATGGTAGCAGACAAGTTGAAAATCTGTTGACTGTGTCATCAATTTTAAATTCCTTAAGCAAGCCACGTTTTCTTCATGGCTGATTCACCCCCATGGTTGTCAGCTGCTTCAAGATGTGGAGAACCATTCTCTATTGTATTGTGTCCAGTGCACTCTTGAAATTCCTAGTTACATATTCGGTGTCATGAGACAGTTGTATGGTTCGTGGAACAGACATCTCTGTTATCCTTAAGACTTTTCTCTGATACTTTATTGCTGCATAAGCTGTTATTTATAATTACAGAACTGTAGGAGTCATTTTCTTTTGGGATGTACCCCATAATATCAGGATAGGGTTATTTTTTCCCTAAGCTTTGAGTTAGCTTCTCTCTGATGTGTATGCACGCTCTTCTCATCTTATCAGTGGTGAAGTTCAAGGCACTTCACACAGCCAGGGGAGCAGGACTGTGCAACTCCAGGCATTAGTGGAGGCTTGAAGGCATTGCCAGAACTCATATTCCCATGTTACAGCACTACATGGCTAATTTGGCTTGGGAGATGTGGAGCACGTGCCATGTATTTCCCTGTTACTCCGTAGCAATCATTGCAAATGACTTTAACACCTGTTAGGGAAAAACAGAGAAAGATGGGAGGAAGGGAAAACATTTTAAGTGGTTAAAGGTTTAACTTCTTTCCAGTTGATTTACCAACCCTTTTTATGCGATATTGCTCCCCAGTTGATGGTACATGAGGATTTCTAGTTTCAGAGTCAAACATTGCTTCAGTTTAAGAAGTTTCTCCTCCCCTTTGCTCACAGGGAACTCCTACCTTCATAGTGGCTCTATTCCTGTCCTTTTAAGGCAGAATCAAATTGAGGTGGCAGGACATTTTTACTCAAATTCTGACTCTTCAGTCACCCGTGGCTCAGCTGGGAGATGAGCCACAGGCTCCATAACCTGTTTGTGGTTCCCTCTTCCTGAGATTTGTGTGCTCCTTTCAAAAAACACTTCAGAGCTTTGTATGCAGGGATAATTTGCCGTATCAGAGCATTGGGACTTCTCTGCAGCTGAAATAGAATCATCAATCTTGAAGAATGATATTGCTTGTAGAAGGTTGTTCTTGTGGTGTTTTAATCAGCAGCTTGTGGTGCTGTGTTGTAAGTTGCACTCCACTGGTGTCTTTACTAATCATAAATGCACCTGAGGGGTAATAAATATATTCCTGCCAATGCTGAGATACAGCAACTTTAAAAAGCTTGATACTGTGCTGGTTAAATCAGTGTAACTTTGTCTACTTCCATTTGCACTAGGAAAGGAAGTGCAATGCTGTTTTGAGAAATAGCAGAGCAGTATAGACTCGCCTGTGTTTGCTACTCCAGGCCATTTGGTAAGAGTGAGTGAACTCTAAACCACAGAGGTTAGAAGTGGATAAACCACACTTACTGTACTTATTTCACCTTGATTCAGCCCTGGGTTTTTTTAACCTTATAATAATATTGCAACACTACCTTGTCTTCTTGTAGAGCTTGGCAAAACTTACTCTTTATTTCCCTTGAAAGGAAAAAGATATCTGTGTATCTTAACTTGAATGGACGTGGTCAGAGTCATTAGTGGCAAAAGTGGCATGGGTGCTGTTTTTAGTCACAAAGGTCAATGCACATGCTTATGTCCCATCACACCAACACATTGTAACCTAAAACAGGCTTTGTCAGATGAGGTCACGGTGACTGGGAGCTGTAGTTGACAGCGTTCTGTGGTCATGTTTTCTTCCAGTAACTACCAGCGTAACTTGCCTGGTGCCGGCTGTCACACAGGAGTTTCTGTTTATGGCTGTATGGCCGAGGGGGAGCATACGCTCTGCTCTCAGGGTCTCATTCCCTTTTCCTCCCCTTTCCCTGGGGCGCTGCCGTGGATGTGTATCCATGGCGCAGACGCGGCACTTCCCTGCGAGCGCTTTGGAGGGATCCGGCGAGTCCCGGCACAGGGCCGGGGCCGCCCCGGGGTCCCTCCTCAGCTGTCCCCGGCGAGAACCGGCGGCGCGGGGAGCGCGGGCCCGGCGGAGCGAGGCAGCCCCCTGCCGGTGCGGGGGTGCGGGGCTCCCCCCGCCGGGGCTCCCCC
>VZRE01011760.1:229782-267127 GCA_013396775.1 Cephalopterus ornatus
GGCTCCCCCCGACCGCGCTCCCCCTCTCGGGGCTCTCACCCTGCCAGGGTGTGCCTCGAGCCACAGCGCTGTGCCTGCCCTGGCAGCCCTCAGCACAGAACTGGTCCTTCCCTCAGCCCTCCCATGGTGCTGGTCCCTCCCTCTCGGGATGGACACATTTCTTGCCCGAGGGGGCTGAGCAGCACTGTTGGGAAAGCCGCAGTGCCTAGCTTGTCAGCAGGCATGCCGGAGGGACCTTCGCAGTCAGCTGGGGTGGCAGTCACCCCGAGCTGATGGAAACCCTGGGCCCAGTGTTGAGCCAGCAGAACGCGGCAGCAGCAGCGGCAGAGGTGGCTGTGGATCCGCTGGCTGGTCCTCAGCTGCCGCCCAGGAGCAGGCGGGGAGGAGGCCGTGCCCCGGTGGGACCTGCCAAGTGGGTCAGAGGGGTGCAGCTCCTTCTTGGCTCACAGCTGTTTTCCTATAACTGCTGAAATAGCCCTGGTTAGCACTAGGATCCCATGGCATTCGGGAAGGAGTACTTGCCTGCCTTGACTAGGTGAGAGAAAACTAAGGGTTGAGAAGTTGAAAGGCTGGGTAGGAGGGCAGTGCCAAACTATACCTTAGCTTAATGCCATTGCCCCAAGCCCTGGATTGCTCTACTCCCTCTCCTGTCTCGGGTGATGAGCTGTTTTCAGCTATGGGTTTGTGTATAACATGCTGTTTTTAAACCTTTTCTCCACAGTTTATTTATGACGAAAGAGTTTCCTGGTAAGTGAATCCCTTTTCATTTTTTCTGGTTATACACAAAAGCTGCCACAATTAGGGTTCTTCAGGAGAGGAGGGGAAAGCTGGAAAGTTCTGCAGGGCAGCAGTTTCCTGCTGTGTGAGAAACATCAGCACAGGATGGGCTAGAAAACTAGTTTTTTGACCTAGAAAGGCCAGGACAGTGTTGTTCAGACTGTTCCTGATGAAGCAGCAGCCGTCAGTGCCCTCTGCCATCCCTGGGCTGCTGCAGGGTGGGCAATGTGCTCAGTAGAGGCATGAGTGTACCAGAATGGACCACTCAAGCAGTCCTAAATAATTATATTCCAATATTTGGATTTTTAATAATTTAAAAACTGAAAGTTCCTAAGGCAATGTTAAAGAGTGAATGACCAGTTAAAAAAAATAATTAAAAAATTAATATCCCCATTAATGTGCACTAGTATGGTAGGCAAGGAGGGCTTCAGACACTTTTAGAAGTGTGCTTCCAGTTGCTTTGGTCTCGAGGTTTTGTTTCCAGTCCCTTTCGGGGCTGGAGATGGCAGTGCAGGTGGCTTTGGTGTCGCTCCCAGCCGCTGTAATTTGGATTACAAGCACTAGGGAGCGTCAGGCTGCTTGGCTCCGTGTTTTCCCTCACTTACTTTCGACGGGGAGTTGTGTTGCGTTTCAGAGGCGGGTTGCAAGCACCCCCTCTTGCAATGGCTTGGTTTTCTTTGTTGTTTTTTTTTTGTGATTTGTTTGTTTGGGGTTTTTTTTTACTAAAATTGACAAGGCCCAGTTGTGCTTAACTGCACTCTTCAACAAAAACATATCAATGGGGGAAGCCAAGCGTTGAATTGCCAGAAGCAGAGCATGAGTTATTGATATAGTTGTACAATGTCTCAAAATCCTTAATGAGAAAGTGGTCTGTGAGTTTTAGTATATAGAGTCTAATAACAGATGGTTTCCACAAGGACTAGCAGTTTGCCATAGGGAACTATGCAGAATACAGTGTTTTGGCCAGTGAAAAAGATTACCTAGAAACAAGTTCTAAAAGAGATGTTTTGCTTTCACACAGATTTCATTATTTCATTAGTTTGACACAGAAACAGCAGAGGAAAAAACCTGTTGGTATCTAATCAGCAGGTTAAACTGCTGCCTGCTGCGTTCTCAGTGCTCGTGCAGCAGCAGCAGCAGTGGCGAGGGAGCAGCTGCCAGAGTTCAGGCTGTCTCTGCATGGTCAGTGTGCTTTAGCACCCTGCCTTACCCATGCAGGCAGAGCAGGACTGCTCCCCTCCCTCGGCCACAGCCCTCCTGGTTGTTGTCCTTACAAGAGGGTCAGTGGTCCTTGGGTGTGCAATCTGTTCATTGAACTCCTGCATTTTGTCACTTGTTCTTAGCTGACAGGCCGATTTGGCCAAGTAAAACCAGAGCAGAAGTCAACAAAACAAGGGAGGCATAATGCATGGATGTGTGAGCCATTTCTTTGTGCATCCCTTTTTTTATAGAGGAGTGTTAAGATGGCCCAGGAGGGTCAAGCCTTTCTGCACACATGTGGTGTGACAGTGGGGGAATGGCTGAACTTGGGCAGCTGACTGCCGTGCCCTGCTCTGATGTGTTTGTGTTGCTCTTGTTTTTAGGTGGGAGTCCTTAGTCTTAGTGCTGATGTATGTCATCTACATCATTATAATGAAGTAAGTCAAACATGCCCTCGGCTTTTTTAAGTTCTAAGGCTCACTGCTCCCTTTGCATCACCCAGCCCTCATGACAGAGAAAAGAGGAAACAGCCTCCAGTTCTGCCAGAGGTTGGCTGTTAGGGAAAATTTCTCCACAGAAAGGGTTATCCAGGAATAGGTTGCTCACACTAGTGTGGAATCACCATCCCTGATGGGGTTTAAAAGACATGTAGATGTGGTACTAAGGGACATGGCTTAGTGGTGGGCTTGGCAGTGCTGGATTAACATTGGACTTGATCTTGGAGGTCTTTTTCAACCTAAACTGTCCTATGAATCTGTGCTTTACGGATCTTGGCCTGTGTGAACAGACCAAGGCTAACACCAAAGTCTGTGGCAGAGCAGAGACCTGGATCCATCTTCAAGTCCCACCAAAGGAGGCCTCTTCTGACTTCACTTTAGAATCCCTACTCGGAAATAAACAGGTGTGAGATTGCAGTCTGCTTTTTACAAGTGTGAAGCTCTGCAGTAGTTCTTGCTTGCCTGGAGACCCATGATAAAACTACAGCACAATCAGCAGTGATTTTTCTGAGTATATGACCTGTGTGACGTCTTTCACACAAGTTCCTGCTAGTAAAACGAGTCTGTCCTGCTGTTTGGTTCTTCTCCTGTCTTGTTTTCAAAAGCTAGTGGAAAGGAAACCCAGATTTGAACTGGAACATTGAAAAAAACTTAGCACCTGCCAAGCACACCAGTGGTCTTGTCTCAACAAGTAAGAGTAGAGATTTGTTTTGAAATTATGAATAGAGTAAATATTGTGAGAAAAATTTTCAGAACAGTAAAATGCTCAGGCTGGGCTGATGGGAACGAGAGTCAGAATTCATCTCACTTGTAATAAGTAGAAACTTTCACATGGTGGGTAACTTCACTCTTGCAACAATTAATTGACCAGCAAGACAGTTGTGCTGTGTGAATATTGTTTTTTTCCCTGAAAAATATTGGTTTTTTCCCAATGCTGTAGTGTGAACAGGTGTTTCAGACCTGTTTGGATCTAACTGGAAAGGTTGTTACCCTGGTTAGGTACCTCAGACAGGGGTCTACCCTTGCCTTTGAGCACTGTGGTGAGACCCTTGGCTCAAGTTTGTGTCAGCTCCTGGGTGCTCTAAGAAACAAGGATTATTCCCCTCCCTGCCAAAGTAGAAATAAACTGAGCATAGGGCCTTGTGTTTTGGGGAGGGAGGGTCATCTCAGGTAAAACAACACATAGTCTGGTGTGATTATGTGATAAAGAATAAGCTTGGATGATGACAAGCAATGATTACTCATGATACAGAATATTAATCACACCTAATATATAAACATACATGTCATTCAAGATTCATGGCTGCTGTCTTTCATAGCCTTCTGGGTACAGAGAGGTTGCATGGTGTACAATTTACTATGCTCTGGCATACTCCTTAAAACCAGAGGAGTTTTCTTCCCTGCCTTAGTTGGATTGCACAGAATACAAGTCTAGGAAAGAAAAACTCATAAAGTAAAAGTACATCCTGAGTTTGTCTCTTTTGTGCAGGTACAACTCAACCATACATCACTGCTTTGAGAGAAAGACAAAAAACTCTGCAAATATGGTGAACGGTTTAGCAAATAACACGGAAATGGATGACAACAGCAACTGCGATGCCACAGTGGTGTTACTAAAGAAAGGTAACTGTTCCAGTAAGTCACTCTCTCACTTGCATCGTTCTGAGTGTTTACGAGCCTGGCCTTGATCTCAGGGTGTGAACTGCGGCAGTCTTGTGAGCCATGAAATGAAATAGTGGTGGGCAGGTGGCCCTTTTGTAAGCCCCCTTCCAGTTGGGGGTACAGTGTAGTGATCCCAGCCATCGCAGCCTGTGCCAGTGGGGACAGCTCTGGCCTCTTCGGGGTAATTCTTGCTGCTGTACAAGTAAGGTAAGGACTCCTTCAAGCACAGGGGCTGATTATTTAGCCCATTACAGCCACTGAAAGTCCTCCTGCGGGTCCTGTTACTCTGACATTGCCCACTGACGTCATCTCCAGATAAATTTAACTCCATTCCGAAGGGACATCGACTGAGCAGAGAAAGAGGCCCTGCTTAGACCAGTGTACACTTTTCCTCCAGAGAGGGCAGGGTGGGGGACTCTGTGTGGGTCTGGGTAGCGTCCTCTTACTGCGCTTGCTGTCTTGAATGTGCACAGCTTTGCCATGTGAGTGATCTGTAAGAGTATTTCACTTTGGCTCAAATCTGCTTCTGTTTAACTTCTTCAGTATGATCACCTATAAAAATAATTGTGTTTTCTCAGCTTAAAAAAAAAATTCCCCTTGCCCTGAGGCACCGATTTAGCCTAAGAAGAAGCTCTGTCATGTTGAAATCAGTCTTGGTCTCTGCCTACAGATGGACCGCCCCTTTTGTTTTGCTAGTCTACAAGTGAATTTAAAAAAATAGGTCTTTTCCTGCAGTTGGTGATTGAGAGGCATAGTTTCATGTTCAGTAGGGAACTAAACATGAAATCAAACCCTTTGATCTGGCAGAGGCCTGCTATTAGTTACAGGCCTGTTGCAGAGGGAAGGCTGCTAGGAGTCCTGTGCACTCTGATTTGGGGAAGCCACTGTTGTTCTCTGTCACCTGGGGATCTCCACAGCAACCTGTGCTGGCAAGATATTCTGTACCCAGAAAGCTGGACTGGGAAAACTCAGTGATTGTAAACTCAGGCTTTACCCATCCAGCTTTACTTTGATAGTGGGATTTGGTTTAAATGTCCCTACAATGTGTTTTTGCGTGACAGCTGCTCAGCTGCTGGTAACTTTTTGGTTTGGACACTTGTGGTTACTCGGACTGGCTGAGGAAGGAAGAGGAAAGCATTGCTTAATCTCCTTGAGGATTGTTCCTGTATTTCCTTGGCAGTGGGCCCCTGGAGGCCTGGACAGACGAGTGGGGCACGGGGTCACAAACAGCACTCGCTGCAGCAGAGTGCTCTGAGGGTTTCAGGCACTGTTTGTTTTCTGAGACCTTTGTTCAGAAAAGAAAAAAAGGATGGAAACAGAAAGATTTCTGTCTGGGGCAGTTCCCGCAGGTGCCATTCAACAAATGCCAGTGTGGAAGAACTCACAAAGAAAAGCTGTCTGGCTATTCTGATTTTTCTTTTCCTTTTTTTTTTAATATGGAGGAGCTGAGGAACTGACTTAACTACTCCAGTCCATGGAGTGGATTCATCCAATAGTCAGAAAAAAAAAAAAGTGACACAAAGGCAAGAGAGATACTGTTCTGTAAGACTAACAGTGATGGTAAAAAACAGTAATGCCATGAAACATTTGCCAGTGTTCAGCACTGATTTTAGTAAACCAGAGCAGAAATATGTCAGGTAAGGCTTCAGGTTTCCCTACTGCCAAGTTCCAGTCCTGGCACAGAATTCACAGCCTGAGGTACCCTCCAGGCACAGGAAGGATGAACCCCAGAGGCAATGGGCACGGGCACTACGTCCCAGGTGGAGCACAATTAAGGTACCTGCCCCTCTCTCCTTGTCCCTTTGCTCCCATACCATGGGCCACCCTGGCACATGCACTTGCTGCTGGGTTTGGTGGCACTTCCCAGCCACGAGCTGCGAGCCCAGGATGCAGCTTTCGTTTGCACTGGTACCTTGCAGGAACACAGGGATGATTTCTTCACTGCTGTGTACAGTTAATGAATGGTGGGTGAGAGCAATGTCCTCACAGAAGTGCAGGTTACAACTGGAATTAGTGCAGCTTTCCTGTGTTTCTGCTTTGGTGGGATAGCTGCCGTGGAAGTAGTGGGCTGCCTAACCCAGGCCTGTGATGAACTGTGCAGAGCAGACTGAGTTCTCTGTAAGGAGCACAAGTGGCAATACCATATTGGCAGTTTATTTAAAGACAGAAATATAGGATGTGTAAAAGGCAGACATTAAGGACAGATGTGGCATATTTTGAGTGGTGGTAGCTGAAGGAATGGTTCTTACAAAGAACTTCTGGAACCTGTGGGTTTATCATTCTGAGAGCCATATAGGCCAGAGGGAGAGACTGCTGGAAGAAGACCTCAATTTCTTTTTGTTCCCTGGCTGCAGGAAATTTCCACCGTAAAGCCTCAGTGATCATGGTTGATGAGCTGCTATCTGCCTACCCACACCAGCTTTCCTTTTCTGAGGCTGGGCTCCGGATCATGATAACCAGCCATTTCCCTCCCAAAACACGTCTCTCCATGGCCAGCCGCATGTTAATCAATGAGGTGTGTCTTTTGTCTCCCTCACCAGCCCTTCTCCTTCTGATTTTGCCTTTTCCTGTAGCAGTGTTTGCGTTGAAATGGAACTCTTGTGTTTCTTCTGGATCCCTGATAGCTCTCTCCCATATTTTATCCTTCTGACATTGACTTTACTAAATCACCCCTTGCTATCTGTCCCTGTGGAGATTTTAGCAGAGCAAGTTTCAAGTTGTTATGAGGTTATGTTACCTGTAGCTGTTGCTCACAGGGGGTGCCTCCTGCATTGATCTGATAACATCACTTGCACTTGTTTAATAATATAGTACTCCCCTGAATCTGCACTTAGTCTGTCCCTAGTCTTGGAGTGCTCCTGGAGTCAATTGCACAGCCACTGGTTCTTCTCTTATAAAAGTTACATATGTGACATTCATTTAGTGGTCTGCAGGCAAGCATTGTGTTTTACCTGATTGAAATTCATCCCTTTTGCTTTTAAAGCCAAATTTTTAAAGAATTCTACATGCCTCTCTTTCTCTGTTCCTCCCTTTCTCTTAAAAAAATCAAATTAAAAAAAAAAATTTATCTTTCAGCAAGACTTTGTGCCTGTATTTACAGAGACAAAGGCTGATCAACAGCAGGACTTACACCAATGGTGAGTCCGAAGTGGCAGTTAAAATCCCTGTCAAGCATGTGGTTGAGAATGGAACAGGCCCCAGCAACTCAGCGGAGCGGGGCATGAACGGCACCCGGCGGGACGACGACGTGGCCGAGGCCGGGAACGAGACCGAGACTGAGAACGAGGATAATGAGAACAACGAAAACGATGATGAGGAGGAGGAAGATGATGATGATGATGACCATGAAGGGCCGTACACACCTTTTGACCTACCCAGTAAGAAGCTCCTGGGTTTGTGTTGTGTTTGTTTGGGTATTGCCATAAGGCATTGCAGACGCACGTGAAGGTACGCGTGTCTCTGAGAGCTCCCATCAGCCTGCACTTTGCAGTGAGGGTCCTGGTCGCAGGTAACAGATAAGAGGAACTGGGAAGCAGCAGGAACCTCTCCGGGTGCAGGCTCCTGGGGCTGGGCACACCTCTACTGCAGCTCTTGTGTTGGCCCTGTGCTGCTGTTGCAGTCGGAGGGGAGAGGGAGCAGTCTCCACTGGGTGGTTCCTGCCCCCGAAACATGGCTCACCCTCTGGAGAGATGGATGGATATTTGCTGACTGTGGAGGAAGCTGAGGATGGTGGGGCCGCTGTCAAGGTGCCTGAGTGCAGGTCAGATGTGTCTGTGGCTAGGACCTACCTTTGCTGGGAAGGGAGGTGGGCTCTTGCCTCAGTGGGACAGTGTAGTGCCAGCCCCTTTGCTTCCTCCCAGGGAGGGAGCACATGTGCTCTGTCCCATTGCTTAAACTCTCAAGCAGTCACTTCACACTCCTGTGCCTCTCTCTGCCCTCCATCTGCCATCACACCGTGGTCTTCTGAACAAGGGATGGCTTGTCGTTGTCTGTTTGGTTAGCAGTTAGGCTGAGGGGTCCCTGGCATCTTCCTTGGGCATATTAACAAAATAATAACATCCTAGAATACAGCAGACTAGAATTGTGATTGTTTCCCTTTTTTGTTGTTGTTGCTTTACAGGTGGAAAAATAGAAATATTGAAGTGGGTGTTCACATGGCCTTTGAGTTTTGTCCTGTACTTCACAGTGCCCAACTGTAACAAACCCCACTTGCAAAAATGGTTCATGGTTACCTTTGCTTCTTCTACCCTCTGGATTGCAGCTTTTTCTTACATGATGGTGTGGATGGTACGTACCAACTAAACCAGAAACCACTGGGAGAAGAAACAGTAATGGGTTTTGTTAGCCTAGAGGAATGTACAGGAAGTTGTACACACCTGAGTTTTCAGATGAGAAACCTTATGTCTGCTCCCATTTCTGCTGAACCTGTCCCCACTCAGGGAAGAAAACACGGAGTCACTGTGCTGCTTCTGACATATGGTTCACGTTGCTTGGAGTCTGCTGTAGGGAGCTGAAAAGAGTGATGAAATCTGGAAATTAGGAAATGGGTGTCATTAGACAAAGGAACCCCAAATTTACAAATATTAATCAATTTGAAGAATGCTAATTTATCATAGACTGCATAGCAAAGGGAAGAGGAAATTAAAGGTGTCTTCTCTCTGCTGATAGGAATTGTTTGCAGTCACTGCATATAGCATTTTCATAGTATAGTGGACCACAGGGCAGTTCTAGTGTCCGCTTAGCTAGTATTTGTAAATAATAATAATGTCTGCAAACTTCAGCCAAGATCAGCAGATGGTTATGTGGTGTAGTGGGCCATGTAGTCTCTTTTCTAGGTTAGTATCAGGAAAATTGTGGGTGAAATGTATGAAGCAACTAAGCAAAGAGGGTACAGAGCAGGTGAGTGCTATCCTCTGCATATGATATACCTAATACCCCTGTCACTGCTTCTCTTTAAAGGAAGTGTGAGTTTGTACTGAGAGGTACACTCTTGTCTCACAGCATATTGCAGATTTGGGCCAAGCTGGTCTTGGATGTCAATTCCTGTAAACAGCTTGACAGTTTATTTCCTCTCCTTAGGTGACAATCATTGGGTACACACTGGGAATTCCAGATGTGATCATGGGCATCACGTTCTTGGCAGCTGGAACCAGTGTGCCAGACTGCATGGCAAGCCTTATCGTAGCAAGGCAAGGTAGGTTCATCACGGCGATGCCATACTGCTGTGGAAGTGTTTCCTTGTGTTCTCTTTCTCCTTGGGTAGCACAGATGGCTCCTGCACGTGAAAATATACAGAGCCCTTTTCCTGAGCCTGAAATTTAAAACAAGAACAAAGAAGGATATAAATTGTGTTGCTATTTTAGAGCAGCTAGCAGGTTCTTAATGGCAGTGCGGAACAAGTTTAAAAGGTTAAAAGTTGCAAGACTGTTCTGAGACTCGTCTGATTGTATGTGGCTTCCACTCCTGCAGGTATGGGGGATATGGCTGTGTCCAACTCCATCGGAAGCAATGTTTTCGATATTTTAATCGGCCTGGGCCTTCCATGGGCTTTTCAGACCCTGGCAGTGAATTACGGATCATACGTAAGTCCTACATTTGTTCATATTGTTCTCATTTTATTTATTTTTAGTAAACCGTGTCTATTTAGGAAAAAGAAAATTAAGGTCCAAAATTCTGTGGATTGGATTTGAAAAAACAAAGTTTTGGTCTGTTACGATTTGAGAAAAGTAGCAATTAATTGTGACTGAACACTCCCCATCCTTTGCAGGACAAGTACTTCCATTTCCTCCTTAAAGGCAGAAGTCTGTGCTGAAATAAGCTGGCTCACTAGAGTACACTGGATGATTTTCACACTCTTGAATACGTTCCATATAAGAAGAATGACCCTGTTTTTAATAAGCTGGAGGGGATAAACACATAGGTGAAATGTAAAGAATAGATGAGAACTCTAAGGCTCTCGGGCATTATGTTAACAAACCAGGAAGGGAAGGAAACTGTTAAATAATTGGATGTTTCAGAGTGTGACCATCAGCAGAAAACTCTGCAGAGCTTTTCTATTTAAGCAGAAAACTACCCGACACTAACGAACTCACCCTTTACTTCCCAAATGATAAAAGAGTCACCCTCTGCTCAAGGCCAGGTCACCTAGAGCAGAATGCTTAGGACCATGTCCCATTGGCTCTTGAGTTACCTCCAAGGATGGAGTGTGCAGAGCCACAGCCACTCTCAGCAGCCTGCTCTGTTGGTTGACCACTCTCACAGTGAAAAAGCATTCCTATATTTAGGTGGAATTTCTGTATTTAAAATTGTGTGTGTTGCCTCTTTTCCTTTCAGTGGATATCTCTCAGAAGAGTCTAGCTGCACCTTCTCTGTCCTCTCCTGTTAGGTATTAATATACATCAATAAGATCCCTNGTCTACTGGAAAAGGAAAGAGAGGAAGAGGCTTCTTCCCCTTCTTATTTATACCCTGGTTTACGTAGAAAATTGTATGGAATATTGGGAGGATGACTACTTCCTCAGTTATAACTTGGTTACCAAGGAGGGTCTAAAATCAAAACCACTACAATCCCCCTGAGTATTCTCTTCTCCTGGGTGAACAGTCCCAGGTCTCTGCCCTGTCATCCAGCTCATGAAATAAAGACAGTAAGCAGGATTGACCCCTGGGATAAGGCCCCAGTGACTGGCCTCCAGCTGGGCTTGGAGCACGGTGGTTCGACTGGGTGCCAGTCTGCTCCACTGTCCGCTTTTCTGGGCTGTTCTTCCTTTGTTTGTCTCTGAGGTTGGTTGAGAGACAGTGTCAAAAGCCTTGCTAAAGTCAACATAAACAATGTTTGTTGCTCTCCTCTCACTGAGCAAGTCCCCCTCGTCACAGGAGGCTATCAGGCTGGGTAAACGGGATTTCCCCTCCTTCAGTTTATGTCTGCTCACAATCACCTTCTTGTCCTTCATATATTTAGAAGTGATTCCCAGGATTGTGTGCTCCATCATCTTCCCAGAGCTCAAGGTCAGCCTGACCAGCCTTTTGTTCCTCAGATCTTCCCTCTTCTTGAATATAGGGGTGCCAAAATGAAGCAATCTTTAGGAATAAAATTCCTATGTTTATCCATAGTTCATCTGTATTTTTGAAGAAAAGGATGAAAACGAGTGGCTGAACAGATGAAGCCAGCTTTCATGGAGGCATAACAATATCGCTACTGTTTTGCACACCCAAAACGTCCATTGTACAGTGGTTGGAAAAGTCAGTCTTGGAAACAGCCCCACAGTTAGCAAAGAGAGTTTCCTCAGTTTTCATTTGCAGTTCCTGGATTTCTCTCCAAATCCTCGGGTAACTGGACTTCAAAACAAAACAAGCCCCCTCTTTCACCCCCTTGTTATTAGTAATTAGTTATTGTAGTATTACTAAGTTGCCAGGAAAGGCTGGCGTTAACTGGGTTAGCGTTAAGAGCTCCAAGATGCTGGTTGTTATTTGGGGAATGTGCCCAAATGCCTGGCACCCAGGTCAGCAGGGGCATCAGACGTGGAGCTCCAGGTCCCGAGGTCCCTCATGCCAAGTCTTGGACTGCCGGTATGAGCAGGGCCTGCGAACTGGGGTGGGGTTCATGAGCTGAGGCCAGCCTGGTTGGCCACTAAATGTCACTGAGTTAGAAGCACTAGGTAATTTGTGAGCTAATAGTCAGGATTTAGTGCTGCTCCTTTGGTATTTGGCAGGACCCAAATGTGTCTTGGTGGTATCTCCTCCAAAAGAGCAACTCCTCAAAGCAGTCGTGATGCCCCTGACTTGCATACAGAGGGGAGGAGAGGGCTGTAAAAGACCAAAAGGGCTTCCTTGACCATAATTACTTTTGTGTAGTGATCCAAAACCATGATTGCATCCCCAAAATGTTTAATGTAAGTGGACTGTGGCAAAGTTAAGCTTCTGCTGAAAGTAGTGAGTAAACACATTTTAGTAAACAAGCTGTAGTAACTTTTGTGGAAACCAAAACCAGGAGACTGTGTGATTTGAAAGTTAAACTTCAAAGCAGAAGAACCTTCTAGAAGCCCCCTCCAGCCATATTTTTCTGGGATTCTACCCACTCATGGCTTTTTTCAGAATGTGGTATATCTTTAATATGATACTCTGTAAAATCCATACATATATATCATGTTCCAAGCTGCCTGACTCCAAATTCCCTGTGGACAGTTTTGCTCCCTGTTAACGCTGGTGTAAGGAGTTCTGGCAGGTTACCGTGCAGAAATGGAGAGGAGGGTGTGCTCTTTGTTCCCCGTGGTTGTGCTGCACCTGTGAGGAGCAGCCTGGGGACTGCCGTTAGGTGCTTTCTGAATGTTCTCAGGCATCCTGTGACGTGGCTTCACATGGAATCAGGCCTTGTTGTTTATACAAGATAGTGTCTGAGGGGGGAAAGATTTTGTGATCTAATAGATGAGTCTGAAAAAGAGCAAGAGGGAGACAGTCACAGGCACTAATGGGCTTGCTGGAATCACACAGTAGGTGAGTGGCAGAACTGGAAGTAAACTGTGAATCTCTGGAGAGAGAGATCCTGGTGCTGAATTGCTAAATCTCATTAAGTGCCTCTCTTCTGACTGCCCCTTCCCCAGGCCCATTGTCAGGAGATGTTTCAGCTTAATATTTTTTATTCTTCCTTCCTTGTTACAAGAAAGGAATGGAAAACCATCTTTTGCTTCTCAGGCTGCATCTTGGAAGCATCTGTCAGCTGGTTTAGAGAAGGTTTTCCTTCTGTTTTCCTGCTTAAAAAGAAACATTTCCCTGTAGGATAGAGGTGCACTGCAGTCAGAGACTGCAGGCAGTCGGAACCCCAGCCTGAACAGGGAGTTGCACCTGCATGATGTGCTGCAGGAAGCAGGCACACCAGGCAGAGCTGTGCAGAACCAGGGCCCTGGTCTCTGGTACCACTCGCCGTGCCTCACCTGCGTGTGTCTGTTACACCAGCCTGGCCTGTCTCAGTGTGAGCATCAGTGTGCAGCACTGGGTTTTTACTCTCTTCCTTCCAGTGCTGGCTGGAGTCAGTCCAGGCCCAAGCCGGAGAATGCTCCATCTTGTGCTTCTCCAAGAAAAAGTGTTGGTGGCAAGAAGAAAAGGTCCTGCTTTGGCCTCACCCTTTGCCTTCAGCTCAGTTGTCAGTTCCACAGTTCCCAGCTTGGACCAAGCCACCGACACTTTTCCCATTGAAAGGCAGATGTAGCCAACGTCAAACTTTCCACATCAGATCCCCTCTATTTCTACAATGTCTAGTCTCTAACCCAACTATATGTTTACTATTTTGAGAGTCCTCATTGTTTCTGAACACCCATTAATGTCCAGGTATTAACTTTGCCTTCCTCTGTGCTTCCCACTGGAGCTTCCATGTCCACTGCGTAGAGGTCACTTGGCCACCCTCCTGCAGACGCTCTGGCCTTCTGTTATCAACACAGCTAATCTGGCATGCGAGCACGGCTTTTGGAGGAAAAGCAGCATCCCTCTGGGCCTGGGGAGTCCTTTGACAGAGTTCGCTTTCTCCTCTCTTCCAGCGCCAAGTCCTGGACACATTGCTGACTCTGTAATCCGGGAAGCATCCGTCCCTAGTGGACTTGGCATATGCAGAGTGGAAGGATGTCCATTTGCTTCCCTCTGGAATATTTTTTTGCATATAAACCAGACATCAGCCAGGAGTATTTTAGAGAGCAGGAATTTTAGCCTAAGGGCAAAGAGCCAGGTTCATTTGTTCACATCAGCATTTGGGAGTATAATCATGTCAGTCCATCGCTCCTCTGCCTGATAATTCAGCCAGTTTCAGCAAAATTTGTCAGTAGATTGGAAGTCTTAGAGACGTGACATTCCTTCCATGCAAACAGGCAGCTAGAGGGAGCAGGAATAATCCCAGTGCAAGCCTTATTAGGTATCCAAGAATCCAGAGGGAAGCAAATGCTCGAAAAACACATGGAGACGGGAAGCATGACTGCTTTACTCCTCGCTGACCAGTTGCTTTTCACTGGTTTAATTCCAAGGCACTAAAATGAATGGTACTTCAAGACAAAGCTGGCCTTAATCTCCTCACAGCCAACATCTGTGTATCTTTTCCCTGCCCCACGCTGGCCCAGGTACCTGCGTACAGTCCACCTTAAATCCGAGGGAAGAGAGGGAAGAGGATCAATGGATGCATCAGTCATGGGGCAAACATTAAGGTCCAGAATGGACCATCACAAGATGGTGACTCTGAGTATCTGTGGGGGTCCCTGCTTCCCACTGCACCCTTTTTCTCTTCTGTGGCTATTATGCTCCTCCTGCTTTGAGCTGCCAGACTCTTTCCATCTGCCACAGTAGCATCTGCAGCGTGATGTGCTGGCATCACTGCAGCAGCAGTATGCAACTTGGCAGGTATTAATGGATTCGTTTATTGTCAGATTCCAAAAAACCTATGCATGGGCATAGCAGGTGCATGCTGAAGCCACTATCTAGTCCCTCCAGCTTCCTGGAGTAGTTTGCATGTAGTGAGTATATTTGCTCCCTGATTTCGTGACAGGGAGACCAGGATGATTGTACTGTAGTGTAGAACAAAAGTGTCCTTGCCAAATCTCCAGACATTACAGGAATTCTCTCCAGCCATAGCCCCTGCATCTCCTGTGTGATACCTTGATTGTCTGTGTGCAGCATTCCAGGTGGGTACCCTCTGCAAAGTGAATTTTGTGACCCAGGATGTTGTTCTCTTAGGAGTCTTAAAAGAGGTTTAAAAAGGAAATTCCATTTAGACATGCAGGAATGCAGCACATGTTTGAAGTTTCAGTTTGTTGAGACCGCTGTCTCGTGGCAAGACCTGAGGAATGCAGGGTTTAGACTGCATTTCCACTGCCAGACAGAGACACTGCAGGAAAAGGATCCCCAGAAATACAGAGGACCTGCAGCTTTTTCAGCTGAGGGACTGGAAAGATAGCAGAGTCCTTCTAAACTTCCTTGCTGGGGTAATTTCTGTCATATTTGGACCCCGAAGCAAAATGAGTCTGAGTTCTGGCAATAACTGCTTGTTTTCTCTTCAGTAACTGCCAGAAAAGAACTGAAGAATAGAATCACTTCTATTTCCATTGTTTTTCCTCTGCTGTTTAGGTTCAACCTCAGTTACCTATTTCCTGCTGCAGCAGCTTGGGCATGGCTGGAGCTGGTGGCAGCATCTCTGCATTTGCTGCACATGCAGCAGGGAGACCAGTCTGGCAGAAGAGACTGGGAATGCACAAACCTTACCTGTGTGATCAGTCAGAACAGCATTCTTCTGGCTTGCTTTAGCCCCTAGATACAAGCCAGACCTCAGCGGAGAGTTTGGGAATGTTGCTTTTTCCTCCTTGCTGTATATGAGGGAGTGCTTTATCTGCAGACAGTTTTCTCCTAGGGGAGAGGTATTTCCTATTCTTAAATGAACAGAGAACTGGGCTTTTCCTTCTGTAATGAAGAAGACTCCAGCTGAGGCTCTTTTTCTGGCCTTTCCCAAAACCTAAAATTATCTCCTTTCTTACTGCAAGTTTTGAATGCTTTGCTGGCCTTGTTTTCCCTAAACTTCCACACTGTCACATATCCTGAGAAAAGGTATTCCATTGCCTCTTGGGGGAAATGCCCCTCTTGTCATGAGTGTGCCGCTTGAACTGATTTCTGCTCTGATTTGACAGATCAAGGACACTTTTTTTTTAAGCTTTTGTTCCAGATTTCAGAATTGTCTGAGCTTCTGTGCTCACAGTTAAAAGTTTATCATGAAATGGAGTAGGCTACAGTGATCATCACAGAAGTGTGGAATAGTTCATCAGTTAAGTGTGTGTTTTCCAAGCTGTAGTGTGATGGGACATTTGTGAAACAGCAGCATGTAGTCCAAAGTGAAATGCAGGAAAAGAAGGGGTTTGTCAGGAAGCTCATTTGGCTGAACTGGATACATATCACAGCTGGAATTTCTGGATGAAAAAATGCAACTCTTAGGGTAAAAAAACATTGCTGCTGAGCTCAAAGTACTTGAACAGCTGTGAAGAATTCCACAGATGTTTCAGGAGGTGATGTGTGCATGGCATCTCCCTGTCATGCCACAGAACAGGCAGAAAAGGGACAAAAGAGGACAAAGACAACATGTGAGAAGGGCTATAAAACAATGAGAGGTGAATAAAAAAACACAGAAAGACAGCTGTAATGATCAGACATTGATGTAAGACTGTTCCCAAAGCCCTGGGATGGTTGGGAGATGGATTCCATAGATGGGTGCTGGGTGTAGTTCCATAATTTGCACTATACCTGCTGTGGAGTTACCCTGTGCACACAAAGGGATTTGGCTGGGACAATGAAGGTGCTGGTGCAGAGCTGCTCCAGCATCACTCCTCTGGCACACGCAGTCAGTCTGAGCTCAGCAGACTTGGGCACATGTGGAGAATGGAGGGATCCTTTAGGCAAATGGAGAAGTATAATGAGAGAAAAAAGGCATGTGTGAACAGTGGGGATTCAGCCTAGTTTGGATTTAGCTCTTTCAAAACCACTCATCAGTACTGTACAAAAACAACTCATGGTTCTGTAGGATCACTTTCTGAAGCAGACAGATGCCTGTTACGTTAGAAAATGTGGAAAGGCTGCCAAGAAAGTTCTTGCTATTTAGGTTAATTAACAGCTCTTTGCTTTGCCCAGCTGTGGGAGCTGGGCTAGATCCCCGGCCAGGAATGTTGCCTGTTTGGCCCAAGTTGAGAACTGTTAAGCTGGAGTGAAACTCAAATGTTTTGATGCAGTAACCCTGGAGGGGGAAGTTGGTGCTCACGTTGGTTGCCACACTTGCTTTGCCTGCATAGGAACAGCATAAGTTGTGTTGCTGTTACATTTGTAAAGCTGCCATAAATAATTAACATAGGCTTTCTACTTTTGAGTAATCTTTAATAGCAACTTTTATTCCCCTGAATGACCTGCAAGGAAGAGCCCTGCAGGTAGTCCAAAGAAAGCAGCCCTAAACATTTTTCTTTGGAAGCACTGTCCTCAGCAAATTAGTCACAGAGGCCTTTGGAATGGTCTGCTGGTTTTATGGAGGCTGAAGATGTAATGGAGAAGCAGTGTCTGCACCTCAGGTTGAATTCAGACATTTTCCATGCTAAAATAGTTCCATTTTCTTCATTTGCTTTCTTTTCCTGTAGACAATTTTCCAATTGATACATTTTATACTGTGAGTTTTGACAGATACTGGCACTGGTCAAGCAAAATTCCTGACCAAAATCCGGACAGGAATTTATTGCAAAAATAGTATGTCTTTCCTAGCCAGATGCTGTTCATTTGGGGTAGCAGAGAAGGTGGCTTTAATTTGTGTTTTAGTTACACAGGGCTAGTTTAGGATTTTTTTGACCAGTTTGTCTCTGTAGTTTTCAGTGGCTGTAGGATCATGACATTTTTCACCTTCAGTTAATGCAGACAGTCCCAAAATTGACCTTCATGCCCTGAAGCAGTCCAAATCCTTCATTTCTCCGGACAGTCAGTCTAGTGCTAATATTGCATTTTACATGTAATGGTCATAGGAATAGAATGGTCCTGCTGTACATCCATACCCCATCCACACCAGCATATATCCTAAAGAAATCCTGGAATACCTCTATGCACAAATGGTCATCACGGCTGTCGCCTTTTTCGTTATGTCAGAAATCAGTAAAGAAGGAAAATGTGCCATTTGTGTAAGCCAGTGTTTTCGCACATGTGAAGGGAACAGCAAATCTCAGGCAGCAGCAGAGCTCTGCAAATGGAAGGGATGTTTGTGATGGCAAAGCCCATGTGGGAGTAGAACACCTTCAAATGTTGTCAGGTCCTAAGGATGCTCCTCTAATAATTCTCCTTCTTCTTTTGCAAAACAGGGAGTAAGCAAAATAGTCTGTGATGTAATGGTTTGACTTGGCATTTACAACTTGCAAGGGAGTGTTTAACAAGTCAGCAGTTTAGGATTATGGAAATAGCAGCAGAGAGAAATATCGTTGCTTGAAATTGTGAGATGGTTTTATAAACTTCCTTCTTTTACAGATTCGGTTAAACAGCAGAGGACTTATCTATTCTGTTGGTCTCCTGCTGGCATCTGTTTTTGTCACAGTATGTATATAGTCTTTTGTTCTTCATTTCCAACAGAGAGCTTTTTATAGACGTTTTCTTCACCTGTTCCTTCCTCACCTCCAGCTGAAATGGTGTTTGCAAAGTCTGTGGTTATGGGATAGGAGAGGTCACTGCTGCTGTAAACTTCCTGAGTCCTTGATCTGGCACTCTGCAGCAGTCACAGGATGACACTCCTGTTTGTATGTTTGTCATGGGAGGAGCCTGGGAGATCCATTAGTAATTGTTAGTTATTTTTGTGCTAGAGCTGAAGCAGATCCCTTGATGCATGATGAGGTCCATTATCCTTAGGGACAGGTGGACAAAATGCCGTAGAGGGTGCTTGGTCCTCTGTAGGATCCTTCTGAAATATAATGCAGTCCAGGAAAAATAGTGCCTGGACATGACGATGTTTCTATTGAAATCAGTGCTTCATATTCCCTGACCTTTCCCAGAAATGATAGAGAGAAGAGGAATGATGTGACATCTTCCAAATCTTGAGACCAGGTGCTATAGGGGGAGTCCTGTGTGTTGCATACCAGAACAGTTCCCACACACACGAGACTTTAATCTTTGGTCAGAGCAAACTGTGCAAAGTCAAGCACAGTCTTAGAGTGTGTGACTCTAGATTGAGATGCAGAGGAGCGCATGAAACATTTTCAGTGATGAAAAGGGAAGCTGGCCTTTAAATGCCTTTCTGATTGAACTAAATGGGATCGTTCTTGCCGAAATGAAATTCGTTGCAGAAACTTAAGCTTAAGTGATGTTAAGTCAAGGTGGTTTCCCTGGCTGCTGTTCTGATTTACTGCAGCTGTGGTCAGCTCACTTGCTGCAGAACTTGGTTTGTGATTGCTTCCAGCTGATCATCATCAGTAAGGGGACAGCCCTCTCTTGCTCCTGTAGTTGAAGAGGGGATTTACGACTTTATTCAAAATGTTCCTGCTGTGGTGGCTTACTCTGTGTTTATTCTAGGTTTTTGGTGTCCACATGAACAAATGGAAACTGGATAAGAAGCTAGGTTGTGTGTGCCTTTCCCTTTACGGCATCTTCCTGTGTTTCTCCATCATGACAGAATTCAATGTTTTCACTTTTGTGAACTTGCCGATGTGCAGAGATCACTAATGCAGGTGGGAGACTGTCAGGAGGAGCTTCCTTCTTACCTGTGCAATACGAGCCACGGCTGGCATCTCCTGAACGCGGTGCACCTCCAAGTCGTGACACATGTCCTGCTCACTGTTCGTAGGACCCATGGCCCCACCTAGGTTTGCCCTCTCCCTGGCCCCCACAACCTGGAACAATCCTGCATCGATGTGAAGAGGTTTTTTTTCAACATTCATGTGATTTCCCAGCTCAGTTTTTGAACAGTGTGACTGGGATTCGATGAACTGGCTGCTAACTGGCGTTAAGCCAGGCAAAACTGGTCTACTACAATTCCTTCTTTTTTTAAGTTATTTGATGGAAGACTAATTAATTTATGACTTAAGACTATTGCTACAATGCAGAAGAGGGTACGTCGTACAGGGGCTGACTCTCAAGGAGAATCACGGGAATTTTTTTGGTTGTGGGGGGTTTTTTGTTTGTTTGTTTTTAGTTTTGGTTTTGCTGTTTTTTGTTTGTTGTTTTTGATGGGGGGGTTGTTCTTGTTGTTCTTTTTTTTACTTGCCAGAGATCAACGTCCTGTCTTTCATCTTCTCCTGAGCACTGGGTCTCCTGTAACAATCCAAAAGTCATAGGGCAGTGTAAAATGGAAATGCAATTCAAGATACTCAGCATAAGATTGGATAAAAGAAGTTTGTCAAGGCAACAGCTGATGACTTTTTGCTACAAATAGTGAATCTGATACACATGTGATGAGGAATGCAAGCTAAATGTGGATACAAAGGGTAAACACTGCTACCATTTTACTACGAATGTTGGAGTTTTATTACTAGGGTGTTTATGTCATTTCCAAGCAATAGTGTGATTGCCAGCCCAGGAGGGCTGCCAAGGTGTCCTGGTTTTTAATGGTCTGCACGTGGACATGGAAGGTCAGAACTTTCTCTGCTTTATCAGATTTCTTGTTTTGGGGGGATTCAGTTGTTCGTGTCTTATTCGTTCTGAGAAGGACATAAGTACGTGTCGAAACCTTGCTAAATGAGTTACAGACACTGGTTTCTTTAAGAGGAAAGAGGCATATTTTGCACAGACATAGTTACTGAAGTCATAATTTGCCATACTTTAAAGAATACACTGGACCTGGCCAGATATTTGTCATCTTAAGCAGTTGAACTTATCTGATAACAGATCATGTGGATTCATCACCCCTCCTTTGGGAGGGAGGAAGACACAGACAGAGATGGCGCTTTTTAAAACATGGAATATCTTCAATGCAGACTTGCTCACACATCTTAAGTTATTGTGAAAGTTTAGCTATTCATTGTTCCAGTATCCCAGCTAGATTTGTATAATTCTGTATTAATATGCAGTCAGATTCTACCCCCTGAGAAACACCATCACAGCTTCGTTTATATGTATTGATACTGTGGATTCTTGCCACTTCGACTCTTGTATTTACTTTAAGCACTGATCACTTCTGATCCGTTTTGTATGTTTTTTCCTCTTTCTTGTATATGTTCTACTATGAAATGTATTAAGAGACTACCAGCTAGGTGAATGTTTTTGTCTATGGTACAAACAGTGGCAAATATTAATGGTAAAGGTACAGCAAACCCTACATAAAAGAAAGAAAGGAAAAAAAAAAGACAAAACACCAAACCCTAAACTATAGCAGCAAAAAAAAGAACTCCAACTTATAAGAAAAAAGAAGGAGAGTCATGTTCCATTCACAGACAAAAAGCCAAGTTTTATTTCATTTGCACTTTTTGAATTTTCTTTTGGAAAAATGTTGTAAATGAAAATATTTATACCCTTGATTTCCGTACAGCTCAGTACCTGATTTTCGCTCTTTCCTTGTTATGCTAAGCATTTGGAGGCACTGGCAGCTCCTTGCACTGTGATTGTCAGTGGAGTCCTGTGGAAAAAGCCATGTCCTGTTGGCCTCGGGGAACAACATGTGCTGGTGGATCCCTGGCAAGAAGAAGGAAGGGTCCAGGGACAGGCAGTAGAGAGAGTCAATGATGTGTCTGCATTGTCCTTTCTCATTCTGGAAAACAGTTGTGTTGCTACTTGTTGAGCTCTGCAGCTGTTGTTTGAGCAGCCTTCTCGTACCTGTGCCCACTGGACGTCCTCTTGCGTTAGGAAGCCCACTGTACCTTCCTTTGTTGGGTTTTTGTTTCTTTTGTTGTTGTTGATGTTGTTGTTAATGAGATGAATAATAATAATAACCACTGAAATGCCTAAAATACTTCCTTAAATCAAACAGTGTTGGCAACTATGTGGCATGTGTCACTAAAAGCCACCCCACAAACACAGCTTACTCTTGTAGTGAGATGCAGTTGCTCCTAAGCAGAGTGTGTCCTTGCTGACAGAACGGACGGATTAGCAGAAGGAAAAAAAAAGGAAAGAAGTTTCATATCAGGGCCTATTATTACTTCTATTTTGAATATTTATACTGCTGCTCCAATGGAGCCAGTTGGATCTATTTCTACGAAATAGCCATTACCTATCCCATGGCACAAGAACTGCATGAGTATTTTTTAGGAACTTTTCCTATTGGTGTGCATTAAATACTGTAGTAATCGTAGCTTTGCATTGTGTGTGAAACCCGAAATACCTTGCTTTGATATTTGTGTGTTGTGCTAGAATGTTCTGCAAGTCACTTGTTCTAGGCAGAAGCAAAAGGTACCGTGAACTGCCGTTAGCTGTGCCATAGATGAACTGACACGCACTTCCGAGGTGTGCTTACGATGTGCAGCCAAATCAGCAAGTGCAGGCCTGGTTTGGAACGCGACAGACCAGCTGAATGTGCACCTTCTTGTTGTGGTTGCTGAAGGAGCCTGTGCCTCTCACTTTTGTTAGCATAGCCAAAGCCCGTGAGGCAGTCCCCAAAGCGAAAGAACAACAGTTTTTGCATTCTTCCTGCGGTCTCCAAGGCTCACAGGGGCAGTTACGGTCGGATGCAATGCATATCCGTAGCTTTACAGAGTCTGGCAGGGGCCTGTGTTTTAGGGGGTTCTCCCCTCCCATGCTTAGACTCTGGAAGTCCCCAGCTATGCTGGAGGACATCCAGCACCTGGCTTCAATCTCCTAGTGGGAAGCTCTGCTGTGCCCGTTGCTGCCCAAGCCGTGGGCTGTCACTGGGATGTGGGGCTGCAGGAACGGGCCAGGCTGGCAGAGCCTTTGGGGACTGGGGCAGTGGGTGCCCGGGGGGTGCTGTCTGGGGGAAGGAGGGAGTTTGAGGGGCTGGGGCGGCCACTGGTGAAGCAGGGCTGGTTTGGGCTGGGGTTTTCGGTGTCATTGTGATTCATTTGCAGTTTTATTGTTCTGAAAGCGAGCGTCACCTTCGTGTCTGAGGCTGCTCTGGTCTTTTGACCAGTCAGCTGTTTTTGTTACCATTCATAGCTGCTTCAGTGGATTCTAAATGAATATTTCAAAGGGAGATTAAAGAGCCTTTTCCTCAGTGGAGAGGCTTCACTGCAGCTCTGGCTTTGACTTAGTGTAAGTATGTGATCCTTGGCTGGCTTCTGCTCGACGTGGATGGCCTTCCTTTGACAGCAGTTCAGAGGCACAATGGTAGGATAGGGTATGATATGAGGGGTTCTTAAGACGTGCTGGGAAAACTGCTTTTGTCCATACCAAAGGTGAATTTTATACTTGCCTTTTTTTTTAATTTGTTTTTGTTTCTCGTGTACTGCACTTTTTGGTAGTTTCTGCAGTAGGAGGACCAATCTGAAATGTGTGCGCAGGAAGACATTTTCACTGGCATAATTTGTTGGTTTTGCTGTGATGTCACTTGCCTGCTTAGTTTTCAGCTTTCTCTCTTCAACTGTGATTAGCTTTGGATTTATGATGATAGTACTTGTGGAGAACGAGATGCAAGACTGGCTTTTTTTCCTGACAAAACAAGTCAGGTAGAACAGCAGTCTAGTTTTAGAAAAAATAATGTTCAAGGTAGGTGGAGCAACCTGTCACAACAAGAATTTGTATATTTTTTTTCCAAATAACCATGTTACTACTTGTGAGTAAAACCTATATTGAATATTGTTGAATAACTTTTAGAAAACCATAGATTTCTGCTGATTTACAAATGTTTCTTATATTAAGATTTTTTGGAAGCCCTAATCCTTTCAGTTAAAGTTCACAGAGATGCAATAGTGTGAGGTTTATCTATTTCAAAGTTACACCACTGGAGCTTTAAACTTGTTTAAATATATCCTTTAAAAATCAATCTCAATGGACCGTGCTTACCTGGATTTATTTTACCCTGTACTCATGATGTTTCACTTGATCAGTGGTCACTGCAAGTTAGTCTAATATGGACTTGAATCCAGGTAAGCGTGTCCCTTTCAGGTTGGTTCAACTTTAACTGAATCAGTTTAAAGCCAGCTTTTAAGGAAAGAAGTGGAAGTTTGAATTCTTGAAAGACTTCAGCCACTTCATTTCAGATTTAAGGAGCTGCAGAGTCTGGGTGTGCCGAATGGATGTGCCAAGCAGAATGCCAGGCTTACTTTCAGGAAGAGAGTTTTCAGTATTCAGGGACTTGAGTGAAATGTGACCTTTTTTAAATCAGGGGCAGAAGCGCAGTGACTGTTGTAGGTCAGTGATGTGTTTGCAGCAGTGAGTCCTGGGAAGGATGGGGACACTGCATTTTTTAAAAGATGAGTGAACTTTTATTTTCTTACCTGAATAGATGAATGGCTATTAATACTACAAGCACCTTTAAGGGAATTTACATGAATATTCTGTTAGCACTTCGTGGCCTCAAATCTGAAGCAGAGTTCTGAAATGCATCTACTTCTACCCAAACTGCTTGGACTTGTTTGGCTGAATCTCCCCAACCAAGCTCAGGTGTGAACAAACCCATGCCTTTTGGAGAAGTTTACTTTATTCATGGGAAAAGCAATGGAGTAAGAAATGACAGTCTGTTCTGTTGTGCACTGGGAATATAAACTGGCTGTGAAATCGATTATTTGCTGGCCTGAAACAGTCTGAGATCTAGGCCAAGTTATCTAAGTTTGGGCAGAAGCATCCAATTTCAGGAAAGCTTCTAAAAAAGCACAGTTTGTTTAAAACAACAGATTTTTAAATGTATTTATATAGCTAAAATGACTTTATTGTGATATATTTTAGGTAGGTTTTTGTTTTACTTTTTGTAATAGCCTTGCAGAAAAAATTTTAAACCTTACACACCGAAACAACCTGACAGAAATCTTGTCAATATAATCTGTCTGCCAGGTAGGATTTGAATGGTGCTAAAAGTCAACATGATAATTTTACAGGAGCAATTCAACATAACATTTTCACTGCCAGTTGAGGGACTGTGTAACATTGTATGCCTGAACCTGTGGGGATTGTTGTAGTTGATTACAGATCTGTATAAATGTTGGGGTGTGGCACGACATCTTTTTCAAGAGCAGGCATCCCTGTACCCTCAGCAGCCTCCTGCTTGCTTCCTCAAGATTTTATCTTGCTCCTTGTGGTGCAAGGATTCAGAATTTTGCTTCTACTTTCTCATAACCTGAATCCCTCTGGCTTTGAAGGCTGACTCACGTCCTGCTTAACACAGAATGAATGTGCTGGGCTGGCAGGAGCAGTGTGGAGGTTTGCATCCGGTAAGTTGGTGGGAGCAAATGCGAGGAGATCTTTGCTTGGCACACCGATCTCCGACCCCCCGGGTCCCGAGCAGTGCAAAGTGACTGCCTGCCTGTAACGTGTCCCCAGCCACTGAAGTGACCAGTCACTGCACATCCCTGGGGAGGCGTCTTTGGGATGTCTTTTCAGAGGCTCTTTCAAGGGAAATTTGCACCTTATGCAAAGAGACGCATTATACAAGAAATATAATTGACCTAATGAAGGGATTCTAGATCTGACCTGAGCCTTTTACGCTTGGTGAAGCCAGACTGTGCTACAGGAGTTTTACTGAGGGATTCGGTCATAAGTTCCTGTAACTCACTGGCAGATTTTTAGCGTTATTTTTTAAAATGCATGAACATAGATTTATATTGAAGCAACATACATACATACATATATATATATATAAAAATATACACACACACATATATATATATATACTTAGTAAAGTATATGTGTCCAGTGTTGTTAAATTGAAGCCCTGTGGTAACCAGCTGTCTCTGCATAGGAATAAAGTCTTATCATGGCAACTGCTAAGGTGCTATAAGTATCTGAGTATTTAAGTTGGCCTAAACATACCTACTTATAAACTCAAGAGATGGTTGCAGCTTTTGTTTGTTTCCACATTGTATTAGCCAAATATCTTTATCAGCACATGGCAGTGGCATATCTCTAATATAGCAGGTCAAAAGCTTAAACAGCTTCTCTGTGTCCATTCAATAATATTTCTAATCGTAATTATTGTTATTCATTTGAAGTTCCGGTTCCATTTGCCAAACATAAAGACAGCTTTTAAAAAGCAAAAAGACCATATGTGAGACACTGAGGAGGTCAGGGAATTCTATTCTGAAGTATTTATGCATTTTATTTATTTATTTATCATACACAAAGAGCTGAGCCCCTGGTTCAGGAAAACATTTCTTCATAGTGGCAGAAGATTTAGGAACCTAATTTCAGGCCCTTCCTAAAACTAACGCCAGATTTCCCTGGATCAGGGACCAAGCCGATTAAGCTATTAAAAGCATCATTCCATCCTCTTCAGTGTCCACAAAAAGTGGTAAGACCTTCTCAAATGCTTCTTATAACTTAGATTAGTAGACGAGCTGAGGAATTCTGAGAGATCCAAAGATGCTTCAGCAGTGCTCACCTCTGGATCTCTGAGAGTAGAAATATATAAATACCAAATACTCCTTGTACTCTTAATGTTTGTAATATCACTGTCACTAGGTACCATTTGCAATAATCAAAATTCACATTTCATGTGATACCCACAAGTAGATTTTATATTTTTATTTTTTAGGATTTTTTTGTTTTCTTAGTTATCTGCTTTTGGTAAGCAAGTAATTTTCCTTTGCCTGGTTTTCCACAGCTCTTTTTAACAGCACATGATTGGCTCTGGTTAAATGTGAAGATCTCCCTAAAACAGATGCCATGTGCCAGTAAACGCTTGGGTGAAGCTGACATTTATTGTCCCAGGTTTTGACAAGGTTGTTACCATTTACAGCAGGCAAGGACCTTCCACCTCGAGATCCTGCAGGTAAAACAGTCTGAGCACTTGCAAACACACTTCCCTTTTGCACTGCGTTGGTTTGGTTTCAGGTGGGTCAGTAGATCTCCAGTGCAGAATAATAATCACATCACTGCTGTCAGTGTGGATTACAGTAGGGCTTGTTAGTGGGAAATAGAAGAGCAGCGATGGAGGGCTTTTAAAATGTATTGGAAGGGACTGGAAGCCTGTGTTTTGCCAGCTTCTAAAGACTTAGAGAATTTTCAGATTAGGAAGGAAATAAAAGGAAGATAAAGGCTGATTGCAAGCAGTTCAGCCTCAGTCTTTGATGAATGTTTGTGTAATGTTCAAGCTTTGCATAACTCAGGCTCCCATATTCTGTTAGGCACAGAGCTCAGCCGAAGTGTTCATCCCTGGGGCTCAGGAACAGCCTTTTTCTCTCAGCGATTCTCACTGCTGAGTGAGGGCCTCTGAGCATAACATATACTTCTGTATCACAGGATTGTCTTATGAGATTAATTAGGTGAAGTGAGCGAGCACAGAGCTAGAACCACATAGAATAACTTTGTTCTGAAGGATTTTTTTGTTTAAACGGGTGCCAGAAGCAAAGGACGCAAAGTATGATTCTGTAATTATTCAGCACCCATGGAGAGCAAGTGCAAATGAGAGTAGTATGGCATCACAAAAAGCTGGCTGTTGTGTAATTAGGATACTGGCAAGTTTCGCAGGGGTTGCATTTACATGGAGATTTGCCTGGACAGTACTTGATCCTTACAACTTCTTGGTCTTTCATCAGGAAAGGTGACAAATACTTTGTCCCTTTGTTAGGGAGAGAGAGATGCTAAACCAACTCTTATCCTTGCTGCACACAGTAGAGTAGCAATCTTCCTACCTGAGAGGTGAGTTGGTGTGCAGTGAACTTTGCAGTGCATTGAAGATTTAGGGACCAGTTTTACTTTGTGTCCCCTTGAGGAACTGTGTTATTGACTTCACTGTCTGCCCTTGTAAAGCTGAGAATCCACACTAGGTCCTTAATGCAGCAGTATGTGTGAGAGATGACTAAAGGAATGATAGGTTACCTTTATCCTCGCGTTGACTGTTTGTTTTCAAAATTGAAAGCAAACTAGGAAAATGTTTGTATGGTTTTGGGGGATTTGGGTTTTGTTTGATGTTTTGCTGTGTGTCAAAGTCCTGTGCAATCTGAAATCTCTGGGCGAGGTCTGTTGGTGGTTTGGGTGTTCCTCTTGCTGGTACATCCATCAGAGCTTCAGGCACTGGGACATACAGGAGGACAGGTCCATGGTTCCCCTGGCCCCAGCCATCGGTGCGTGTCAAGCAGCCCTGCAGGGGAAAGGTCACTTCTGCCAAGGGCCCCAGCACAAGCCTGGTAATGGGAATTGAGGCACAGGTAGATCAGGATTCCACTAGAACAAAAAGGTGAGCAGACAGACCCGTTAGTCCTCAAGTATGTTGCACAAGTTGCATGGTCCCCCACCCTGCGGTGTGCCACCCCCTCCTCCCTGGCTCATCCAGCAGCTTCTTGGGCCAGGCTTTCCTTAGGCCAGCACTTCCCATAGCTCCCATTTATGCACTAGAAGATATGTCTGTCTTCTCAGAGGTGTTAGGCCGCTGCTCACTGCAAAGGGCAGTGGGTGCTGTTGAGTGCAGGCTCTCCTGAGAAGCTTCTCTTGGTTTCTTGTTTCCTGTGAGGGTTTGGCCCACTGGTGCCCCTGTGCTGGGGTGGGTTTGCAGATATGTCCCTGTAAGAGCATGGGTCGGCTGCTGTGGGGACACGTGGTTTCTTTGCACAGAGGGGCCACTTTTAGGCACTTCAGCCTTTTTCAGAGCCAAGCTCCAGCTGCTGTGTGTAGGTGGTGCCGTCCCTGTGCTGCTGAGCCCAGTCAGAGCCCGCCCATCTCTGCACCCTGTGGGCAGCCTGGCATCACTGAGGCACATGGGGAGAGCCCAGTGCCAGCTCTGTGTGTTTGGGGGGGTTAAATCACCTCATGGCCCAGCAGTCAGCTATTCAGGATCTGATAATTTGATGGAGCTCTAATGGAAAAGTTGGCTTGACACTGTTACTGAAGTCTTAGGCCGTTGAATGCAATACCTACTGTGGTATTGTTCTGAAACAGACTGCTGAGACCATGCCAGTTTCTGAATCCTGGGCGTGATGAGTTCTCTGTGTTGTGGTGCTGTCATGGCATCCAAGCTGCAGGAAGCACAGCAATAAAAGTGAGTGATAGGAGCACCTTTTGTTTGATTGGGGATCAAACGACACTGTCTGGGTTCCTTCTCTGTGGCAAATTCTGTGATGCTTCTAACCACAAGGAAGAAAATGTAGGTGGAACTGAGTGCAAATGCACATATAATGTATGTTCATTTACAGCCAGCCAGAAAACAAAATAAGCAGTGGTTTCTGGTAATATGGTTCTA
Organism: Cephalopterus ornatus; assembly: GCA_013396775.1. Lineage (NCBI taxonomy): Eukaryota > Metazoa > Chordata > Aves > Passeriformes > Cotingidae > Cephalopterus > Cephalopterus ornatus. The sequence goes on from VZRE01011760.1 coordinate 258,657, forward strand.
CTCAAAATAGCTTTTTATTAAGTCAGTTTGAAAGTGTTAAAACGGTGGAGCCATAGACAAAATATTTGTTACCTTTTGAAATGAGTTATAATGGTTTTGTCATACTTGTACAGGTATTATAAGGTCAGTCTTTCTGTATGTTTTATAACTTATTGTAGAATAGTCTTCTATGCATAGCTGTTCCACTTGCCTGTGTAAGTTACAAATCTAACAGAAATGAAAGCATGCATTTTTCTCTGTTTGCTGGTAACCTCTGAAATTAGAAACTTGTATTTCTGTGTTTTTAATGTGTTATACTATAAACAAAATTCACAGCACTATTGTCTATGGAATATCAAAAAGTTTTATTAGGATGAATTACTTTAAATGTTTTGTCAATTGATTTAATAATGTGTCAGACATCTACACTAAGACAATATAATGTTTATCAATAAAAATATTCTCTCTTTGTACTAACTTGACACTTCAGGCTGTGCTTGGATGTAGGAGTAGAGCACACCTGTGGGTCTCAATCCCAATGATTTATTCATTTTTTACATAATTCTGAGAATACTTTGTACCCCTTATTTGACCTCATCTTTGGATTAGGGAGTGAAGGAAGAAGAAAAGAGAGTTTTTATACTTTGTATTTCCTGTGCCACTGAGTGTGTGTTTGCTGTGGGGGTGTGTGCACCACAGCAGTTCCCGAAGGAGTTGGCAGGCTCGTGGGACGTGTTCATGTCCGAGTCCATGCAGAAGCAAACACTGTGGGAATTTTATTTGCTGTTTTAGAAGGAGTCAAATTCTGCTCTGTTCCAACAATACAAATCTGAAATTACTGCATTGATGTTATTGTCTTCCAGCATAGGGATGTTGGAGTTGATTGTCACTCTCCCAGCTGGAGGATTCTGTTCCTGTGACCACTCAGCCATTGACAGCCGTGGTGATGAGAGCCAGTCCTCCCTCTGAAGCTGTTCCTGGAGTAATATTTTGAGTAATGCTTGGAATAACAAAGAGGGAGAGGTGCTATTATAACAGTTCTGATGTGGCCAGTTTCCATGAGAGTGCTGCAGAGCTCTTGTGGACAGGGATGGTTATAAGCCCATGCTTTGAGAGAGGGAAATACTTGTGCTGCTTTTCTACTCTGCACCAGCTGAGAAGAAGCTGCAGTTTCCCCCCTAACTCAGCTTCCCTTGGTGACTTCCTTCTGCCTCATCCCATGAGACAGTTGGGACACTTCAGCTGACTTCCCTTCCCCTTATACTTTCCTTGACAGAAGATTTTGAGATCCTTGAATGAAAAGGCATGTAATTGGGTCTGGCTCCCTCACCTAAACCACTTTTGCTTATGTCTTTGTAACAGCTGCTGACAAAATGATCTGTTTCTTCTGAAGTACCCACCATGTCCACCAAGAAGCAGTGGTGTATCTTAGGCAGGGTGTTTACTTACACATCCACAGCTATTTCCAGATGCAGAGGAGTCATGCAGTGCAGAAAAAGCACACATGCTGATCCTGCACCTCTGTCCAGGAGGGCAGAGATGAGGTGCAGCCTTTGATGTTAATGCAGAAAATGTCTTTCATCAGTGCAAGCCCAGCAGTTGTCTTGAAAATATTTTCCATTGGTGTGATTGTTTGCTTTCCAACTCTGCGTGCTGGCTACCCAAAACATATGTTGGAATCCATACGGATGCTGCATCTCTGTAGATAGTTCCCCATGACTCGTTTTCTGGTTCAGAGATAATTTTGCTTCTTGTCACAATTTGGAGCAGTTCCAGTTGGTTGTTGGAATCTGAAGATACTCTCACTTTTTACCCCCTTCCACAGTGATATGCCAAATATGTATCCTTTTTGAATCTGCCTTGTGATTACTTCACTTCAGAAAAATTTTGTGTAACTTGCAGCCTGGGAAGTTAGAGATTGGTTTTCAGAGATCAGGGAGTAATTGAATTTCTAACCACTTCCATTAAAGTTAGGAAAATCTGAGTGTGAAGGCAAGCCATCATTGCTTTCACTGGTGGAGGTATGGATGAGTACCTATTCATCTTCATGTATTCATTTTGCTTTTTTTAGAAGCTGTTCTATGTTGTCTTTGCAGTTACTCTTCAGCCATCAGAAACCCTGCCTGAGAAAAGATGTGGATTCTTAGTGCAGAACAAAAAAAATGAAGCATCAGAGCACAAGTACAAAGTGGTGAAAAGAAAACTAACTGTTCTCTCCCACCTGGCCATCTTTTCCATCACAAAGATACAAAACTAGAGCACAAATCCTATTTATTTCCCTTTGGAGGTCACTTCTGGCTTGCTTTACAGAGGCCAGACTTGTGTCTCTGCTGCCCCAAAAGCTATTTGCTTTGAAATAGCTTCTGTAAGTTGCAGATAATAATCTCCTTCCTGGCTCTGCCCAATTGATTTTGACCTGTTTATTCCAACAGAAAGAGCGTGTCATTGCAGGGCAGGACATGGGGCTGCTTGGTGTGCTGAAGCAGTGGGTTTATGCATTGCAGGAAGGCTCGGAGGCATTTCCATACAGCTCTGTCGCAGCCCTCAGGGTTTGGCTGCAGGCACCTCCCAGCTCCAGGTGAGACTTCCCACCTGAGGTTTCTCCCATCCTTGCATGGACATGTTAGGACATGGAATCCTGGACATGTCAGCTTGCTCCCTGGAAAACAAGTGATTAATGGTTAGAGCTGTTAGTGCCAAAATAAAATTATTTGGCTGCCTAAAATGGGGCAGCCTTCAAGTTGCTGCTGGGCTGCACAGCTCATGAAACTGCTGCTCCCAGTCCTTGGCACTGGGAGGTGGATGCACACAGGTACTCCCAGCACATCGTGCCTTCCTAAAAGCTGAAGCAGAGGCAGCATGGGGCTGTGCCTTGGAAGGGCAGAATGGAGACCCAGGACCGGGGAGGAACTGCAGGTACATAGATTTGGGGCATTTTTCCTCCCTGCTGCAATGAGGATCAGCACTCTTGGCACAGTTGAGCGTCGGCCCACTTCCTGTCCAGCAGCTTTGAGCAGGCTGCAGCGTTCAGAGAGGAGGAGGAGGAGGCTGATCTTCAGCCTCTGACTATCGGGAACAAGCAGTGCTCTGTGACTGGCGTGAGGCTTTACAGTGCCAACCAAATCGCTAGAGAAGAGTAGCACAGAATAAACAAAACCAATTGAATACCACAACCTGGAGATAGCAGGTGCAGTGAAACCACTTCAAACTGCTCACACAAGAAGGTTTTACGAAGTGAGCCTTTAAAGAATAATGGGAAAAAAAATAAGTCTCATAATTAATGGATCAGCTGCAGTGGAAATGTCTCAAAATAAGTAACATTTTAAAAAGAGAGCTTTATTTTGTGTGTGAACTTAAATCAACACTTGTCCTGCCTAAAATTCTTTTGTGCTGACTGCAAGGAGAGCTTGGCTTTTAGAAATGTGTTTTCTACTGTTGCAGAGCAATACCATCTAGGGCATAGAGCCCTATAGTTACCAACAGGAACCCTATCCATCCTTAGTGACAGAGCTTCCTGGATTGAATATTAGTAATTGGTTCATCACATCTGCATTAGGCCTGTTGGCATCTGCTCATTTTCAGTATCTGCTTCCAGTTTTCTGAACAATGCTCTTGTCAGTTTTTAATAGATAGTTTTGTCTCTACTGGAACATAATGAATTTCTGTATATACTTAGTTCCTTCTTAAATCTTCTTGGTAGCTTTCATCTGTGTAGCACAGAAGGGATTATCAATCATCTAATTTTCAGCTACTCGAAGAATCCACCATGGCTGTGATTAGAGCCACGGTACATTTAAGGCAGTAGATAAAAATATTAAGCCTAACAGGCCAGGCCTTGTCATCCTTATTCAAAAGCTACTTCGTGTGTTACGGAGATTCTCCTGTTCAAACCAAGCTGCCTGTAGAACACTGGTCTGCATTAACTGAAAACATCTCAAGAACCTGGCCCAGCTGCAGCTCTTCAGGCTGAAGTGCCAAATCCAAGGTAAGAACCTGCTGGCTTTGGTGGATATCTGTGGCAGTAACGACTTGCAAATTCGGACTCACACGTAATGCATTTTACCCACTATCTTGTCCTCCCACTTCATACCATTTGACCTCATCATGCTTGGCCTTTCTAAGGAATGGTAGCAGTATTTAATGGCACTTTAGACTTTGCTCCCCCCTGGAGAACAGCAAGTGCTTTAACTCTCGAATCAATCTCAGGACATTCTTTAAACTCCCAAGGCTGCACACCAGCTTCTGGACCAGCCAGCCTCTGCCCTCTTCTATGAGAGTTACACTTGGAGCTGGTAATCCTCAAGTTACTGGCCTTGTGTGATTTTGTTGTTTTTACAACCAGCTTCAAACTGAAGGCAAAATATTTGACTATAACTTGAAAACACACGGGGAAATGTTAATACTTTCACTAATAAAGACAAGAGCTTTTAACGAAGCTACAGGCACTCTTTCCCCTCCCCTTGGCTAATGGCATCCTTGTTGCCATCTGAGCAGCGAGGGGGCCTGATTCTCCTTGAGGTTCATAGTGGTCTGGTGTGGCTGTCAAGAGGTTAGAACAGTATTCCCTATGGGCACAAAAATTCATGCACACTCTGGCATAGTGAGGCACTGCAAGTCTGGGGAAGCAAGGGTTAGATGTTAACAGTATTTATTAAGAAGCAGAAAGTACATTAGTAGCTAAATTTTTACAGTGTCTACTTAAACAGTGCACTATTTAAACATGATGCTGAAGTGACAAATAATTGGTTCATCAGAATTCTCCCCAGTGATCTGTTGCCCCATAAATTGGTATGGTGTATGTCACTTTTCATTGTAACTGGAGATTTGAAGCATGGATTACTTTACTTAGCGAACAGTTTTACAGCCAGGCTACAAACACTGTCTTTTTATTTCTTTGGTAGAGTAAAGATGAAAGGATGACTCACAATCATTACTTTCCTGCAAGTTAAGACAGTTGTGCAAGAAGGACTGGGAAATGCCAGCCTGTGTTTTTTGGAAGGTGATGGGAGTGTGCTCTCGTGTGCCAGGACCCCATCCACCACAGTGAAGGCAGGGGCTGCTTTATTTGGTACCTTGTACTTGCAAGCGCTTTTAAAGTAGTGCCCAGACTTGGGTCAACTCAAGTTACTATGCTTCAGTGCTGGGTCTGGGACAGCATCAGTGATGCTGAATGCAGGTGGGCTGAGAAAGCAGTTACTCAAACACAGGCCCTACCCCCATTCTCTCCTACCCACACAGTGTCACATAAAAAAAAGATGCGTGTTCAGTGTTCGGATCAGAACATGGGTCTGATCCTTCCCAAGTTCCTGAGGATTACTCACAGCTAGTGTCTGGCAGTCACTGTCTCCCTGGACAGAAGTCTATCACTACTCTCACGTTACTTTGGCTCAGGCTGTAGAGAATGGAATAGCTTTTGGCAGATACACAGCTGGAATGAGCTCTCACTGGCAGCTTCTTATTATGTCTCCCTTTCTTGCTCCCTGATCTGGTGAGGCTGCTGGTGAGAAGGTGGATCAGATGCCATGGCCCTCACATCTTACACAGTGCTCAGAGAGGGCAGGACATGTGTAGTGTCTTTACATTACTTGGCCTGCACTCTGCAAGGGCTTTCTGAGAAACTTGAGATTCTGGTCCACACACACTCTGGGAGCTGAGATGCCAAAGTGCTCACACATCCCTGTATGGAAACATATTTTGTTTAGTAATTGCTTTCAGACTAATACTTGAAATTAAAGAAAGGGAAGGTAAAACGTAACTGCTGCTGAGCTGGAAATGCAGCATTTCGACTTAACTCATTTCCTGGCAGTCAGGAAGACTAGGTGCTGTCAGATCTCTCATCAGAGCCCCACCATGTAGAGTACTGATGTGAGGGAGTGTTGAAAAGCTGCTGGCCAGATCTACTTTCATGGGACAAAGCTAGAGAAAGGGAAGAGGTGGAACAAGGGGGCATTCTGCCTCACTGTACACGGCATGCCCGTACACAGCTCAGGTCATGCCTGATCACAGAACAACTCAGGATCCCAATACCAGCCTTGCTACAAAACACTAGCCTTGCAGAAAAACTAGTTGGTTCAGCTCTGGGAGGGTTTTGTTCACTTGCTGGTTAGTGGGTTTCTTTGGTGTTTTTTTCTTTCCATGTGTGTAATTATGTCTCCTCTGCTCACTGTATGAAAAGGTAATTAGGAAAACTAACCAAAATATCTTAGTCTGTTCAGCTCTTAAGCAGTTTTTGATGTGCCTGCCTTCATGCAGTTTGATTCCCATCTCCCTCCTCCCTTGCTATAAAACACAGCTGAGTGCAAATCAGAACACAAAATGCACCCTGACGGCCAAAGTGTAATATACATAATGCTGCTAAGGGCAAGAGTTTGAATGTACTGAAGTAATTACTGTCACATGCTGTAAGCTGAAACACAAATCATGTTTTCAGGTGAGAAAAGATCACTCTGAAATCATCAGAGGCTGGGGCATGGATGCACCTCCATGGCTGGGAGATGGCACAGGTGTAGCTGTGGTGCAGCAGCAGTACATTCAGCTTGCAGGAGAGAGAGCCCCACAACTCATCTGTCCTTCCTGTAAAAAAGTGCTTTAGTTTCTATTCTCACTCCCACAGAGCTCACAACAGTGTGACAGACATCTAGGACAGGAGCCAGTGCAAGAGCAAAGTCTCTTGATGTAGGAATCTTGGCTCCCATGAGAGAAGCTAGCTGAAGGAATTAATAGTTGCTGCTCCTTGCTGCAGTTGCCACAGTGTGGCAACAAATAAACACATCTGTTTTCTATCCCATCAGTATATACTCAAGACACTGAAGATCCATCCCAGTAACACTGTTTTCCCTTGTCCTCATGATGTGATTTTTATAGCTAAAGTACATACTGCCCAGGCCCAGTCAAAACCAAATTACATGAGAAAGCTTCCCTTATCTCTCCAGGGTATGTAATACAGTAAAGCAGCAGCAGCTTAGGGAAAGCTATGTGCCAGCCCTGTCCGGACTAGACAAGTGCTCTGGGGCATCCCACCAGTGCTTAAAGCTGCCTGCGTACACATTGGTCTCTGGCCCACACCCACATGATGGGAAATACAGCCCAGCCGTTCAGGGCTTGGGAAAAACTGCTGTTCTTCAGGCTTACTGTATGTATAGAAAATCATGCCAAGCCCAACTCCAACTCGCAGCTGGATTGAGGGGAGGGGTGTCAGTCTGGGATAAATAAGAAACACAAGCCATAAAACTTGACCCCATACTTTGGGTTCTTCAAAGGCTGTATGTGGCAAAGGCGTTTCCAGTGAATTTCCTCCAGTCCTTAGAGGTCAGTTCTGCTTCAGTTTGGCAGGGCCGGCCATATCCTAACCTGCCTCTTGTTCACTGCCCTGTTTGCTCTTCTTTTGCTCGATGACTAGAAGGCACCTCAGTCAACTGCTCTTAAATGCTTTTGGGGGGCAGCATTGTTTCCCTTGCTCTCTGTAAGGGTGGCCAAGAACTCTGATAGCTCTGCCAAGCCAGGCACTGCAAAGCTGGACTTCAGGACCATCTTCTAGGCTACCTGAATAAACACCAGCAGCTTCCAGAGGACTGAAAAGTCAGTCATGATATAGCTTGTGATAAATGCACTTTAAGGTCACAGTTTTGTGTGGTATTTATGCAGGTGGAGCAAGTTTCAGAGACCCTGGAGACAGCTTGCAGAATGTACCACAGCTGTCACAACTGGCAAGCAGGATTGCTTCAGCTGCCTCCAGCTCGTGCCAGAAAAGTTTCCCACCTTTCTGTCAAAAGGAAGCTATGGAATGCATGAAAGCTGCAGCAACAGAAGTTGCTCAGCCTGGTCAACCAGGTCTGTTAGGCCTCAAGATTAATGGCAACTGCCATGGAGGCTGTGGGTTAAGGTAAGTATCACCCTCTTGGAAATAAGACAGTATTCCTTCATCCTGCTTCCTCAACCGTAGGTAGGTATCCACCTTTCATTTTAATGGTCTGGATTTTGGAATTGCTTATACCCGCTTTAAGCAGATTTTTCTACTGCTGCATGTCTTTGAATGTGTTTTTAACCAGGCTTGGCACAGCAGCTGCCTCCTTGCTGTGGGTCACTGGCATTTTTAACGGGCACTCTATTTACAGAGAAGGCAGCTGCTAGAATGAAAGGGAAACATTGTTCTAATTGTTTTGTTACTTAAATAACTTGCACTGAAATAATTGTAATAAACTTGTGAAACACTGAAGTGCGGGGATCCTGGAATGAGCTGCGGAAAACGCACATCATAACGGCATCGATGCTGTGATTTGTCTTATCCAGGTCCTTGGGCCGAGCCGGTGACCCGAGCCCGCGGGACGGACCCTGGTGGCGGAGAGCCGTCCGTGGGAAGGACACCCCGGCCCCCGCGCAGGTAATGCTGTGGCGGGAGCCGCCCCGGGGCCGTCCTGCCGGCCGTGAGGGGCCCCGCTCCCGCCGCGGGGTGGCCCCGGCCCTGCCCCGGCCCTGCCCCGGCCCGTGCGGGT
>VZRE01011760.1:267359-295225 GCA_013396775.1 Cephalopterus ornatus
CCGAAAGCGCCCCCGCGAAAGCGCCGCGGGAGCGGCCGGGCCGGGCCGGGCCCTGACGAGCCCTCAGGGCAGCGTCGTTCCCCGCCCCGGCCGCAGCCGCTGCTGCCGGCCCCTTCCCCGGTCCCCGCGGGACCCTCCTCGTGTGCGTCCCGCCACCTTCCCTGTCCCCTCCGGTGTCACGGTCTCGCGAGGGCAGCGCAGCCCCGGCCCCGGGCGGGAGTGCAGCCCGGCTCCACGAGGAGCCCTCGGTCCGAGCACCCGCTCGCCTTCCTGGCTGGAACAGGGGCTCCCGAGGCCCAGAAGAGGGGGATGCAATGTTTATCTTGCTGTCTCTTCTTCTGAAATATTTCCTTGCAAGTGTTATGCTAAAAGTTTCTTTTAGGTCACACGGATGTGATTTGGTAGATGTAGAAGAGCACAAGGTGTACTTTGTTAGCTTTGGTTCGTCTTGTCGTTCTTCAAGGCTACTCACTTCTGATTTGTTTTATTTGCTTCTTTCTTAAAGTATAGCTTTTAAGCCCTTTTAAACAAGGAACATCTTATGTGCCTTTGCCAGCACAGCTGTGTTGATGAGGAGTGAGCAAAACATGATTTCCACCAGGTATTTTTGCAAAGGCGAAAGCCCTGGGGGCGAACAGGACTGTGCTTGCTTATCCGTCAGGGGATAGCTTGAGGTAACCGCTGAGGTGCTTGTCAGGCAACTGGAGTTAATAGTACCTGCAGAGGTATGTGTGGGCTGTAAGGCTGATGGGACAGTGCTGGGACAGGCGGAAGGACTCAAGCCATGACTCCACCACTCCGCAACAGCTCTGTCTTCAGCTGTGTCGACTCTGCGAGTAATTCTGTGTTCTGCTGTGATAAAAGTATGCCAGTATAGCCATGGAACTGAGCTCTTGCCTTTCCTCAGGCCAAATCTATGTTAAGTTTCGTTAGTTCTAGCTCTGTTTAGCTTTAAAAGTATTAATTGCTTACTGGGGATCTGAATATTTAATTGGATGAGCAGGAAGAAGTGGGATGAGGCCATGCTGGCTAGGGGTCTGCTGGCACAGCTGGATAAGATGTGTCAGGGGGCTCTTGTGGGTGACTGGTGGATCCCTCTGTCACCCTGTTGCGTTCCCAGCCAGTTCGATGTCTCTCACTCCACCTCTGAGGCCCCACTGGCTCTTTTACTAAAGTCTCGGGGGCATTTTTGAGTTGTTTGTAAAGCTCGTCCAAGCAGTAGTTACTGAGACACCGAGTGAGCAGTCGGGTGTCCGAATTTTTCAGAAGGGACTTACTGCTTTCAAACAAACAAGAAAAAAAGGACAGAACAGTGTCCTTACTATAGCAGCTAAGACACCGCTGTTCTGTATTAATGTGGCTGTCACATTGTGGGCATAAGTAAGGTAATTCATCTCCTATCAGCAGGATTGCTGGAGTACTGCATGAAGTAGATATGGTCTCAGTTCTTTTCTTAACATCTTAGCAAACCGTGGCTTATTAGCTCTGTAGAATCACTGAAGGGTTTTGTATGAGGAAGAAAAAGGGGCTCAGCAGCAAAATCATGGTCTTACTCTCCAGATATAGTTACTTCAAACACCGAGTGGAGCAACATAAGGAAAACTGGTTCTCTAGTCAAATGTGTTGCAGGCTCTGTGGTTGTGCAGGACTTGCCTGCGGCTCTAATAAATACTTGGCATACCACATAGAGCTCGAGAATAAGAGGTTTATGTACTTCTAATCTGCAATTGGGGATTTATCAAGATGTATCTCAAAAAAACCCTCTAAAATTCCTTAATGAAGAGTTGTGTGGGGAGAATGCTAAGTAGAGTCTGGAGCTACCAGTTACCGTTTGTTTTGTTTGGGTCATTAATCATCCAATTAGTAGTGCCTATCACAAGAGGGGATGGAAGTGTAACTAAATATTTGGAACCCTGTGTTAAATCGAGTTATTGTGTAACAAAGCACAGAGGTGATGTAGTATGAATCAGAGGGATCCGAGGCTCTGATTTCTGATATGTATCTTAGTTCAGAACACTGAAAATAGATTATTCCTCACACATAAAATACTACAGCAAGACAATGCAATACAGTTATCCGATGTCTTCCTGTGGAGCACATTACTGGCAGTTAGGAAGGCTGTCATGTCCACTTCTTGGCATTTATGATGCTTGGTGATGGAGAGTAGAACGTTACTGGTACCCGATATTCTACCACCTGCGGTTACCCGGTCTTAAGGCGCACTGGTTCAGCTTACCATACTTGTTAGAAGTCTTGAACATTTGCAGCTGGAGCAGGACAGAAAGAGCTGGCAGGGGCATGGAATTTTCTTTGTGTCAGCTGCTGTGAGCCATCACAGGGTCTGTTTGTGGAACGCTGGCTGCTGCCGTTTCACGTTCTTGGCTGTAGGGTCTGAAGTGTGTAAGTGGTCTGATCTTGCTTTTGGTTTGGGCCCCATGTGATACTTACCTGGCAGAGGAGACATGCTGTGCTATAACCCAGCCTGTGTTAATTTGGCTTAGGGGGCCTCTTTGTAGATGGACTAAGGAAAACACAGTCCTTCCTCTGCCTCCCTGTTCCACAACACCGCTGCAGAAATCAAAGGTGCTGAAGGGCCTACCAGGCATCGCAGTAGGTCTTGGTCCATGGCTGTCTCCAAGATGGACCTCCTGCCCCAAAAAGCATCTTCTCTCCCAGCTGATGATGAGATGGGCAGGATGGAGTCAGAGGTGCAGTGCGGAAGCACAGGTCCTTTCCTCGCCTGGGCATAGTGCTGCTGGGCCCAGGCATGGCAACCCCTCTGAGGAGGGTGTGCAAGGTGTGTGTGGCCACTCTGTGCCTGAGGAGGCAGGGCAAGAATCCCACCGTGGAAGCGTTTGTAGCTGTCTGCATTTAGCTTACGGTTGTTGCCTCAAGTTTTCAGGCAAAACAAAAAGCCCAATAATGTGGTGTAGCGTTCCCAGGTTCTCTAGTGCTTGTGAGGTCCATTCTTTGTGAGGGTCATTCTTCAGTCGAAGGAGGGCAGGCCTAGTTCTCCTCCATTGACAGTAAGTTTTATATCTTATTAACTTCAGGGGACTTGCTGCTAAATTTGTGTTTTTTGAATGCTGAATCAGGCCCAAGAGCTTGGTTTTATCCTTGTAACTTTTGGTTGCCTTTGTAGTTTTTATGAGACTATGTATGTAGAGCCCATGGTTTACTCTTTTAAATAAAACTGAAAATTTTACAGGATCCCTAAAGCCATATTTCTGCCTTGAGATTAGCAGAGAGAAACTACACGTAAAGGAAAAGACATTGTGGAGCTGCAGTCATCTTATGTCAGTAGGTTCATTCTAGTTTTTTGGAAATGTTGATCTAAACAATTAGTTCAGGTGAAAATTACTGCGCATTAATGCTGTACTGTTCCCTTTGGGGGAATATAGGATGAATATAGGAGAGAAATATGAAGATCTCACCATGGTAGAGTGAAAGCAGCAAAAGGAAGTTATTGGAGTCCCACCAGTCCTCTGGCAGGAAGAAGTATTTTGTGGCGTGTAATTGTCATGTTATTTGAAATCAGTGACCCCATTTGTGTCGGGTGTTGCATGAGAAGACAGATGATGATGCTGTGCCACCGAGGATTCTGGTCCGTGAAGACTGTCTATAAAAGAGAGTCAGATGAGGCAAGGGAAGTGCATTTTTCCTCCCAGTCATGGAACAGGGTTTCCAAGAGAGCCTTGTAAATAAATGTTCTTAGAAGGTGTCCTATCCACGACTTGTCTCTGAAGAGAAGAAGTCCTGCTTTGCACAGAAATAGGTGTTGTCTTCCTGAGTTCTGAAAAGTCTGAAAGCATTGGATCATTTTGCATGGTATTGAAAAACTAAGAGACAGATCTTTAGCTGTAAATTGCTGTTGCTCCATTACAACCAGCAGAGCACTGAAAGTTGACTCTGGTGAGAGATATTGTCATCTCTCCCAATCTCAAGTATACATCCTAGAGGCAGAAATAACTATTCTGAGGGGCTTTTCTCAAAACAAACAAAAAAAAATGCACAAAAGAAAGAAGCTTAAAACTATTCTTCCTCCTCATTCCACCAGCTCCAGAATGTGAATGTCATCTGGCCACATGCCCAGGACTAAACACTATGCTCTAAACAAGGTCTCACAAGTGCTTGCAAGAGAAAAGAAGCCCCACAACAACCGAGAGACTTTTTGGACTTCTAAATGGTTCTCTTACCTTTTTATCTTTTTTTTTTTTTTTTTTAATCCAAGATGATGTCTTTGGCTTCTACTTTATATTTGCTGAACATAAATACATGCTTTCCAGGAATTAAGTCCGGGGCTTCTTAATGCTGACTGTGTTGAAACATAGTTCCAACATGAAAATAACCCAAAACCTTACTGGTTATGCTTTCATGCATGATGTGTATTGCATTTGCTGACATTCCCTTCCTTAACTTACCTGTGGATCTGTAGGCTTGTCTTCCTCTAAATCCTTTGGTTAATATTTTCTCTTAATTAGATGAAGATTTTTGAGCATATGCCAAAACATATTTAAATGCATTTGAGAATGAATGTGTGGAAGGTGAGAGGGCCATTTCCTTGGCTGTGTTCTCACTTAGCTCCCTGGTTCAGATGAAGGCTTGGAGCTGTGGAGTGCGTGGGGAGGGCAGAAGGCAGGTCTGAGTGAGTGATCAGAGTGCTTGGACAAAGGTTGTTCACCTGAACAGGTACCATCTTTTATCTTCCTGTCCTGCAGATGCCTGGTCAGGTGCTTGAGGCAAAAGCCAAATGCTGCGGCACAGAGTGGTTTCTCCTGTGTGGAACAGTGGACAGAATTCCCAGCTGTTGTGTTCCAGCCTAACATGTGTGCTTGAGCCAGTGTGGCTGCCTTTGACCCCAGCTTCTGCTGGTTCTGGAAGTGAGCCTTGTGACATTTTTAATTTGGGAGTTAAAGAAGGCCCATACTGAGGTCTGGGCATGCCTGCTGCCAGTTTTGGATCTGATTGTGTGAGAAATTGGTCACCACTTTTTGAAAAGAAGCTAAGTTTTTAAACCGAATTTATCTTTTTTGATTTTCTTTTCTTTCCTCTCTTTTTTTTTTTAATTCAACCACAAACCAAAACCATAACCATCACAAAAATAAACATGCATCCTTGTGCCAGCTGCGGCCTTGGCATACTTTATGCTGCATAATTTGCTGAGACTGTTATTTCTTAGGAAAGCGGTTAGATATTGGCAAGTATGAAATGTCAGCCCTCAGTAAATGTTGTAATAAGCTTTTTTATCTACATCCAGGGGTTTAAAAAAGAATAATTTACTCACAGCGTCCTTGGTGCTTAATGCAAGATGGAAAATCATACTTTGGACACCCTGAGCAGCTTGGGAGAAGGAATCTGGGGTTCTTGTGGTGTGTTTGCGAAGGGCCACAATTGTCTAGTTTGCATGTCTGGGAACCTTCAGGATGCTCTAGGTTATTTGAGTTACATCTGCACCTGTGCCTCAGCTTTGTACTTAATTTTTACTAGCATTTATCTAGAGACAGCTGTGAAAATGATGGTTGTTTTGGGAGTTGACAAGAATTCAGTTTTGGGAGGTATGAGTAAAAAATCTGAAGATTTTGCTGTTGTAGCTTGAACTTGATTAACTTACATAGTGGTTGTGGTAAAACTCATATCCCAGAGTGTTTCTCTGAACATGTGTTAGACTTGGGAATTGCTGCTTTGTAAACTGCTTTTAAGTAATTGGAAATAATTGGAATTTTATAAAATTGTCTTTGAAGAGTTAGGTAGAAAGGCTCAGTTCTAACTTGTGTTGGTGATCTTTATTTATGTAGTATATATTTATTTGCAAACTGCATTGCTTTGAATTTTTAGCTTATTTGATCAGAGGAAAAAATCAAGTTTCACCATCAAATGAGCAACTAGTTTTCCTTTGGATAGGTCAGATTTTCTATTTAGTGGTTTCTCAAAAATTCTTGTTTAACATTTGTTGCACTGATAGCACAGCTTCTCTCTTTTGGCAGGAATTCCCTGCAAAGATATTCTTAGCATCTGTTTTGCAATATACCCCCTCAAACATTTAACTTTATTGCAAATTTTTTCCTGAAAGATATGGTCTGTCAAGGTAAATATTTAGTTTGTTATAGTGCAGGCTCATTTTTTGATGTCTATATGAAAAATATTATTTCATCCCATGGTATTTCATGAGTGACTGGGCATTATGTTAGCAATCACTTCAGGGAGCATTGTTTGTGTTCACCTTCTCCAGCAGGCGCTGGGATAGGACTGTGCAAGTTGGAGGAGACACCAGACAGCACTCCTGTCCACATAAGGTTATGATCCACAAACTGTGAAAGATGTTTGTTTTCTCCTTGATTTGCCTTTTGGTGCTATGGTTTTAGAACAGAGGCAGACTGGGACTTAAAAAATGAATTTGGAGGTCAAGTTACTCGAGAGATTTGTGACTCTCCAGAGACATAGGTTTGTGTTTGTGCAGGGGATACCTCATAGCTGAGGTACAGAAGGCAGTAATGAACTTGTTGGTGTTTATTTTAAGAGTGGCTGATAGACCTGGAAGGGTTTTTTTCCATGTTGTTATTGAATTTATACAAAGAAGCTGTATAAAAATAACTGGCACCAGATGCAGAAGCAATAAAATAATGCCATGTTAAGTCTTGAAACTGTGGAATATAACCCTAAGAAATATTTTCACCTATTGGCAGCTTTCTCTTTATTATCTGCAGAAACGAGAATGATAGAATTTATTTGGTGTTAAACAATTTATTTTTCATTTGTAAAATGACTAAGTAAATGTGTGTCGCAGTATGCTTAGTCTGAGCTCCCTGTACACAGTGATTGCTAATGTTTGTTGCTGGCAGTCATGGGAATCTCTTGGTACCAGTGTGTCAGCAAGAATTAAACCTGGAAAATATCCTGTCATCTGACTGCTGCCTTACTTTCTGGGTTTGATCACATTTGATTCAGATCAGAAAGAAAAAAGTGACACCAACAGACCCTTCGTCTGACCTTTATGCATATCGTAACGACCAAATACTGTAAATCTGTGGAGCCACCAGTGTGTTTGGAATGGTCTGCTGTTGTCAGTCCTTTGACCCAGTTTCACCATTGCAACAAATGAGGCTTACTATCTTCTAAAACTCTTATTTCAAAACACACTCCCCCAGGAGAGAGAAAACAAACTGTTTACACAAGCAAACTAACAGTGGAGTACTAAACACCCACGCTTCCTTCTTCAGGAGTTCCCCTGCTAGGACTTTCTGTGAACTCATTAATCCAGTGAGTAAGGAGAAACTTTTTAGTTGTAACCAAATGGGTCTTGATGTGACTGCTGAGGAAGCAAAGTTTGGTTATGATGATGTTATCTCCTGTTCAACTGGGGGATCAAAAATGAGCTGGAGAAGGAGAAGTGCTAAAGGAGGACCTTCTTTCTTCCTAGCCTGGGAGAGGCTTTAAACCTTTCTCCTTACTGTAAGAGCCAGTCAATGGCTGTGGCATCAATACTTCCCTCTTTATCTATGGGCTGATATGCCCTGGTCTTTTGAGGGCCGCGAGGAAAGAAGCAGATAGGGGAGTTTTTGGGGTGATGATCTTGGCCCACCTTCTTAAATACAAATGTGATGGAAGAGGGGAGAGGCATGAGAAGGCTGTTCAAACCTTCCTAGAATGCCAGATCTTGAAGATGTTGTGGAATGTACGTGGTGTCCACCTTATAGCAGAAGGTGTCCCTGCCCAGGACAGGAGGGTTGGAGTGGGGTGGTCTTTAAGGCCCCTTCCAACCTAAACCATTCTATGAATATAAAATACTTCTGTCTGTCCAAGATCATTATGCTGATGCCTAGGGAGAAAGGAGTAGAAAAGGAGAAGAGCTTCAGTGGGAAGCAGAAAACAGTGAAAACCGAAAAACATCAGAAAGATTGGGTTGGTGGATGGAAACCTTACAGGTACAGGTAAGAAAGCTGGCAAAGTCATGAGGTTTCATCGCCAGGGGCTCTCACTGCAAGATTAAAGGTGGCCTGAGGTAGGAGAGTCTGGGGCTGGTCAGGATGAGAAGAGTGAGAGGAGAGAGCTAGTGATGGACAGTCTGATGGAAAATGGAAGAGGGTTGGGAAAGCAGCAGTAACCTTTTCATTGTTGATGAATTTGCAAGTCAGCAGTGACAGAAGATGATGGGGTTATCAGAGGGAAAAGTTTCTGGGAGAGGTCAGAGGGAACAATCCTCTGGAGGAGAATCAAGAAGAGCACCATGAGGACAGGAAGGGTGACCTGTGTGTACGTGACTTTGAAGTTATACAGATTGAGACCCAAACCAGGAAGCTTGGTTGAGGCTGACATTGCCAGTCCCATGGCAATGTATAAAAAACAGGAAGAGGAGTGGAATTAGCTTGAGACCGATATTTCAACAGCCTTCAGCTTTGAATTTCCTGGGTTTCATTGGTGTGTGTCATAACCTTCTTGTTTTCACTATTTAATACTTTTTTCCCATAAAGAAATAGGATGGGAGAAGAAACAGTAAACACTTTATCAGAATCATATGTCATGATTGGCTTTTCTCTTTTGTTTGGTGAACATATATTTAGAAACTAAATTGTAGATTCTAAATATTTGAATATTTGAAACTCCCTTGCCCCTCAAAAAGAAAGCATCTCCAAGATGAATAATCTGCCCTGTCCCAGTCCCCTAAATAAGCAGTAGTTCAGTTGTTTGGAAAAAAAAAGATAATTAATATTTCAGAGCATAGTTGATGAAAGTTGTGGGTGGATTTTATAAAACAGTCACTCTTTATAACTCTTTATAGACCTGATCATTATGAGAAATGTACAGGTGTCTGAAATGATTTTGAGGATTTAAACTTTCCTCCTGATTTTTCCAGGTCAGGTAGGGGCAATACCTTGTGTTTTGCTATCTGCAGACTTTGTCCTGAAGAACTGTTAGATTACACTGTTCGTGCCTCCCCTTGCCCCCAACCAGATCTTCGAACAGGCAAGAAATAAAGACTACAAATTAAGTTTGTTTTCTCTACGGGATTTGACTTGTAGGTTTGGGGTTTTTTTAACGTCCTAGTAACATGAAATAAATCTAGGCATTCCACCTCCTATGGTATGTATATGGCAGAGCTGGGGAGGACACCGTGCTGTGGGGTTTGTCCTGCTTGCTGTACTGGCATACTCATGCAGTTGTGAACGGGCTCACAGACACGGCTCAGGGTGCTTTGTCCAGTCTGTGTGGTCCAAGTGTGGTCAGGAACACCTGGCACATTCTGAGCCTGGTGGTGGCTTTCCCTCGATGTAATACAGGTCAGTAGTGCTGTGCTGGAGCAGTGCAGGAGGCGGGAAGTCTCCAGTGGGGCTAACCCAGGTCACAGGCCTGTCCCGACAGCCAAGACAAACAATGATACAGGCCTTCTATATTGAGTAGCTTATCTGTTCGTTGCCTCTGAGTCTGAGCTAGGTTAGTCAAGGAAAACTCTCCAGTATAGGCCCAAGTGTTTTGCTGTCTAGTATATTTGCATGGGACACCTTTGTGTGACACATTTTCCAGTGGTAGATCAGTAATAGTTATGGTTTGTTTTAGTAGGTTGTCTCTCTAAAAAACTGCACATCCAAACTTTTCTTACTCCTGGTATGTAGTTCCAATAGTATATTATATTGTTTGCTCGAAGTTGAGAGCTCTGCGCACTAGTTTTACATCAAAGTTCTCACCAAATTGAGACGGATTTCTTAAATCATGAGAGTGCATTAACTACTGGTACTGTTTGTCTTGATGGGACTGTGCATGGGCCAGAGAGGACACACGTGCTTCCTGAAATCCCAAGACATATTTCCCTTTTAAAGGTGATGCCA
Organism: Cephalopterus ornatus; assembly: GCA_013396775.1. Classification (NCBI taxonomy): domain Eukaryota; kingdom Metazoa; phylum Chordata; class Aves; order Passeriformes; family Cotingidae; genus Cephalopterus; species Cephalopterus ornatus. The sequence goes on from VZRE01011760.1 coordinate 277,181, forward strand.
CACGGTTTAAATTTGTCTTATTTTAGATTCACACGTAATCGGAAGAGTGATTCAAATGCTCCCCCCCATACTGTTGGACGGATTCTTTTAGAGGTGTCCGGAGGATGAGGTGTGGGCAGGATTTGCACAGCAGTGCAGGCTGGGGTGCTGAGGACACTGCTGTTGACTACAGGCTTGCCCAGCCATGGTATCCTCTGGGTTGTGTGTCTTGGACTGTGTTATTTTGCAGCTCCTGGGTACTGTGAACAGAGCTGTTGGTACAAGCCTGAGTTTTTGTGGTCCACGAAAGTACTATTTTGTGTAATATGCTAGAAGTATGAAGAAAGAAAAAAAGGGTGAAATTGTTCCTAACTAATACTAAGGGCTAAATGGGGAAGTGCCCCATATCTTCTTCCTTATCTTAACATAAGGAATTCAATTATTAGCCCTTTACCGTGGACTCAGCTGAAATGAAGTAATGTATATTTAACGATCAGAACTTACTCCTCTTGGAGGAAGAGCAGCCTGTGCACTGGAACTGAGGAGCTGCTGTCACGGGGAGCTATCCAAAAATCAACATTTCTGATGGCCCGGTTCCTTAGTTAATAGATAAACCACTACATCAGTGGCATAATTTACGTATTTTCTTTTGAATGTTTCTCGTGGAAGATGAGCGTAAGGCCAACACCGGAATAAGCAAAGGGGGTTTGTTCCCTGGTTAATCATTGCCCCAGTGCCTCATCCTATGCTGACATTTAGGTGCACAGCAAGCGGCTCTTTTAGTGTTTGTACTCAGCACTCTCAAGGTGAGCACTACAAGCCTTTAAACAGAGCTTGGAGTAACACACTTGGTGGCTTCTGGTCTTACAGGTTCTTGCCTACCATTTAGTGCACTGTACTGAACTCCAGTAATTGTGGACATTGATGGAAATCCTTCTATTGATTTTATGAAATGCAGGATGTAGTTTCTTAGGCATTGGCTGCTTCCTGAGCAGAAGTTTACTTCTTTTAGCTACAGAGTTGAACAAAGAATAATCTTTGCAAAACATATCATAGGGAATAATGAAACCATTGCTCACTATGATAAAGGACTTATTTTCTGACAGGGAAATATCTGTTAAGCAGATTGTTGATGCAACAAACACAACTAGAAAGTGCTATTGCATTGTAATTGAAAGAAGCTATGTTTTTTCATTGTCCAGTGGTGTACAAACTATTTAACATTTGATTTTATTGATTTTTTTTTAATAGTGAATAGCCTAAAAGATGTTTAGGGTTACCTATTGATTGCAAAAAATAAACAGCTTTTGCAGTTCTCTTAAGATCACTTTTCTATCTTGCAATCCATGGCTCATTTTGACTTTTAAGATCAACTTTTAGAACTGTCTGCCTTTATTTTTCCCATTTGTGTGCTGCTTTGTGTAAACAAATGCAATCCTTTTCAATGAATTATACGAAGAATAATTTATCCAAATTATTTGTGTTGCCCTAGCTCTGAAAAGATAATTGCTTTTACTGGAAATCAGCTGAAGCTTACTTCTCAACTTTTCTGGAAACACTGAGCAAAATGAGCACGAGCTTTCATGTACATAACACTGCTACACTGGAGTGGCAAGGAACAAGGGGGGATGGCTTCAGACTGACAGAGTAGGTTTAGGTTAGATTAGATATTAGGAAGAAATTCTCCCTTTTGAAGGTGGGGAGGCCCTGGCACAGGTTTCCCAGAGAAGCTGTGGCTGCCCCTGGATCCCTGGAAGTGTCCAAGGCTGGGTTGGATGGGGCTTGGAGCAACCTGGGCTAGTGGAAGGTGTCTCTGCCCATGGCAGCTGGTGGAACGAGATGAGCTTTAGGGTTCCTTCCAAGGCAAGTCATTCTATAACTCTGCGATCATGGAAACATTTGAGTAGATAAGTGTTCAAGCTCGCTGAACTACGTCAGGTCTCTGCTTTCCCCTTGCTGCCTGGAGCAGTCGCCTCTGGAAAGGATAGGGTTGGAGCTTTGCTTTGGTGCCTCTGTTGGGCAAGAAGTAGTTAGGACATGAGCACTGAAACCCTCTTCCTGCTCTGACATTCATGGAGAGGTGCTTTTTCCAGGTGCCTGAAATAACCCAAGGTCAAGCCCAGCAGGTGATTGTCTTGTGCATCTCCATCTAGATGGGGATGCTCAATCCCATTTCCCCCCACATTTGACTTGAAGCTTTTGAAGTTTCTCCAGACTTTGAAGTTATATTGCAATTCAAGCAATTACTTTTTCTTGCTTCTCCCAGGGACTGCAGCTCAATGTTAAACATTTTTAGGAAGTTTCTAAACACATTTCTGAATGTTTTCATTTTTAGTATTTACTGGTTTTGGCAGGAATAGTAAATGGAAATTACAGAAATACTGCAAGAAATGCTAGCTTTTGTGAGATATCCAGGCCAGGGAATTTGGAAAGAATAGGAACCTTCTAAAAGGTTATCCAAACCAGAGCCAATCTTATAAATGTATTTCTCTGACATGTCCAGAAGCAAAACAAGACATGAATGTATCAACAATCATTCTCTTGTAAGAGATTTGGTAGTATCCTCTATGACTAAATGCTGTGCCAAAGGAAATGACTTGGGGTTTTATTCCTTTGCAGTAATGTGGAAAGTATGCCATGAGAGCAAGCAGGAAGAGGTTGTTTAGTGAAAGAGAGGAAGAAGAAACTTTGGAAGGGGTACAGAGAGGCAGCACTAGCAGGAAACATAATTCTCTCGGTAGTGGCTGTGTTCAGCAAAGCTCAAGATCGGATTTTCTGAGGCATTCAGTGTTTTCCTAACTATATGCTCCTGTTGCAAAGAGTGGTGCCATGTTTCTTTGTGTTGGTGTGAGCATAGTCAGGCCGACTCCTGTGCCCTTTTCAGATGGGATTTTCAGATGCTTTCATTTCTGAATGTATGACTTCAGCATAGGTAAAAGAAGTGGGTAGACAACTGTGAGTGAGACAGAGGATCTGTCCAAGTTCTAATGGGACTTAAAACCTGTCCTGAGAGTGCTGTGCTGAAACAAGTTCAAAGTAATAATTTCTCTTTATTCTTTAGTCTCTTAAAAGGCTGCCAGTGAGTAGGATCTGGAATCAAGGGGGAAAAATAAGCCTGCAGGCAAAAGGTTGGTTGAGGCAGGAGTGATGACTGGCTGAAACCAGTTGTAGAAAGATCAGTGGATAAGTTTGGCAGTGATGTTCCTACTTTAGATTAAGTCAGATAATAATACCATGACTGATGCATAGACTGGATCATAGCCCCTGAAGATGGAGTCTGTTCAGGTGATAGTTTCTTAAGCAGTGGCTGATACTTCGTGGCTTAATGAATAGTGCAGTGAAGGAGTCCTTGGAAAGCTGCTTGTGATTTTAACAGTATTGTTATGTTAACCAGGATGAGCAGCATTGATCCTTCAGAATGCAAATACCTGTGTCAGAAACGATCAGCCAAGGAGACAGAAAGCAGCTGTGACCTGTAGTAAATAAGTAAATTGTCAGCTGAATATAAATTATAAATAAATAAGCAAATTGGGAGTTGAAAAGTAACCAGTTAGATAGCTAGGAGAACATCACTCTGTAAGTCAAAGCTGTGAAGGGGGAGGGTAGTTTGACAGCCATTTTAGGCAGGAGGACTACTAGGAAAAGAGCAGCCATACTGCAGCCGGGTGGGGTCCATCCGGCCCATTATCCTCTGGTTATGAGGAGGATATGGGGTTACAACCCTGCAAACTCTTCACTGCACCTCCAGGTGGTACGTCTTGCTCGTCAAACTCATTTGCTTAGTTTTAAGGCATCACTTCTGCCTCTGGATTCACAGTGCTCACACAAGCCAAGGCTGGGTTGGGCTCTGGCTAAATCCTGCCTGACCCCAGGGAGGTGAGCACCAGTGCCAGGAGCCCCAGAAACTCATAAATCGGTGATCCAGAAGATCAAGGGACTTCTGCAGGCTTTGGGGTCACACTGTCACTCTGGCCTCTCCTGTGCAGGGAAGTACAGATCTACTGTTTTTCTACCCAGACCAAGAAATGAGGCTTAAGAGTGACGGTGCCTGATGCGAGAAATGTAGCAACTGAAAAAACTTCGGACATAAATGGGTATGTCAGCAGTTGGGACTTACTGAACCTTATATCCCTGGTCAGAATATTTGCTCATCGTTTGATTCTGCTGATTGCCTTTAACTACCTTGCATCTTCTTTCCTTTATGGGTAGAGTAATGATTTCCTCGGAGGAATTAGCGAGAGGTGTGTGAATTCAGTGGTGTTGCCTTTCAGGTTTTGCAGAATGCACTGAGGGGCACAGCAGGGGAACGGTAAGCACAGTTCACCTGTCACCTCGTCATTGCTTTTGAAAAGCTCGTGGGTGTTGCATATTTGTGCTTCCTTTGTAGTTTTACAAGAGGGTGTTTGTTCCTGAAAAGGATTGCAAAAAGTCGTTCGTGGCCCTTCTGCCTACAGTGTAGAGTGTCTATCTTTGTCAGATTTTTTTTTGCCTCACGGACAGAAATAGTCTTAGTCACTGACGTCTTGTTGGTGGCTTTCTTCGGGGGAATAGCTCACACAAACACGTTATGTTCAGGTAGCAGAGATAAAAGTATAATGAGCACTTGAGGGAAAAGGAGGTTAGGGAATTTTTGTTATTTCCAAGCTTTTTTAAACTCTTTAATTAAAACGACAAAATACAGAAGTGCACTGCTGTGTAAAAAGTGACTTGACACTTTTGCTGTATGCATTATTTCTTTTCTAAAAGTAATGAGCCCTTGCATTATTTGAATAATAATAAAAAGGGACTGTAAACCCTTTCTGCAGCCAGAAGAGTGATGGAAGTTAGAACCTCTTTTTGCATAATCCTCTGGCCTGTTGCTTGTGGATACAGCTGTGTTAACACAATGCAACATTTGAGTTGAGAGGTCTGCCAATTCCTGGCACCACTGATAGTTTGCAGACTGAAGGTCTCATTTGATAGATTTTTCAAAGTGATACTGTGTTCAGTTGTATCTGTGTGCCTGGAAGGAGGCTTGCAGTCAACTTCTCAGAGGAAATACTTTCAAAAGGAAAAGTTTAATTTTGCCAAGATTCAGATAAGGTCAGAGTAACTGGACAAACCAAAGCTTTGTAGGTTGGAGATGAACGCAGCCTGCTCTCTGGGATTGTGCAAATGTGCTGGGAGAACAGGAAAATGAAATGCAGGAGGATGCTTACATTTGCTGAAAATCTGAAGTTCTGTGTATGTCTCTTGCCATATTGTCAAGTGTAGAATTGCATTTTAGAAGGGTGGGGGGTTTTTTACTTTTTTAAAATAAGTAAAATGTATTTATTCTTCCTGTTTCTGCTTTGCACTTTAATCCAATGGAAAATGGGTTCACTGAATTAATTTTAGTTATTTTAATACTATATATTTATAAATTGCTATAATAATTTGATTGCAATATGATGCTAATTCACCATAGGTTTTACACATACATCTGTAGGAGGTTCTACTGGGCTTCCATGCTTTTCTGTTGAGGGACAGAAGGGATTGTTTTCCAGCTGTACCCCACTACCGGCCAAAGGGATGGCCAAAGGACTACACTAACAGGTAGCAATCAGCATTAATCTGCGGACATCAGCTGACCTTTGGCAGTTTATACTTAAGGTCTGGACTGATATTTTCTCCTGTTCTTCCTTGGCTGCAGAACAGTAAAACCATTTCTTAATTTGCCTGAAGTATTTTCTGTGATAGTCTATGCTCAGTGGTCGCATGGCCTTTGCAGGTTGAGAATGAAAGAGTGTTTCTTCAGTGGGATAACTTACACTTAAAATACAGAAAAAAAGTGGATTCTGCTAATTCTGTGGGTCAGCCGGCAAAAGGAAGGTTGGAGATCTCTCCCTGCAGTGGTGCCACACATGGAGTCTCTTCCCTCTATCCTTAGTGTTAGACTCTCTTCCTCAGTCAGATCTTCTTAGGTTGGCCAAAAGGTTAAAATCATAGTTAGGAACTAAGAAACAGAAAGGCAGTGCAGTTGGAAACCCAGCAGAGGAGGGGTAAGGAGGATTGTGGGCAGGGACTTCTCAAGTTCCCCAGATGGCTGTGGCCTTTGCTCAGGTGAGGCGTACAGACTGTCTCATCTTTGCCAGGACTTTTGGCTAAAGAAAATGGGATGTTTTGTGGAGTAAGAGCAAGATTGGAATGAGAGGATTAAAGGGAAGGAACCTGAATAGTCCAGTGAGATGGTCATTGGCTCTACTACAGTTAAATATAAGGAATATACAAAATGACAAATAAAATCTCTGGACGGGGAGTAAAGTAGGAGCTGTTTTGACAAGAAGTCAAAAGTCTCAGTTACATCCAGGCATGTGGTTGGTGCTCTGGCATTCCTGTGTGAATGAAAACCAGGAGAAGGGAGTGGAAGAAAGCAGATGAAAAGCACACATTTTTGAAGCATAGAGCTTGCATGGGCATCAACATCCGTGCAGTAGCATTGGATTTCAGGGAAATTTGCCAGGCAGGCAGATCATTCCTTTTCCCTGCTCTGTCTTGTCCTTCCCACACACGAGCTTTGTCCTGGATGTGAGGAGCTGCGGGAAGCCAGTGCTGTGTGCAGGAGAGCCTGGCACTACGGGGAGGGGGCCAGCCAAGGCTGGGGCAGCAGGGACTCGTCTGGCACCTGCTGCCCCCTGAGCTGTGCAGGTGGTGAAGCAGCAGGTAAAGTACTGGCCTCTGGAACACGGAGGAGGAGAAGGGGCGGCTTCCAGATGGCCAGGCAGAAGGTCACATGAATTATGCAGTGAGCTGGCTCCTGCAGCCTGGTGACATTTTCAGATGGGTTTCTGAGCAGGCACACAGGCAGTGTCTAAGTGAATCTGTCTAGGCTCTGCCTCAGTGCCTAGAACACAGAGGGAGGAGAAAATGCTCTTCTCCAGTATGTACAGAAGATGACGTGCTTTGCTGACTGTCTCTATCTGGCATCCCAATCAAAGGAGGGAGATTTTTTTTTTTTCTGACAGCCTCAAACTGTCCAAACTCAACAGCGACAGCTCCAGAGCAGTGGTTTTCCAGCCTGTTTTGGATCTAAAGAAGCATCAGATGTGGACAGCTGTGTAGGGAAATGAAACCTACCTGACAGTAGGTTTGGTTTTTTTGCAGTTGTTTCTGCACCATGTGGAAGTGAGCCTTGAGGTAGGAGCCCACCCCCAGTTTTTTGAGTGTTGCGCCCTGGCCATCCCTTTTACCTGTGAGCCTAAATGTCTGTTTGTGTATTGGGTGGCCTAAAAGAAGTATCTGCACAAAAGAAAACAACCCTCCCAACAAATACAAAAAAACCCAGCATTGCGCTAATTTTAGTCAGAAATACTAAAACCCACTCAAACATGGAAGATTATTTAGATTACCCTAAATCAGTTTGAAATTACACTGTAACCACAAAGGGGAGTGGGGATTGACTCACTTTCTGTGTGGAGCTGAGAAGAACAAGGGCTCGAGCTCGGAGTTATGGTCCTACAGATCACAGTACTATTGCATGAATAGTAACAATAATAGCAGTTATGAAACAGTTTAGAGCTCCAGAACCTCTTACAAGTGAAATAAGAAGTGGTCATGTTTGAGGCTTTCTTCTGACTGGAGTCATACCACTTTTTGAAGGGCAAACTGTATTTGTGTGTTTGGATTTGTCTGTATGTTTGAGTGGGGAATGTAAAAATCTTGGCATGGTAATCTTATTTTGGTTAATAGGATTGTGTGCAGACATCCTTGTGGTTAAATTAAAAAAAAAAAAAAAGACATTAGATTTCCTGTGAAGGGGTTGTTGTTTGCAAATGGAGTGAATAACAACTGCAATCACAACTGCATGATCTTGCTTATAACCCTGTAATGTAACTCCTTTAAAGTCTCTAGGGTTTTTTCCTGTGGAATTTAATTTGGTGTTGTTGTTTAGGGATTACAATCAACTTGGAAAATTGAGGTTTTATTCTAATTCCTCTGTGGGTTTCTCGAGTATCCCTCTAACTTAAGTCTTTCTTTCAGGTGCAAATTTCCCTTTCCAGAATTCCTTGGCAGAAAACAATTTCTTTTTTTGTAATTCAAAAAAACTTGTTATATGGCAACCTTCAGATTGTTTAGAATAGCCAATATCAAATAGCAAGAGTCTTTGAAATGTTTGATGTCCCCAGAGTGGAGCAACTGTTCTGTCCCCCTGTGCATGCGGCAGATGAGGACAGAGATATTAAGTGATTTAATAGCACCTGCAAACTGCCGCACTTCACTGAACATCAGTTTCTTATGGCATTGGTGCAGTCAAGTTATTTAGATGCACTTCTAGGTAAAGAAACACAGATCACAATACTTTAGAGCCTCACCAGGAGTGTAGCCTTTAAATATACTGATTTACAAAGAAAGTTGAATTTTTTTTCCATTTTGTTTTTTTCCCCTGCACTGTTTTTTGACCTTTCCTGGTTTGGCTTTCACCACAATGCAGAATTCAAGATTTTTCTTTCAGCCTTTGAAGTCTGCGAACTCTGCCTGGAAAACAGGCAGGTTCCTGGGCTTCCCGGCATGGCTGCTTTTTGACCAGAATCTGAGTGGAAAAATGTAACCTTTTCGACTGCTCCTGTGGTATGACCTCTGGAAACAGGGCGAACTATTTAAAGCTTCCTGCTACATGTTAAAACAAAAAGAAAATGTTTCTTTTCTCCTGCTCCTAGCTGTCAACCTTTTTCAGTACATTTGCTTGCCAGGGTTTTTCATTTAATCCTTTTTTTATTTAAGCTCCTCCTTCGACCTTGGTCTTACTCGCCCGTGTCAGTTCTTTCTCAGAAGGCTTTAGAGGGAAGCAGAAGTGTATGTGCATGGCGAGAGCATGTGTCAAATTTGGTTTTGTACCTGTACCAAATTCGGTTTCCATCCCGGCTGCTTTGTTCTGCTCAATCTCCCTCTGCAGCCATGCCACTAAATTTGTTTTTCACTGCTGCTCACAGTCATTTTTATTTTAATTTCTGCTTTTATCAGATTAAAAGCTGTGCCTCTGTCTTACCCTGTACTGATTTGTACTTGCATTATTCAACGTTTAGGTAACTGAAACTTCCAGCATGACTGCCTGCTGTGTGGTTGGTGAATGTGTGGGCAAGGAGGAGATTTAGGCTGTTTAAATACAATTATAAGCTCACCTTTAAAAATCCTAGAAGGACATTTTAGCCAAGGAACTGATTCCTATTTAGTTCAGAAGTTTATTCTCAAATTACTGTGTGAACTGCTTATGACTTTAGAGGAACTGTCCTACTCTGAGCTGGAGATCACCCCGATGATATTCCTCCTTCTGTGGGTATGTTCTGGTGATTGGATTAGTTTATTCTCCTGGGTGTTAAACCATTCATTAGGTTTACCTGAGAGCGGAAAATGCAGTTTCTTCCTAACTTCATTTCCTCACTTGGATGTGACTCAGTGGCATTTTAGGAACTTAAAGCAGCATTTTTGGGGCTTACTTGGGCTCTTTTTTTTCTTCATCAGATTTTACTTTGATGCTAATGTGTTTTCTCCCTTGTGGGTGATTTTAAATTGTTTTTCCCCACCCAGTAAATCCCATTAAAACTGTAATATTTGAGAGCAGCTTGTAGTGACATCTAACATTTTGTTCTATTTGTGCTGCAGGCTGAGGTCAAGCAAACAAACAAAGCAATCATTATGTTTTAGCATTCTTTTTTAATGAGCACATTAAAATCTACTCACAGCTACAGGATCAGCTGTGGAGAGAAGGCAGAAACATGGAACTCTGAGTAGCACTGTTTTTTTGAAGCGATTTATGGAAAAATAATAGACTGAAGGAATATGTAAGGACTCTGGTAGGAAATAAATGGCACAGTGTTGTTGACAGAAAGGGTTTTGGCAGAAGGCTTGTTGTGACTGTTTCTGTGTCTTAGAAATGCAGAGGAATTTCCTACAGACTGGACTAACCATTAAAAAATGTCTCTGCTTTTAGGAGTTCAAAGCATACAGTGGAGTCTTCTCAGGGAAGATGTCGTCTTTGACAATGAAAACCTGTTGTCTGGACAAAAGAGGAAGTTTCTTTAAGGTAAATGGGATATTTATACAGAACATAAAGTACATGGGTTAGTGTGAAACGAGTGCTGCAGAATGTTCAGTGCTCTCTGTGACATGTAGCAAGCCTATTTTGTAAAATGGGGAGTACTTCTTGAGCATCTCTTTTTTACAGGTGGTGTTTGTGGCTACCTTACCCCACAGTTATTTCATGTGTATGTTGTTTTCCTGTACACTGAATAGAATATTTGGTGTAAAATAGCTTGTGGCTTTCTCTGCCACTAATGCTGAGAACATACGCTTTATTATGCACAGGCATAAAATTGTTAAGAGCTTTCACAAGGTGGATTCGTGCCATTTGAAGTTGTGGTACAGGTTTATGATTTCCATTATTGGATTGAAAATTGATTTCATTTCCTTGCCTATTTTGGGAAAACTTGGCATCCCAAAAAGCTGAGATGCAATAGGAGTTATGAGTGCAGTTTTCAAAACACAACTGAATCCCATTAACTCTTGTATTTATGTGTAGTGGAGGAGGTCTGGAGGCAGTGCTGAATTTAATTGTAGAGAACGCTGCAAGTAAGATTTTCTTTCCATAAAAGGGATTAATTGATCTGAAGTACAGTTGTCAAAGCCTTCATGTGCACGGTGTGAGTACAGCTGTGAACACCACATGCTTCTAGAAAGCAGGACAGGGAATATGGTGTCCAGGCAGTGCATCTGTATGGAAAGGATGCTGACCTATCAAACTGTGGTGTCCTGCCACTGATCAGGAAAAGTGTGTATTTTTCTGCTAAGTGCCAGAGTCACAGTGTCTGTCTGGGCAAGGCTTTGCTTTAAGGAGCAATCAAAATTTGCATGTGTTTCTGAGCACTGTATCAACTTACCGTGATCGCATCCCTTGGAATCTTCACTGCTCACTGCAGCTTCTGCCAATGAAAGTGCAACACTTGCTGCCATCTTTGCATGTCACTGTTTCTGTTCCTTCTCTTCCTCTGGGACAGAAATACCTTTCTTTTGCTGCCTGAATCTGGCCCTAATGCTTGGGGAGATGGGTATTCTCGTAGGTGATAAATATGCTCACAACAGGCTGCCACAGGCAACGGGGAGCCAAGCAAGTGGTGACTGGTGCCTTTAGCCCATGGAGAGCTATACTGTATGTGCAAGGACCAGTTTGGTGTCAGCAGCTTCACACCAGTACTGTGGTAGTGGCACACAAGTGCCACTGAAGGGTTTGTTTCAGGTGCTACATGCTGTCTTTAGCTTAAGCCGATCAAGGAAGTGAACAACCAGCACTGCAGTGACAGTGTGTTTCCCTCTTTGGCTTGCCCAGGGCTTTGTGTGGTCAGCTAGTAACAGGGTATTCCAGGGACAGGAACCACTTCTCAAGTTTTGCAACACACTTCAGCTACATCTCCTATCTCAGGACCGCAGACATCAACCTTGTTAATGGCAGTCCACAGCCATTTAGGGAGAAGAGCTGTATTTTTCAAATCATAACAAGAAACTGTCGCAGTTCTGAGGAATATTTCTAGGTTGTCACTTGTGTGTATGCTGAAGGAATCCTAATGTCAGATGAAACTGTAAGCAAGTGTCCATGTTGTGCAGTCCTTTGCTATCTCCTTGTGTAATTCTTGTGTGGAAAATAGATGCTGCAACAGCTGTTTTGTTCATGATGATGTGGTTGTAGTTACTCAGAATGATTAGGAATGCAGTCTGCAGTCTGCTTGAGCCATTTCTAGACATGGGGCTCTTAAGGCTGTAAGAAACATTGTCAATTAAGAAACTAAAGGTTGCACTAAATTTTCCTAAGGACAGGCCGCTTGGGGAAAAGATGCCTCAAAGCTACTTTTTCAGACCTCTCCCCATCCCTGGAAAGTTGCGTTTTTAGGCCGCAGTTCTGAACCCACAGTGTCGAATTGGAAACTGCAGGCAGTCAGTGTACCCAGCCTGGGTGCAGTGCACCCGGGGTCTTATGTGTGTGTACAGTGAAATTACCTTTGTTTTTTCCCTCCCCCACATAAATAAAATTGTGACAACAGTTATATTTGCTACAGCTAAAAGGGTGAGCAAACCAAACACTTGGCACATCAGGTTTTTTCAGTTTGCATTATTTGAATTTGCCTTGTCTGTATGTTTAGGAGACCTAGTGATTACGATGCAGACTTTTACCCATGGTGATCTGTAGTTTGGAATGCTCTCCTCATGTGCACAGACTGTGTAGTGTACTTCTGCATATGGTTCTCGTGTTGTGCTTTTACTTTGCAGTTGCCTAAGAAACCTTTACCATGCTGGCATGCAGATTCTCAGGGCACTTAAATCCTCATAAAAAAGTATCTTACCATTCTCAACAACATTTTCCAGAAAAATCACTGACAAATACCAGTGGGAAATTCCAACATTATGTTTTCTTTGTGGTTTTCAAGTAGTTCTCATTTCTGTAGCTTCTTGCCCTCTTAGTTTTTTCACGGACATTCTTTTGACTATTGGTACACAAGGAGAACAGTATTGTCTCCATTTTACACAGGGCAGAGGTCTGTAGTTTACAGGCTAAATTCTGTGAACTCTGTGCCTCGCAATTGATGAAACTTAGAGCCAGCAAGTAATAAAAATGAAGCAAAAGTGGAGTCAGTCTTAGGCAATTCTGGGACTGCATAGCCTGCCAGTGGTTACAGTGGGAGTGTGCAATAAAGCAAGGAACTGAATATATGTATCTCTGAGAAATGTCCTGTTTACTGAAACATCCTCCTTCTCATCAAGATGTTCCAGTCATTACTGAACGGGCATCAGAGGTTTTACACCGATAAAGCTTTTCTGTTCCAAAACCAAGCATAGCGTAAAACTTTGTTGCTTACTGATGAATAAGACAGTGAACTATGTCAATGGCCCTGAGAATTCACAGTTCACTGTGCAAAATCACCAGAATTTGCAGCCGTGTGTCAAAATACTTGATTGTATTCAGACATTTGCACAAGTCCAGGAGCAGCATTCCCAGTTGGGTTCATCTCTGGCACTTGGCCACCTCCTCACACAGGGTGCTCTGTGAGGGTTGCTACGTTCTGCTTATCAAAACAGGAAGGAAAAGATGTGATGCCAAAGAGGATTCAGGTCTACAGAAAGAAAGAAAAATGAGATGCTGACAGGAAGGGGGGCTGGTAGGCGGCGAGGCTCATTTGTCCGGTCTGATACTGATCTTGCTATCTTCAGCCCAGGTTCCCTTGCCAGATTAGAAGCACCGATCTTACCTTTTCCTCTTCGGGTGTTGTAAATCTCAGGGCTTGGAAACATTCTGCAGTGGTCTGCTTGGCTGGCTCCTCCTTGGCTGCCAGAGATGGCAGTTTCGTTAATTCCCTGTACAAGCTTATTGGCGTTTCAACACAAAAATCAGGAATTCTGTTGTCATGCAGTTTTTTTCTAAAAATGTCCCGAGACAGACATCAAATCAAAGCCACCTGTCTTCCTCTTGGGAACAGGAAGTTCTTCATCAGTCGAGTGAGTAAGAAGATCTGTAGTTAGACTGTGCTTCTGGGAGAGGCACTGGCTGTATCTGGTCCTGGGATTTGCCTACCTTGATGCACAGCAGTGATGTGTCAGCAGAGCAGCTTCACAAAGGTGACTGTAGCCCCTTGGGAGTCTGTTGCTTCTGGTGAACGTACTTGCTCTTGGTTTTGCTGCTTGTATGACATCCTGAAAGATGCGAACCAAGAATGGAATAAGGGTTGTGGTGGCAGAGCGCTGGGGTGCTGGAGTGCCATGTTTGTGATCTGGATGTAGGAGTGCTACCCCCGCCAGCTTCCAAAAGCTGAGCTCAGTCTCGTTGGACAAAGAATCAGTTGACAATAATGTAGAGCATGGTACATTATGAAAGGAAATGTTGTGGTGTAAGATGTTTGCATTTCATTATTTCCTTCATGGATATTAGGCATGTAAACAGTCCATGGTATTTGGCAATCTAATTTTTAGGATAGTTCGGTTTGGGAATACTGTACTGGGCTGCTATGTGAGTTCATGCTGTCTGAGTCATAATTATTATTTGGGTTTACAGTGGTTACATTGTAGTTTCTTTTTAACCTATGGACAAGTGTTTTATCAGAAATAAATTCCAAAGGAAAATCATTAGACTCAAAAATGACTATTTTATCGTGTTATGTAAGGTCTCATTTTAATTTTGGGGTTTTTTATTTGTTAAATAATTAACCACCTGAGAGGACGTCATACTTCCAAACCCATTTCTTTTCAAGTAAACTTCCTCTTTCTGTAGGATAGCAGGGTAATAGCTATTTCATAATCCTAAATAGGCTGCAACAGATTTCTTCTGATTACTTTTTAAGTCTTTGGGTTCATGTATGCTATTTTACATTAACAGTGGCCTCTGACAAACGTATCCATCCACTTCAGTTCTATTTTCCTTTGGAAACTGCCTCTTACTATCTTGATTTCAAGTCTGTTGAAACAAATGGATGAGTTTTCCAATTAATTCCAGCCAAATAGGTATCACGCTCTTTGCAAGTAGAGGAATCTGTTTGAAGAATTCCAATTGCACTTAAAAAGGCAGAGCCCTTTGCTGCTGCTTGTTTTCTCAGGGTTGAAGCTAATAATAGTACATACCCAGGATTCTTCCTACATTTTGCAGAAACATGTTATTAACAGCTCATCTTGTATGATGCTAATCACGTGTGCATCACAGGTGCTGCATAATCACCAGAAGCTTCGGAGATGGTGTCATAAAATCATGAGTACACCCTGTGTTATTTGATAGAAAATGATCTGTCAAGTGCTGTTCTAACACTATGTGTCAGTTAGCTGCAAGAATACCCAAATGATTCAACTCCATAAGACATTTTTTTCTTTTTTCTTTAGATTAAAAGTAACTTTTTTTACCATAAAGATAATTTAAGGAAAATTAGTTGTTGTTTGCAGAAAATATTGGTGGTTTAGTTTAGGAAAAAAATGGGGGGTTTATTCTTAAAGATTTCAGGTGAGGTACAGGGTGGTGGGTGATAAGTCACTCTTGTGTTGCAGAGCGTATTCTGTTCGGTTTGATGCCACATTTTACCTGGTTTCCTTGTCCAGGATGCACTGACTTCCCACAGACTAAGGGAAGACTGCCTCCTTGTCATGGAGAATATGTACTATACACTAGAAATTTGACCTGTAGAATAGAATGTGAGCATAAGACTCCTTGAAACGTGCCGTTTTGTTTAATTTCTCTTTAGATAAAGTGAAAAAAAATTCCCCTCAGGAACGATAATTTCTCTTCAAGGCAGGCAGACAAATGAAAAAGCATTCAGATTACTTTGCTCTTAGTACAGTTTGGATTAGAGTTATTTGCTGTAGTGTCTAGAGATTCTGTCTTCTGGGAGGGAGGTGTGTGGGGTTTTTTGGTTGGTTGGTTGGTTGGTTGGTGTTTTTTTGGGAGGGTTTGGGGTTCTTTGCAGCTCTGATCAAAGCCCATCAACTCAGTTAAGTGAGTTAACAGCCAGATAGCAACAGAGCAAGTAATCCCTTTCAGTGGTTCGAGCAGTTACAAAGTATTTTAAAGCTCTGAAATGAAAAGCTTCAGCAGAACCAGAAAGGGAAGAAAGCCACAAAAGCTGTAGAGCCAGAGTGAGGATTGCATCAGCAGTGTGTTTTATTTAGCAGTAACAACTGGTATGGTTATTTTATTACCTCATTGCACTTAGCAAACCTCATAAGGAATGAAAACTGGGGAAATTTAGCAGGTACCTGAAACTGAATAGTTTTTGCTTCTGTTTTGACATTGGAACAACTTCTTTTTAAAAAATAAAACCCCTTTGCTTTGTGTTCTGCCATCAGTTATGAAATGTGATTTTAATCCAGGGATGGGAAATCCTCATTTAAGTAATTGATAGGCTGTAATTAACCCTGGAATGGATTTTTTTCACAAAGATGTGCTCCTGTTTTTTCCAAATACTTGTCACATTCTTTATTTAAAAGTGACAGATTGTGTATTTCTTTCTGAATGTGTATTTATTAGCATTTTTTGACTTGCATTTTGTATGTTTTCATACAAATAACAAGAAATCCATTGTGTCAGTATTGTAGAATGCCATTAGTTATTTAAAACTAGCTCTAAGAAAGTACATTGAGAAGGTACAACTACTGAAATAGTTTGAGTGATTATTTTATCTAGAGGCTGTAATGGATTGCTCATCAGAGATTTAGGCCTAATAGAGCTGGGTCTTCCACTTCTGCTGCTTAGTCCCAGCTTGGAAGAGAAATACAATTTTTTTGTCTCTTTACATTTGTAGTCAGCTTCTCTGCTGTGAATTAATTGAGTATTGAACTGAATTAATGGATCTCTCCTGTAAAGATGCAGAAGGATTACTGTACAGAAATACTGGCTAGGAACATTAGCTGTAGTTTGGGTTTGCAGCCAAAGACTTGCCATAAATTAATTACTTTCTTTTTCTTTAAAAACCAAACAGCAATCCACATCACTAAAAAATTTATTTAAATATAAACCTATAAAACAGCTGTATTGCTTTTCAGAGGATTGCAAGAATAAATAAAGATGATGCTGGCTCAAGTGCTAGAGCAACAAAGCAGTGCAGCAGGAGGGCAGGAGGGGGTCCAAGCTCCCAGAACAGAGTTCCTCCTGCAGGGAGGGGATGCTGCTGCCCAGAGCCAGGGCCTGCACCCCTGGGGGTGCGGTGGGCTCGTTCTAGTGAGACTCATGGGACAGCAATGCCACGTGTAGTTTTCACTATGTAAAGCCAATGTGGGGCTGGATTCATCCCTTCTGCAAAGTGGGGGATGACTTTACCTGTGCTTAGCTGCACTTGGTGGAGTGCAGGTTCTTGGGGGTGCTCTGGCAGGATGGCGTGGGTTCTTCCCTTTCCCATGCTCAGAAAGGCATCACTCACATCTGGCTGCAGTGACTCAGGGGTGTTTAAGAGTCAGCAGGTGGAAGGTCTTTGCGATGCCAGTGGTACAGTATGTCTGGAAGCTCTGACAGAAATGGTGTGGATAATGGTAATTCACTCTCACTTAAGGTTGGCCAGTTGTAAGCAGAGACTAAAACTTCTTTTACATTGATTGGAATAATGCTGCACAGCAAAGGAGAGAGTGAATTCCTGAGGTAGAGGAAAACTTTCAGTAAAACGATACAGGAAAATGATGCCCACAATTCTTCGAAAACGCTGCTGTACTGAGCTGCCTACCCTGAGCGAGACTCGGGGTCATGTCTTGTGAGCGGCTGTGAAGACTATTCTAACTTGCACTAGAAAGTTGTTTTTGCTTTCATGTTCCGGTGATTTTGTTTGCTCTGCAGTTCGGGGGTGGTGGTAGAGATCACTGCATTGCTGCACTCCTTTTTATCAGGTTCCCCAGGCAGGAGAGGGGGAACACTGCCAGGGTTTCCTGTACTGTCATGGTGCAGCGTGACAAGCAAACTTGATACACTGACTGCAAAACAGTGTCAAGACAGCATGGCTTGCAAACGTTGTAGTTGGTTTCTGCTCAACAAAATGTTTCCCAGAACTCTGGCTAGCAAATTCTTCATTTCTCAGGATGCAGCCCTCGTGCTAACCTTGCCCACATTAAAATGAGTTTTTGCCCTCATGCCCAGAATTAGGATGGTGTTCCACCTGAGCTGAAGTGTTATAAGGCAGTTCCTTTTAACTGAATTTTTCTGTTCAAGTGGAATCCAAAACCTAATGTGAAAAGCAGCTACTCATTCCTTTCTTGCTTCATTGCTTTTCATCCTCCATGGTATCGTAATGCTGTCTTAATGCCCCTTTTGCAGTCGAACTCTTGCAGATGGAACTGTTCTAAATATATTTTTCCGTTTTATTTGAGAAAGTAAATGCTAAATAGTTGAATAATTTAGTTCTTGTAAGCTGTTGTATAATATGTAGAGGCTGCAAATTGAATACATTTAAATAAAAAGGCTAGCCAACCTGGAAAGTATTGTACTGGCACAAAACAGGAATTATTCTTCCTCTGAGAACCATTAGAAGTGGCCCCAACCCTTACTTTTTCCTTTGCAAGGGGAAGTCCAAATAGGATGCGATTTTGCAAAAAAAAAAAAAAACAGAT
>VZRE01011760.1:300795-328190 GCA_013396775.1 Cephalopterus ornatus
CTGTGTGCTTTGACTTTTTGTTTGTTTCTTTTTAAGTATTCAGTGTTCCTGTGCTTGTGAACTCTCTACCCACTTTTACCTGGGTACAGCGGCTGGCATAATGCAGATGGTAAACGCTGTCAGTTATGCTTACAGCCTGTCCAAAGCACAAGGTTCAGAAGAGCTGCAAACAGTCTGCAGTGGGGAAATGGAGCTGCATTGCCCTCTGCTGCACAGGGCCTCTTCTGCTGTCAGAAAAGGTCTGTAAGGACCACACATCCCCTCTGCCTGACATCTCAGGGAGTCACATTCGGGCTTGCAGGCTATTTTTTGTCCATTTCTAAATATTGTCATCAGGAAGCTGTTACCAGAGTAACTGTTCTGTAGTGATTTCCAGCAGTGGGAGAATCACAAGATGTACTTCCAGCTCAAAAATTAGGAATTTGTACCAGCAACACACTTGCAATTTTATTGGGTGTACTGTGTTACATGAATGATGATGAAGCTTTGCACGATAAAAGGAGTTTTCAAAATATTCTGTTTATTTGGATTTTTAATAACAAGTATCTGTAGCCTTGAAGAAACGTACTTCATTACTGAATGTAGAAGTAACTTTAAATGCCCTGCTGCAAATAAATTTTAAGCTTTAGCTTAGCCTTTATTTCTTATGGGGTCAATCCAGAGCCAAAGGAATTAGGAGCATAAATAAACTTCTTTACTTGCTTCTGGGAAGTGTATTTCTAAAATGTGAGGTAAGGACCTTTCATGGCAAAATAGCAAAATGTAAATATTTACAAATTTTAGCACGAAGACCATAAAAAGTAACTACCACTTGCAACGATTTCTTAATGAAGCTGTGCCTTAGGGAGGGTTAATTGGGCAATTTAATATTTTTCTTGTCTCTTTCTTGCCTTGCTCATCTCTTCCTTGCCTCCTCCCACTCTCTCTTTTTTCTCCTGACTATGGTCTCTGACCACTCTTTAGCAGAGGGGAGCAAAGATGGATATGCAGCTGTGAAGGCAGCAGAGCTGCTGGAGCAGAGACAGTAGTCTGGGGATAAGATGAGGTAATGCTGGTTTGTGGGCTTCTGCTGTGAAAATAATCCCTCCAAACGAATGGACTAAATGCTTGTGTCTGGCGCAGCGATCACCACCAGGTAGTGGGTTTCTCCACTGTCGGAGGATTGAACAGGTTTTTCTGGCAGGCAGGATAGAGGAAGATTTCTGTATGTTGCAGCATTTGCAATCGATGTGGGAATAAAAGTATCTGAACTGCATAAACGCCCTTGAAGAGAAGTTTTTCCAAATGTTAGCATAGCGACAAAGGCGAGTGCAACGTTCAGTCAATCACATGTGCACATACAACTGTATCTGAAGTGATTGCTGAATTTCTGCAACCTCATAGAAGAATGCTAAGGCTTATCTTAAAGTTGGCTTTGAATTGAGAACCTATAAAGAGAATTTCTGTGTATCTAAATATAAGAACTCTGAGTAGGAGAAATACCAGTCTAGAGTGCCAGCAGTGCTATTAGCTTTGCAATGATTCTGTTTGCTGAACTGAATGATTGTTCATAAGAGGTTAGCATATCTAATTAATTTTTTTAAAACTTTCCACAGTCTAATAAAGGATATGGATAATGTCTCTCCTGAGAAAAATGATGTCAAAAGCTGCCCCCGGGACTCTGGATATGACAGCCTATCCAACAAGCTGAGCATATTGGACAAGCTCCTCCATACTCACCCTGTGTGGCTGCAGCTTGGTCTGAATGATGCTGAAGCCATGGAAATTCTTCAGGCTCAGCCTCCTGGGGTGAGAGGTTACACTTCAATTTCTTTGATGAGTGTGGGGGGGGAAAAAAAAAAAGATTAATCCAAACCCTAAACAAAACCCCAAAAAACAAGCCTTGGGATTTGTTGTGTGTCCAGCTGGAGAGCTCAGAGAAGAGCATATGGACTTGGTGTGGTGTCTCTGTTGTACAAGGGGGAGATGCTTTTTCTAAGTGCTCTGCTGCCATGTTACACTAAGGTGTTGGACCTGGTACAGTAACAACCAAGTGAAATTCCGTTACGTTTTATATAGATCAGACATGAGGTTGTTCTGGCTCCTTTTGTTTATAATCTGTCTCTATAACAGCAGCTGTGATGAAGCTGAAACCACGTCCTTTTACCTTCTCCACAACAGATATTTCTGGTTAGGAAATCTGCAAGACTGCAGAAGAAGGTCATCTCTCTGCGTCTGCCCAGCGACTGTGGGTCCTGCCTGAAAGAATTTGCCATAAAAGAAAGTACATACAGTAAGTTGTGAGTTACATACTTTTCAGCTGTTTGTTACATGCTTTTCCCTGTATGATGCAGGAGCACTTGCAGTGTTGAAACACACAGCAGAAGACACCCAGAGTCATGCAAATAATGTCATGGGCTGCCTACAGTGCTGTCAGAGGTGGCTCTCTGAGTGGGTGGGGCATGCCCTGGGCGAGGGAAGATACATAGAAACACTTCAGTCTGTGCTGGAACAGGAATGTTTCCGTTGTATACCTTGCTTAATCCAGGATTCATTGATTTTTATGGGTAGTTATCCTCTGTAGAAGCTTACATATCTTCTGTAGAAACACAGTCTATAATCCTTTCTGCTGTCAATGAAATGTACTTGCGTTTCCTTGTACTCAGGAGACTGTTCTTGGATGCAACTTTGTCACCAGCTCTCTGTATCTACAAATTTGGGTGTGGGGTGGGTTTTTTTCTTTTTGATTTGTTTTGTGTTTTGTTGTTTGCTTGCTTTGTTTTTAATGTAATGTTTTCAAAGGGTTAAAATTCATCTAGCTGTTTCTCTTGCAAGATCAATGTTTCTCTTTTTTGATTCCACCTATATATGCCTTTTTTGTGGAAATGAGTAAATGTTAGCACTCCAAATGGTTTTGAATCAATAATGCCTTCATATCTTTAGGGAGAGGGTGTGAAAAGTATGTTTGAGATTTAGAAATGAAAAAAGGAAGCTGCAGCTGGTGAGAGTATGTGGTGCAGAAACTCTTAAGTGGAACAAGTGTTTCATTTTAACGAGAAAGTGAAAAGTGGAGAAAATTGGCAACAATTTCAGTTAAACTTCCCTGAAACAGAGGGTCTGTAGTTCCATTTCTATTAGTAAAGTGACAAAATTTTAGGTGAGTTTTTCCTTTTTCATCTCTCCCTTCCCTGCTCCCAGCAATGAAAAGTCGATTCTATGTGTCTGGTTTCGGTTCCACCTAGAAGCAAGGTGAGCAAAGAGAAGAGGAAGTTTCAACAATACTTGATCTAAGTGTGATCTAAGGCTGTGTATGTAGGCTTGTTATACTAATGAATTCCCTCTCTTCCATCTAGAAAATGAAATAATAATATATTGTTATTTATGAATAAATTTTTTCCACAAGGGGGAAGTATCTACTGAAAGTTTTACTCACCTGTCACAGCTGAGATTTTAACTGTAGTTGGGGATCTGAACACCTGCCTTCTCTGATCCCACTCCCAGGTCCCCTGTGTGCTTACTGTCTGCATTGTTAGTGTCTCTCTTAAAGAAATACGTTTTTCTGGACACATAAATGACCAGGTTGACCTGTACTTTGGTGCAAAAGTTGGAGAAAAGGTTGGTACCTGGCTTAAATTTTCCTCTGGTTCCCGAGCAGATTTTATAGTCAGTAGCACTAGAACCTTGGTGTGGAGGAACTGGCTTTACAGGCTGGAGTACTGATCAAATTTGGTGTTTGCTGCTTACTGAGAGGTCTTGCTGAGGTATCCAAAGTCGCTGCGTGGCTTTTGGCTTTCCCCACCAAGCCTGGGAGTCACACTTAATCTGTTTCACAGGAATTATAGCATATACTTGGTATACAAAGGCAAACTGTCCACAAAGATTATCAGTATAATCTTGAAAATACCTTCAGCAGAGACATGTGCTCCTCCACCGAGTTGTTTTTTCTTAACCAAACAGTACCTAGTTTAATGGGGAAATCTTATTAACTTTATGCAACAATATGAAATGTGTTTTATTTAACTTTTCTAAGAAACGGTGAATTAATATGTGATTCTTTCTCTCTTGTAACTTTCTTTGCAGCATTTTCATTGGAGGGGTCTGGAATAAGTTTTGCTGATTTATTCAGACTCATTGCTTTCTACTGTATTAGCAGGTAAGATGGTGTTATGTTCTCAGTTGTGTCTGCTAGACTTCCTTGAAAAAGAGAGAGTCTCAAGGGCTTGGTTCAGCTTGATATTTATGTTGCCAATTACAAATATCCCTGGGTAGTCTTAGAAGGTACTGGAAGAAATAAGAGGTGAGACTTGGAAGCAAGTGTCTCTGCCTTACTTGGTACTGATTGTTACCCACCCAGCTGTGAGGTGGTGCCAAGTTGAACTTTATCTGATATCTTCACATACTTTCTTAAGTGCTCTAACTTGTTTAATAGCAACCATAAACTAGCTTGCAATGGCATTTTCTTGGAATTGCTAGTTAAAAAACGTTTTGGAGCATAATGGAAAAATGCTAGATCACACTGTAGAATATGACAACTGAGACATGTGAATTGGAATTGGGAGCAACCAAAATGGCCTTATCAGCTTTCCAGTTTATGGTTGCCAAACTTGTTTTCCAGGGAGTATGAAGAGAAAAAATAACCAGTTTTTATGAGGAGTCAGGATTTACCTATCTTTGAATTGAGACCATGATGATGATCTAGACTGGATTTTCTGTGGTACAGCGTTGAATGTGTTTTGATATATGCTTGGTTTGAGTGGTGTTCTGAGATCCTGTTTTTCCAACAAGTTAACGTACAACATAGAGAATATTTATGTGATAAAGACTCACTGTCTGTCTGTGCTACAGGAGATGGTTGGCTTGTTCACAGCCTTAAAACCAAAATTTATGCTGACACTAGTTGTATGTAGGATTCCTGTACTCCATTCATTCTCATTTTGTCTTAATTATGTAGGTACTTCTACTACAGGTTTTGCAGTTTAGCCTGCACTGCTTGAGGGTGTATTGGTACCAATTGGGTAGGCAAGAGGTGTAATATTGGTTGATGGTAGCGATTGTACAATGTACATATGGTTAAGTGGTTTTGTCCCTTAAAATCTTTGTCTAAAAGCCTTTTACACTGGTTTTGGCTTATGTTGTTCTTCATGGATCTCCCTTTGACAGCATCCACTAAACATCTAGTATGCAGTGAAATAAAACCACATATGAAAAGAAATTACAAAAACTTTCTTAAATTAAGTGTGTTTTCAGCCTAGAACAGAGTAGTACCAAAGCATTCTAGCTTAGAAATTTTTAGAGTAGCTGCACAACTATTTATTTAAATTTTTATTCTGAAAACTGGAATTCAACTTGGAGAGCAGTCAACAGCATATTCAGGAAATAAGCTTTGTTGAAGTGTTAAAGGCAGATAATACTTTTGCATCTCACTGATATGCTTGTAAAAGACCAGGTATAAAAGCTTCTGTTGGAAAGGCAGAAAATACTGGATGGCTCTGTGGGAACCCTGGGGAGAGTCCTGGGTACCTGACTGTCACTTGCACTTCACAGCACTCTCCGGGGCCTTTGTAATGTTTTAACTGTGCTGTGTGTTTAAGGCTCTTGCTACCTGCCACAGCTCAAGAAGATAATAATCAGAGATTATCCCCTGCCATTGTTGAAAACAAATGCTCTTAAAAGTGTGGACGTTGTTGTGAAAACCGTTTTTCTCTTTGACAACAGGGATGTCCTTCCATTCACACTGAAGTTGCCTCATGCAGTTGCTGCAGCAAAGACAGAAGCTGAACTTGAAGTCATTGCTCAGCTTGGACTGGGTAAGTAGTTCTTTTCATAGATGTCCTTCCCTGGAGCACTCCTATAAGCTTGAAAACATAATTTGTATCAGTAAGTAGTTCATATTGGTTAGTGATGTTACGGATTTCGTGTAGAAAAGAACCTTCTCTTATTTGGGAAGACCAAACCTAGTTCTGGCCAAATAGTGGTGCTCATCCTTCCTTCTGTGATATTTTTGTTAGTGCTGTTTCCTTCTTCCTCCTTCTCTCCCCTCTCTGGGCAGCCCTTGGGCAAAGCAAATCTTGCAATCCCCAGGCAGAGGTTTGATGTAGCTTCCGCTCAAAAACCTACTATTGGCTGTGGGCTCACTGGCTTGATAATTTCTGGAGCTGCGAGGACAGTGTAGGAACTGAGGGCCCCTGTTAGTAAAACTTCTGTTCAGATTGACATGCAAATTTAAAATGTTGACTTTGTAGATCAGTGGCTCATTGAAATGGCATATTAAGAAAAGGAGTGTACACCTGCAGAATATATCCATGTGCATGTTTAAAATAACAAAAGACAGTGCAAGGACATGTCCTTGCATCTCTTGACTGCTACAACCAAGTGCAGGCTCATTGTGAAGCATTCCTTGAGCTGGCAGGAGATGCAAAGCCTGACGGGATTTGAAACTTGAGCACCACCCATATGAATCATTGAGCAACTCCTGCAAAGTGCTGAATAGCCTCATTTCCTTCTCCAGGAAGGGAAGGCTGACAGTCAGCAGTCTTTGTCCCAGTAGATTTTTTAATCATCATGGATTTTGAAATGGATCCTCTCTAAATCAGTGTTAGCATGAGGCTCTCTAGAACTGTTTGGTGGGACTTCACAGCAAAGCCATACACACCGGGATGTATTGCACTGCTTTGCATTTTGATTTACTGCAGTAGCAGTGCAATTAAGGAATTTATTTTAAAGAGGAGATGATAAATTACTTCTGCACTGCTTATCTGCAAGTTTAGGTCATTAGATGAAAGTATGGGTTATCATGGGAGTAGAGGCAAATATGGTACTGTTGAGGTCAGTGTTTAGATGGAAAAAAGAAAATAAAATGTCTGACTGGGATACAGTGTAATGAAGACAGTCTCTCAGTGACACATGGAAGCGTTAAAGTAACAATAGGTGAGTTTTTCTAGAGGGGATAATAATGGTGGTGTTGATCAAGTTCTCCAGACTAACCACACTCTCTTTGTCCTTGGTATTCCAGACCACTGTGGCCTACTTGCTGCAGAATTAGTCTTGCTCTTGAACAGTTTCTGCATTGTGTGTGTTTTTTCTTTAGCCTAGTACATTTGAAAGCTGAGGAGGAGATTGATGCGGTTGCTGTATTTTGGATCAATTACTTAATACATACCAGATTAAGACCACAGTTTCTATGAGCAAAAATCAGGCAACAAAGTTGAGATTTTGACGGAGTTTTAGGTGTCCACATGTGAAAGAGCACACCAGGAAGTCAGCCCTTCAGTGCTGTGGACTCTCAACAGCCCTTCCCATTAAATTTGAGTTTTCCTTAAGCAACACGTAGGCACAAAACACCGTGTTGTGAACACAGAGGGTTGTGTCTCCTGTCAGAGCTCTGTTATGCAGTAGGCTCAGAGGGAGAGCTCAACAAGACAGGTCAACAGCATGTAGCCCAGCAAACCACATCAGGAAGAACTGGTGGTAAAGATTTCAAGGCTGTTGCCAACCTGTAAGATTTCATGTGCTGAACGTAAGATTGTCTTCTGGGCCTCTCTTGTGTTTCACCTGCAGCGGTGCTTACATCATGTCTGTTTGCAGCAACCCACATGCCAGGCACACTGGCCGAGTCGGCTGAGAGATCTGCAGGCAGGATGTGAAGTCACAAAGCTGACAAAACCAGCAACGTTGCATGGCTGTGTAGAGAAACATGCCTGTGCCTATATACCTCTCTGGCAGTGGCCTGTCACCACAGGCCATTTCCTGTCTTCTGCCCTGGAGGCAAGACATGGAGCTGTTGTGGATGCTTGGCATTCCACAACAGGGGCCCAGGTGTCATTGCTCAATTGCCTCAAATGAGGCATCTTGACACTACAGGGAAAAGGGACCATGCCAAGATTGGCAGATTTCAGGAAAATCTCCCTCCTCTGGTGTTCCTCCCTTATTTCAGCATGATTGCTGTCCTCAAGGGCACATCTGATTTCCATCTTCATACCTTCAGGGGCTGATGCTCTTTACCGTGGGCTCGGTTGCACAAACATGCAGATGCTTTGCTGGGACAAGTGTGGAGGCTGCAGCTGAAACTTGATGGTTTAGAATAGGTTTTCCATGCTGCTGGTGTGGGACTGCACCCTGGGTCTATTTATGGGCTGTTGAGTGTCTATAACCTTGAGCAAACTGTCCCCATGGCAAAGACAGGGCTGCAGGCCAGTGCTCTTAGACACTTGAACACTTGGTCTGAATAGCTAAAGGTGATGTGTGCATCCACCACAGCAAAATGTGAGCTGTCTTTTCATGTGTAGTTTCATTGGTTCACTGTGAAGAGAAACCAACCAAGATTTTTGTTGAGTTGCCGTATGTGGCCTTCAGCTGGTGTAAATCAGTTAAACTGTTTTCTTTAATGAAGGGAGCTCATTAGTACCAGCTGAGAATCTTGCGCTATTTCTCCTGGGTGAGATGCTAGTAAGTAGTTTATGTTCATTCTGGTCTCGAGCTGGTAAGAAGTACTCTGTTACAGTCTCCATTCCTTTCTTTGATTCTCTGTTTAATTTTAAGCTTAGTTCAGTGGGCCAATTGGAAGCTATGCATTGGTCATGGTACTTATAAATGAGTAAGAGCAGTCCCAGGAGTGTAGCATGCAGTTGTGTCTGGTGGTGCTTTAAGGGGTTCACTTGGAATTTCCCCCCCCCCTTGAATTAATAAAAGCTTGCCTAAATTTCTTAATACTTTAAACTGGTATTGTTGAGCTGAATATTCTCAAAGCATCTGCATGCTGTTTTGCATTCTTATGTTAATGCAATGATGATTTTCAGACTTTTGGAGCTCCCTGGCTAACAGCAACCCCCCGGATCCTTCACCTCCCTGCAGGCCTGTGCCTTTGGACAGTGCTTGTAAAGACTCGCGTCAGCTCTGCCTTATAAATGGAGTGCATTCTATACGAACCAGAACGCCCTCAGAGCTGGAGTGCAGCCAGACCAATGGAGCGCTGTGTTTCATTAATCCCCTCTTCTTAAAAGTGCACAGCCAGGATGTCAGTGGAAGTCTGAAAAGGCAGAGCCCGAGAACTCAAGACGTGAATGGCACAGCGAGGCCCCGCTCCCCCCCGCCCCGGCCGCCACCTCCTGCTATTAATAGCACTCTCACGAGCCCACAACTTTCCAGGACTATAAAGCAGGCGAGCATGCCAGAAACAGTCAACCATAAGAAAGAGAGAGGCTTGGATTTGTTGCAGAGCAAGCCAGCCCCAATTCCGCCTCCTCGGCTGAAGAAGCAGGCTGTTTGCTCCGAGGCGGAAGGGGTCCCGAAGACGGCGGCGGCCGCTCGGCCTGGCTCGGTGCGTGTGCCCGAAGCAGCTGGGGTTCCAGGCGAAACCCTGCCCGAGCCGGCTCCAGCAGCTGCCAAAAAGACGACAACTACCACCTCTGAGTCACACATACCGTGGAATGTAGGCAGGCAGAGACTGAGCGACATGAGCATTTCCACCTCCTCGTCTGACTCGCTGGATTTTGATCGGAGCATGCCGCTCTTCGGCTATGAGGGGGACACTAACAGCAGCCTGGAGGATTTTGAGGGGGAAAGTGACCAGGAGTGCATGGCACCCCCTCTGAAGCCCAAGAAGAAAAGAAGCAGTTCGTTTGTTCTCCCCAAGATTGTGAAATCTCAGCTGCGGAAAGTCAGTGGAGTTTTCAGTTCCTTCATGACTCCCGAAAAGAGGATGATTAAGAAAATTGCAGAGATGTCCCGGGACAAACGCACTTATTTTGGGTGCTTAGTACAGGACTATGTCAGCTTTCTCCAAGAAAACAAGGAGTGCCATGTTTCGAGCACCGATATGCTGCAAACAATTCGTCAGTTCATGACCCAAGTCAAGAACTACTTGTCCCAAAGTTCCGAACTTGATCCCCCAATCGAATCACTGATTCCTGAGGACCAAATAGGTAAGAAACACTCTCCTGTGTTTTGTGGGAAGGTGGAAATGTGTAATCTGTGTTTATAGAGGTACTCTTTGTCCAATTCGGAAAGGCGCGGCTGACTTTGCCAGTAGAGTTTGAGCCTCTGAGTATTTGAGTCCTAAAACAACATCCCCACCCCACCCCAAATCGCCCTGTTGGCTTGGAAGAACTATGCTACAAAGTTGTTCATAAAAATTTTTCCTTAAAATACGTGCAACCTGGACTTTTTACCTGTGATTTTTACTACTTTAGCTGCTATACTGTTAACAATACAGAATCCTTTATTTACTGGCACACATGTATTTTTCTCGAAATTGGGCTGAAATAGTTCTCAGTGCTTGGTCCAAAACTCCTGATTTTAACCATATAGATTTTTGCTGTAGAACTAGAAGTTATTCAAAACCAATGACATCTAAGAGCAGAGAGACTTTCATAACAACCTACTTCTTAAATAAATATCATTCTTTGAAACATTCCTAATCACTGCTGGCAAAGCTGTACTGTCCCTACACTTGAAACTAAATAAAAAGATATATAAGAGTTTTAAAAAGCAAACAAATGTGTGCAAGGCAGAAAAGGAGCTGCTAATCTCTAGTTTTCTTGACTTCTCTGTTATATAAAAATGGTTGCAGATGAACTATATGCTTGAATATATGTTTTAACAACTCAGAGAGACTTGTGTATCCACAAAAGTGAAATCGTTGTTGCATAAAATCTCACTGCCTCTCTTGCAGAGTCTGAGCAGTATTTGTAAAAGAGCCTGTAAGCCACATTTAGGAGGTAAACATCCCTCAGGGCAGAATACTTTCCTTGTGAGCTCACTTCAGTCCTAATTTGCTTGTTTTTCTCCATAACCCAGTGTCCCAACAGTTGGCCCAGTGCAAAATTGGCAGATACTTTTTTCTCTGGGACTAAAGGGTAATTTTATGTTGACATTCTGTCTGTCCTTGACCGAGAGGAAGCATTCTCGCATAACCTCAACTTCATTTACGAAAAGTCAAGCAAAAGTCACAAGGACTGTTAAAGCAAGTACAAAAATGTGAAGAATGTCCTTGAAATCGAGACTAAGAAACATGTAATGTTCTCACTATAATAGTAAATACTATTACTTGGGTGTTACATGAAGAAAAAGCACCAAATTGAGCAGGGGATGCAGGTGCATTTTCGCCTGCATTTCTGCAGAGTACTGGGTATTTGATAAAGTAATACAGATCCTGTTTGTTTGTAATTCTGTCAAAGTTTAGTTTGTTGTGTACTTTTAATTTCAAGAGTGTGGTTTAATCAGACTGTGAGTCTCCCAAGACTGGAAACATGTTATCTGCTTTTAAATGTTTCAGTACTTTGGAATAGCATAAGCTGTGAAATAGAATAACTAAACTGCACTGGTTTTCTTCAGCAGCAGAAAGTCTGGCTTTGATCATGTGATTAAACACAATTAATTTATAAAGTGGGATAGTTGAAACAAAGGAAGAATTTGCCTTTGAATCATCTACTGCCCATGGTTCAAGCCTGCAAACAACTGCAGTGAATCAGGAGCATCAGATGTTGCTGATGTAAGCAGATAACTATGCAACAGCAAGATTTAGTCATCCCTGTAAAGAGCTTTTTATGAAGTAGCCCTGCCTGTTGTCTATAGTTTTGCTTGAGTATTTCCGTATGGAATTGCAGCCCAAATTTTAACTTTGTGAGTTGTCATTTATCCTCTCTTGTCAGTCCACACTTCGGTGGTGCACGTTTTTCCTCTCAGTGTGTCAGCCTAGAGCTGGATGTGTGCTCCTGGGATAATGCTCCTCCTTTCTAAGTCAGCCAGGCTTTACCTTAACCCATTCTTGCCCCCTTAATTTCAGTAGGTTTAGTAAAGCCCTTGGTGTTTGGAACTTTCTCCCATATTTCTGTCATGGGCTTTGTGATCCTATAGCTCTTCTTGTAGAATGGCATCATGGACTCTTGCCAAGAGAAAGACTTCTGTGGGAAATCTTTTAAGTTTCCCAGACAGGGATCACATCCAATTGTTAAACTTCTGCAAAATCATTGGGAGAATATGCGTCAGGGTTTCTAATTTCTCCTGACAGATGCCTCCTAATCTTAGCACTGTAGGCTGTTAACCGTTTCGGAAGCAATGGGATTCCCTGTGTTGGAACAGAATCAAGAGTAAGGCATATGGCTCTTTGTTGTTTAAAGATGAATGCAATGTGTTTTTTTTAAAAGACATCCACACCTGGATTTGTATCCACAGAAAAAAGACCTGGACTGGTGAGAGGAGGCCCTGATAGTCCACAGCTGCTTGATCAGCATATGTTTGGGAGTTTTTGTCTTTCCTCTTTTCCTGGCTTGGAGCAGAAAGGAGTCAAGTTGACTGTTGTCACTTAGCCAGGTGGGATCTAACATCTGAACAGCTTCAGTCTGAATGCCTGAATTTGGGCCTGGCCTAAGAAATGACTGGTTTAAATAATTTGGCAATAAGGTATTAACTGATTTTTGGAAATGTGCCTAAACAATACAGTCTGTTACTTGTTATGGTATTTCTAATATGTAACAGATACTTAAATGCTGAATGTTAAAAGAAGCTTGAAGAGAAGGTGTTGGCCCCTTACTGGCAGGCCACGCTGTGTCACAGGCAGACAGAGCTGGAAGTACTAAACACACTAAAGCCCAGGGCTGACCCCCAGGGTACCTCTTTTCAAATATCCATCTTGTTTGACCATCAACCATTGATAATGGAGTTCTCGGTGCACTATTTTATACACTTGTTTGTGTACCCACCTTATGGTTGCTACAGCATGACAATATTTCTCTTGTTTGTTTATTTGGAAGGTGCATGGAGTGGGGCTATGGGTCTTAAAAAGGTTAAGCTATAGCCCACCCCCAGCTCCCCTCTTCTTCACTAATCCAACTATTCTCTTAAAGGAATTAGAATGGTAGGTCACTATGTCTCCTTGAAAAACTCACGTTGGCTGATTTTTAGCACTGTGTTACTTTTGAGGTGCTTGTACACTTGTTTTGGTGTCCCATCCCCCTATCCTGTCCTTCATCCTGGCATCTTTTCATCTTGGGGTGAGGTTGAGCAAGGTGCCCCTCAGTGCTCCTCCTGTCACCACAGGAGTGGCAGGATTGGGAAAGTAAGAAACAGTGCTAAAAACACTGAGCAGAGACAGAGGACTAGGTTCTCCCTTTTCCAGCCATCCCTTTGATTTGCTTTGTGACTCCTTTTTTTCACTACTACTCTCAGAGAAGACAAGTATTTACCACACTGCTATAGTGTGATTTTTAGTTAACCCACAGCTGTTTAAAGCAAAACAAGCCTAGCAGAGATAGCTGTGTGATTCTTTGGTGTCCTTTAGGTAGGTAAAATGAGGGGAGGCTTACCTTCTGTGCCTGGTTGCTCAGCTTCAGCTACCACTGCCTATACATCGCTCACCTCAGTCCTACCTCTTTTCAGGGTTGTGCAGATTATAAAGGAATGTGGGTTGTGTGAGGTCTTACTTTCAAGTCTTGCTCCTTCAAAGCAGATACCCTTATCTGCACCATGGACTAGGCATGTGACACTGCAGGCACCCACCAAGAAAGGATACTTTGCCTTGAGTTATCCCAAAATAGATCCGTATCAGTTGTGCCAGTCTGTGAACTTAAAAGATATTAGGAAAACCCAGAACAAAGCAAATGCAGTGTAGTCCGGTGTCTTGCACGTACACAGTGTGGTATTCCAAAGCAACCTTCTGCTTTCAGCTCCCAGGCAATGTTATTGTGCAGGACTGTGCCTTTTTGTGGTGGTCCTCAGGCTTGCTCAGTCTCCTACTGACCCCTGCTCTTCCTGATGAATGGTTTGGCTATCAAAGGTGATAGATAGGGCGTGTGTGTAAAACAGAGACTGGAATCTGACAGGTAATCTCAGCGGACCAACAACAGTTGGTAACAGGTAATCTGGGAGCCTGAAAAAGGTGAGAGTGTGCCTTTGAGGCAGTTTGAGGAAGTGAGGGTTGTAAAGAGGCTGTGTAAGGACACTGGTGATGACTAACGTGTTGTCCTCCTAGATGCAGACTTGTGTTTTGTGCAGCAAAACAAAAATAGCATGTCAGCACAGGATACAGATGTGTTTCCACAAGTCACAACGAAACTAGCTGGCTGGCCTTTACAATTCATTTATCAAAGCACTTCCAGTTCCCATTTTGAGGGTAGAGGCTAATTATAAGTATCACTTCAGGAATGATACACAACGTTCAGCTCAAATTATATTCAGTAAAAAAAAAAAAAAATCTGAAGAGTGACTGTTTTGGTTTTGGAGTGTTAAGCATCCTGGCAGGGAATTTGAAAACATGTAGCTGAAGTGAACAGGAATTTCTGTTGCCAGTTTGGATCTGAGAAATATACAGGCATGCTAAGGTAAGGAATCAGTCCTCAATTCAAAACTTAGATGCTAATTTGCTGGGAGACCCTCATATACTTCTTTGTGGCCATTAGAAGTTACACAGTGAAAACTGCTGCTGGCTGGGAATTGGTTTGTGCGGTCGTATCCAGAAACACCTTTATCTGAAAGGGGCCAGAAACAGCAGTTCAGAAGAAAGGGTAGGTAGTCGGTTGATCTGACCCCAAACATGCTTATAGGTGCCTGTGACACTGAACATTGTTCTAAGACTCAGATCACAAGAAATGTTGTCCTTCTAGGCTTTAATAATAATATAAAATTTTTTATAGGTTTTGTATTAATGAGGATACTTATGGGTATTATTGTTGACCATTAAAAAACCCATCCAGTCCTTGTCAATCTTGCTGCTTGCTAGATTTTGCCAGTTTTTTATTTGAGGCCAGAACTCAGTGGTACTTAAGTCTGTGCTAAGAATTTATAAGGAAGAAGAAAACTTTGTGTGTTGTTTTGAGGTTCTCTTTTTTGTTTGGTTTGGTGGAATCTTCTTTGTTGTGGTTTTTCCTTTGTTTTGCTATGTGGAGTTTTGTGCTCATGTGCTCCCTTTCTCTGTGCTGCTTCAAATTGATTTAAGTTTCCAGAGAAATTGTGTAAAGTGATTGAGTAAATTTCAAAGCACTTTTCAGGCACTGCTTTTGGAGCCTGTGACAAATTGCACATATGAAAGAACATCTCCTGGCCATCTTGCAGAGCTGTAAAATCTGTATGATTCATCTGTTGGAGTGGCACAACCTTTCCAGTGGTTGAGGGCAGGAGACCCGAGCCTCCCACTTCTCACCTGCAAATAACAAGCCTGGTCTCAGCCAAGGACCGGGGCTCTGCGAAGGAATTTTCTCTCCCAGCAGAATCCAGTTCCTGTAGCTTCTGGGCAGGCATTGCTACTGCAGCTCCCTCCCCACTGTCCCTACAGGCAGCAGTCAAACTGGCTCCAGGCTGGCCCCTATAGAGGATCAGTCACCGAAACACAGTGAATTTTCCCAGGGGAGGTGCTCCCTTGGAATCAGACTAAGGGCTCTGAGGAGCCGTGCTGAACTCTTTAGAATGTACTGAGCCTCCTGCGACCAAATGTGGTGATAACCCCACCTTACTGAGTTGGAGGATGGCTGATGCTCACTATTCATGTGCGGAACTTCCAGTGGAAACCTGTGGGAGTTCACATTTCTTGGGGATAGAGTTCTCCCACTTTGCATAATACTTAGCAGCACCAACTGCTTTAATAAACAAGACCAGGTGGTTGGAATGCAAACTGCGGAGGTGTTCCTCTTACAGGCAAAGCAGGTGGTGTCTTTCCTATTTAAAAACTCAGGCAATAGAAATAAAGCAAGCTGAATTGTCAAAAAAATATCATCAATGAAGCTAGCAATGTGTACACTCTAGAACTTTAGCTAGCCAACATACCCGTGGGTGGGACTTGCGTGTTTTACTTGGTGGAAAATTGTTTCTGCCCCATGAGCCCTGAGGATTGCTGTGACGGCAGGGAGAGGCAGTTTGTGTCCCTGCGTGCAAGGCTGATGCTTCTGCTTACCTGGCTGGGTTCTGTAGGCCTCCCTGTCAGGGGTGATTGTGTGGCTCTCCCAAGTTACAGCAGATAAGGATCAGTTGTTTGAAGTGTTGCCACTTGCTAATGTATAATTGGTGACTCTGGTCTGGTGGGAAGCTGGATCCACCCTTCACTCTGTGTGACAGACCACCAAGAACACGTGTCAGACTTATAATGTCTTTGCAGGTGGCTGTAGGGAAATCTAGAAAATCAGCAAATGCTGCTCTTCACATTCACTCTTTCTCCTCTCCAGCAGTTTCACAGTCTCTGTTGTGAGGGAGAGCCCAGATGTGTTTAAAACATCTGGGAATGAAGCAGACACAGCTTTGCCCCCTCCATTAGGGTCTCGAAAGAGGAAGGTAGCAAGGGGAAGGCTGTAGTCTAAGAAAAAGACAGAAGTACAAGCAAAGAACCTGAAAAGGGCATGAGGTTTAATGAAACTTTACTGGGTCACCATTACTAGCAGGAATGTCCACTGCTAGGCTGTAAAAACGTGCGATCTAGCAGTGACACAGTCTCTCTTTCTACTCCCGGTGCTTGCGCTCCCCTGCCTGCTCTAGGCTCTGGTCCTGAGAGCTGAATGTTTTCCACTATGGTACAGATAACTGATGGATCTAATAACTAATGTAAGCTATGTTACCATAAGGACGCTGATGCTGTTGCTGTCGGAATGCGGGGAAAAGAAATTAGCTTATGAAGTAAAGATTTGCAGAGGAAATGTCTGGTAAAGAGCTTTCTCTGTTGATGCAGTCCGTACTCTGAAAATGGAGAATGAGGTTAAAGAAAAACTTGAGTAGAACAAGAATTAAAAGAAACCCCTAAGTTAGTGGTTACAGTGCCATGTGCACACTACTGCCAAACAAAGAACTTTGAACTTGATGACAAAGCTGTATATGAGCTTGTGTGATGAAATCTGAAGCTGGACAAACACAGCTTGGTTTTCATTTATAGTTTAAAGCCCATGATCTGTCCAGCTTTGTAAAGATCTTGACAAATTTTAGCCAAGTTTTAGGAAACCTTGGTTGAGTTATAATTTCCAATGGAAACTATGCAAAAAGGATGAGCTTTAATGCCAAAGCAGACAAAAAAATTTATAATGTTGACCGCGTTTTATTTAAATTTGGGAGTTAAAGGCTAAGCTCAAAGTAAAATAAAACTTGGAGACTTCTGACCAACAAAAGAAAAAACTTAACTAGAGCCACAGCTCGCCTTTTTTTTTTTACTGTCTGTAGTTCATCTTTTTGGTTTTTTTTTTTCTCTATTTACCAACTGCCATAAATGA
The DNA here is from genome assembly GCA_013396775.1 of Cephalopterus ornatus. Taxonomy (NCBI): domain Eukaryota; kingdom Metazoa; phylum Chordata; class Aves; order Passeriformes; family Cotingidae; genus Cephalopterus; species Cephalopterus ornatus. The sequence goes on from VZRE01011760.1 coordinate 317,952, forward strand.
CAATGGGATACAGATTCTGCTCTGCCTCTTGTTTTCTTGTTAAACATCTGACAACTCAGCTTGTGTAATAAATAGGCCTTAGCCAGTAGGTTTTGCTCTACAGTCTCTCTTTAGGGAATAGTTGTATTAATTCTGGCTCTGCTTTAGAGGAGGAAGTCAGCTGGACTTGTGTTTTCCCGTTGCAGATGTTGTCCTGGAGAAGGCCATGCATAAGTGCATTCTGAAGCCGTTGAAGGGTCACATTGAAGCAATGTTGAAAGAGTTTCATACCACGGACGGTTCCTGGAAACAACTCAAGGAAAACCTGCAGCTGGTGCGGCAAAGAAATCCTCAGGAACTGGGCGTGTTTGTTCCAACACCAGACTTTGTGGACGTTGAAAAGATTAAAGTCAAGTTCATGACTATGCAGAAGATGTATTCACCTGAAAAGAAAGTCATGCTGCTGCTGAGAGTTTGCAAATTGATTTACACTGTTATGGAGAATAACTCAGGTATGGTGCTTCTTAAAGTACAAGTTCACTGATAGGCCATTCCTGGCATTGTCTTTTAGAGCAATCAGACCACCTGATTCTGCAGATAGGTCTCCTCCTGGAGCTCTTGTAGCATCTCCTTGTCCTTTTGAGAGGGATTCTTCTTCTCTGCCTCTTCCCTGCTATCCCTGGTGCATCTAGTAGCACATCTTACAAACTCAGTGTGAGAAGCAGCTGAAAAAGAGCAGCTTTGCTTAACTGTAGGCTTTGAAGTTGGCTGTCAGAAAGGCTGTCTTGTGAGCCTTGAATTTGACACTCATTCTAAATTAGTATTTTTCTGCAAATTAATAATAGAGGTAACACCCTATATTTAGCTATAGTAATTCAATAACATGTATGCAATATGACAACTACAGGGTTCTGTGTTAATGGGTGGAGAAAAGCAGCCTCTAACCCAGTATTTTTGGCTTGCTGTGCCTTTGAATGTTCTCATTTGGACACTTTCTGTCATGCTTTTGGAAAAGAAAGCATCTATTTCTGTACTTTAGCAAGAATCCAAAAATGCCTTTGAAACCTAAGTACAGAAATGGGACTACAAACAAGTTAAGACCTGCTGGGCAGTCAGTGGCACAATTAAAATGCTGTGCTGAGTAGCCTGAGTTAATAGGAGCAACTCTGACATCTTCTTATACACTGCTGTGATGGGTCATGAGCTAAGTTGAAGCAACGCTGTGGTTGTGGGAGATTTTTTTCCCCTGAGTATAAGCTGCTGCAGGTGGTTGGCAGTTTTCTTTCTAAAGGAGTGTCGAGCGTGCAGCTGGTTCTGGTGCTAATCAAGACACCTACTTTCTTTTGAGGTATGATGGTGAAAGCTTGTGGCTGTTGAAGCCCCCCAGGTACTTTTGCAAGATTTAGGACTGAGCTCCTGCCCAGCTTATTATTTCTATGCAAAATCCTGCATTTTAAAAATGGATATAGGAGTGTAGGCCTGAAGTTCTGTAAACTCATTTCTCCATGCTGTGTTATCTGGGCATCCTGTGCCAGGGCACAGAAGAAATTAGAATTTCTTCCTAATATCTAATCTAAACCTACTGTCTTTCAGTTTGAAGCCATTCCCCCTTGTACTGTCCCTCCAGGCCCTTATAAATAGTCTCTCTGTATTTCTTGTAGGCTCCCCTCAGGTACGGGGGGCCTCGCTCATTGATGTTTTTAACTATTCTGTTGTCAAGAAAATGATTTGAGTTTCCATGTCAAATTTAATACACTTCTATATTCAGGCTTCTCTGCTGTGGGATTCAGACTCAGAAACTGGTAATTGTGTCTGGATCCTTCCGGAAAGTGGATGTAATCCCTGAATGTGTAAAGAAAATGCCTGTTCCTCATCTCTTAGGCAGTGATAGTGGTGCAGGTGGAGGTCAGGCCAGACTGGCATCGCAGCCTTTGTGAGTTCAACAGTTGAGCTGGTGCCAAGGTGAGCCCAGTCTCTAAATTTCCCCTTTCCTGCCTCAAGGTGTGCATCATCAGATTTGTGCTTGTTAGAAGTACAGGATGAAGCTGGTGTTGGTCTCCTGTCCATCGAGTGTCAGATGACGTTCTCCTTGCTGCACATCGGTGACAGGAGGCTCAAGAGCAATCCAAATATACTGGTCAGAGAGGCACAAAGTAATGCTTTGCTTTCAAACACAGGAATTGGTAAAAGGGTGCAGTTCATCTCTCATTGTCTGTGTTCCCTTCAACCCAGGGAGGCTGTATGGAGCTGATGATTTCTTGCCTGTGTTGACGTATGTGCTAGCCCAGTGTGATATGCTGGAGCTGGATACTGAAATTGAATACATGATGGAGTTGCTGGATCCATCTTTGCTGCATGGAGAAGGTAATCTATTTATTTATTTTTATGAGAACTGAGTGAAGAACTAGTGAAAGGGGGTTCTTCCTCATAGCGCAGTTGCTGTTAAGCTTGTCTGAGGGGAAATCCTTTTAAAGGGAGACCTAACATAAGCGATGTCAGTAGTGTAACGAGAGTCTCAGAACCATTTCCACTGGAAGGGAAGAGAAAACTGGGTAGCTTGCAGAGCACAGGCCCCAGTGACCTGGGAATCTGCTACTGTCCACTGCCGCAGGAGCAAATCCGTTGGTGCCAACCCATTGTGACTTAGCAACCAAAAACATGCACTGGGCAGGTGCTGAACGTTGTTATCCTTCTGTGCCTGAAAACTTCTGAGAGTATTTGTAGGGCAGCAGCATTCACTTAAATTGTGAGGCACATGGTGGGATTTGGGTTAGGTGCTTTGTAGAAACTGGGGGCCTTCCTTGCTCCTCTGGGGGAAGTGCTTCTGAGAATATTGCCCCTCTTTAATGATCTTTGCTTCTTCCCAATATTTGATTCTCACAAAGTATTTTTATGAGCCCCAGGAATATGTTTCCCAAGGCAGTCTTGAATGATGGTTAAAGTCTGCTACAGGCAAGGAAATCTTCCCTCCTTGCTGTTTTCACCGTGACATTTTTAACACCTTCTGCAAGGCCCCAGTAGGCCACAGAACCTACAGGTTTATGAGAAATTTTAAAGGTTCTTGTGACAAAGCTCAGCTGTGTATTGAAGTATATGTGTACGTTTCCTATTCCCGCTGTCTCTTGGCTTGCTGAAATTGCTATATCCTCTTCCATGCCGGTATGCCTGAGAGAATTCGTGCCATAATTCCTCCAGTTTGGCACTAGTCTGTTCCTCGCTTTGTGTACAGAGCATCCTCGAGTGCATTGTTCAGGAATCCTAGCATGGAAAATATTTGAGACTGTGAAGCTGGAAATCATTAACATGCTTCAGAGGCAGAAACATTTACTGAACTATCAAGTCATGTTGTTTTTAAAGCAGCAAAAGAAGTCTGTCCATTGGCTGGTCCTGTCTTTGGCACCAGCTGAACAATACTGTGCAGTAAGAATTGTTCAGCGCTTTGGGGTTGTGCATTTCAACTGTAACATATTGTCCGACTTGTCTCATTGGTCTTGCATGTGTTTTATATATTAATCTTGCTGCAAAGCTAAAGGCTAAGAGGGGATTCTGTCAGTAATATAGAAAATACCACTGTGGGCATAAAATGCATCGTTGAATGCCTCTGTGAATAGACTGTGCTGCCTCTTGGTTGGACACTCCCACTCAAATAGTTTACTTGAAAAAAAAGAAAGACAGCATGTCTTTTATTTCTCCTGGTTACTGAGAACTGTTACCTCCTGTTGAGACTCCTTTTCCTTTGTGACCTGCAGCTTCTTTTGTACATTGACGGCTCTGTTGTGGCTTTAATTTGTTCTCCACTCATGTAATAAAGGTGGAGCATGGAGGACTCTACACATCATCTCCTGAACTAGTTGGACATTATGAGGAATGCTAAGAAGGTGACATTTCGGTCTTCCTTTTAAAAACAAAGGCAACTCTTTGGGATGATTCCAGAGTACAAATCTCACAATCAGTTGTTTCTTTATTGCCATTAAGGGGGGTTGCTTTTAAGATGCTGAACAGCGGTGGATTGTCTTTTACTTTGTTTAAATAGCTGTGTTTCTTTCATCCACGTCTGAAGCTTGGTAAGAAAACAAATCACTGTTTGAAAATGGTTTAGAAGAAAACTGGCATTCCAACTTAGTAGAAACACTCAGGAGTAACAGGAGTCATCTAAGTAACCAGCTATCCTGAGCAGTAGTGGACACAGAGAGAGGCACCACTTGATAATATGGAGCACATGCAACCACTGCATGTCCCTTACCAGCTGAGATCACACCATCCAGTATTTTGCAGGCCAGTGAGCTGTTTTCCTTTATGTATCAATATTTTGGCAGTAGAGTACAGGAACTTTATATATGTGTATGTCTCTGTGTGTATATTTATATATATTAAAGAAAGTGCCTGTACTTCTGACTGTGACCACTCTGAGAAATTCTTCCTTGCTGTCTTTCACAGGAGGCTATTACTTGACAAGTGCCTATGGAGCACTTTCACTGATCAAGAACTTCCAGGAAGAACAAGCTGCCCAACTCCTAAGTTCAGAAGCCAGAGACACTCTCCGGCAATGGCACAAGAGGAGGACAACTAACAGGACAGTGCCTTCAGTTGATGATTTTCAGGTAGAACTTAGGGCTGAAATAAAAACTGGGATGATTGTTTTGTTGGAAACTCCCATTTGAGAGATATGATTCATAGCGATTTCCTCAGGGCCATAAGTGGAGCAAAGCAGTGCTGAGATTATGTGTTTGGCAAATTTGCCTCAGTTTTAAAGTCTTTGCACTTTATCAAAGAGTTTGGTTATGATGGTGCAAAGAAATCACTAAATAATGGAACTTTCTCACTCTCCATTCTAAGTCATACAGAGCGAGGACAAACTGAATTGAATCTTAGATTCAGCTTCTTTGTATTCTTTACTGATAAAAAGATCAAATCCAGATGTCCAGTGGTGTAAATCAGCACAGCTCTTCAGTAGCCAGTGCTGGCATACAGCAGGTGATAGAGAGGACAGGTGAGAGAAAAGTTTGCCTACAGTTTTGAAGTTTAAGCAAGTAGTAGAGTTTTGTAATATTGATGTCTTCATGTTTTTTGTTGTTTGTTTTGTTTTTTTTTTCCCCTCCCCTGCATTTTGTACTGCTCTTTCAGAGTAGAGCAGTACCTTCAGCTGAAGAATAACAAAGCACTCGGGATTGCTTCATCTTTTAAAACCAGGCCTGCATCTTTCATGTGCTGTTGACTGACTGTTCAGATGCAGCAGTTTATGTACTGAAGCAAGGAGGATGTTGGAATCGAGAAGAAAGGATTTACTCTTTTGTGTTCAGTTGTTTACAGTTAGGAAGAGGAGAACAGACAAACAGAAATTCCAACCCATGGCCAGTGCACAAAGCTAGTCCATCTTAGTGGGATGCATCTTGTATTCTGCTTACCTGTCCTTAGGTGTCAGATTCAAGTAGCTTGAGTCTTTGTTCTTTCTGACAAAACACTGCACTTCCCATAAGAAAATCCAACTCCTTGTATTTCTGCTGGATGACAAAAGTGCAGAAGATTCTTTCAGCAGGATCTTGTGTGCAGTTTCATCTTCTCTTTCTCTGCAAATGAACTTCATCCAAGCTCAGTGTACAGCTGGATGCAGGAAGAGGCGAGGGGGCAGGGGAAGAGCTGTCACTGAGTGTGTCAAGTGCCTCTCGTTCTGTTGTCTCTTTAAAAGAGAGCCTCCAGTCAGTAGATCACAGCACTTCCAGGCTATGCTTGGCACAAATTAGGCATTTTTCTGTCTGCTCAGAATGCCAGTTTTCTCTCTCTTCCTCTGAGTCGTGCAGTCCTGAAATGGAGCACCTTCCCTACCACCAGTGTGTAATACAGCTGTAGCTTAGCTCATCTTTCCCACATTGAACTGGGGTGTGATCATGGCATTTCTGTGATGTAATCTCACAGCCTTATCAGCTTTTGGGCCCTGGAAGGCTGCCTTTCCTCCTTCCCCAAAAGGATGGAAAAACAGCAATCATGTTTTTTAATTATCATTAAATACAACTTTCTGATACTACATGAATAATTTTAATGCATATGAATTACAGGCATTTTTATAAACTTCAGCCTTTCCTTCAAGCAATCCTGTCCATCTAAAGGCACATGTATTTAAAAACAGGTCTTCTCTGTGGTAGCTACATTAGAAATTAAAAGTGTAGTGTGTTTTGCCTTATCTAGAGCTGATTTTTTTCTATAATTTCTTTCACGCCAGGTAACAAAAATGGATTAGTTCTATTCAGTCCGATTCAGTCCCAGTTGTTTAAATTCTGTTGCAGAGCTTCAGTGTCTCAGTCTGCATGCTATCTTTATTAAGACAAGAGTGCTCTTTGGAACTTAAATCATATGAACATTTTTCGCAGTCCTAGCTTTTTTCTGTGAATTGTAAATTTTTGCCATTCTGATTTAGCATGCTTAATTTATTCAGCATACAAACTATAGGTACCAGCTCAGTCAATAAACAGCTCTTTCTCACTGTAATTTTTTTCTGCCTGTTTTAATTTTACTGCTTTTTAGTCTTTACTTGCAGCTAATTTTTCTTTTCAAACAAGCAAACAAAAAAGTGTAACATGTAACAGCTGGACACTTTGTTCATGTGTCCTAAAACTTTTTGGGGTTCCCACCCTCCCATTTCTTGCTCTTTATTTTACTTTTAAATGATAAAGCTGCATTTCCTGGTAGGGCGTATTTAGAATGTATCCATTTTATCAGAGTTGTGGGCATGTGTCAGTTTCTACAGAGAAAAAAGGTCCAGCTTTTGCCTCAAGATCATACGGATTTAATCGAATGTTGCAGAGTAGATTTTCCTTCTGCATCCATCTAAGCCCTGTTTTAAAAACGAAGAAAATACAGTCATGTGAAGCTTGGTTACGTCAGGCTTAGATTCCAAACCACCACTGGTTAAGGTGATGAAAGTGTCCCGTGTGAGGGTGGCTTCCCTCACACGTGCAGCAGTTTATCACGCAGCGGCTTGCGCGCCGCCCTCGCGTGCCGCCTCCGTGTTCTTCTTCCTTCTGACACTTCTGACACTGTTCCGTGGTGTTGACCCAGCAGTGACACATCATCTCTCAGGTGTGCTGCCTCGAACACGTTCTGCTTCGCACCATTTTGTTTCTTAGTGAGGCCGGTCATCGAGTCCCATTAAACCCAGTGGCGTTTTCCATGTGTCACTCGTGTCACAGGGTAAGCCAAAGAAGGCAGGGCAGCTGCTATGCCCACTGCAGGCTTGCTTCAGTTGCAGTTCCCAGGATGGCCCTGTTGTACCGGAGTTTGCTGTTTGTTGCTGACTTTATGATTTTCAGAGGATGAGGGTTTTTGGAGTTTCTGATGCCTGTTTTCTTGTTCTACAGAACTACCTTCGTGTTGCATTCCAGGAAGTTAACAGTGGATGTACAGGAAAGACCTTACTAGTAAGACCATATATCACTACCGAAGATGTATGTCAACTTTGTGCTGAAAAGTTTAAAGTGGACAATCCAGAAGAATATAGCCTGTTTCTTTTTGTTGATGACACCTGGCAACAACTGACAGAGGATACCTACCCTCAGAAAATTAAGGCGGAGTTGCACAGCCGTCCACAACCCCAGGTCTTTCACTTTGTCTACAGGCGCATTAACAGTGACCCATATGGTGCCATTTTTCAAAACAGCAATGACTCACCTTCTTAAAACCAGCAGCTCATCATTTTAATTTCTGTTTCTTGTTAACTGTTAAAAACATCTTTGTTGCTGCCTTCCTTAGGAGCTAAAACATGTCTTAAGCCATAAAACCTAGTAAAACAAACACATGCTGGCATTTCTAGCATTGCTTACAAAACCCATATTCTCAACACCATGCACGTGGCCAGTTATGCAGAATATTCCACCAGCATGTTTGAGGGAACAGGCCATGAGGCTACATTTCTTGTACCACAGGCTCTTTTGCAGCATATGACACTGTGGCCCTTCACAGGTCTTTACTGTAGTGTGCAAAAATCTATTTTCTTACACTCATCATTTAGCCAAATGTCATTTTGATTTAAATCTGCATGCTAGACGAGTATTTCAGTAAACTGGCTGATATGAGTTCAGTTTTGCCAGCAGGAGTTTGACAAGACTGTCCGATGCAGGGCATCAGTTAACTCATAATTACCTGGATGATTGCATCCTTTTCTAATTTTTTTTGATTACAGAAAATCATCATGTTTATATATATATATAAATATATATACATATATATATGTCATAGAAATTTTATAGCAGTTGCAGGTAAACTGTCAGGGTTGTTTTTTAAATATTTTTTTAACTATAAAGTATTCTAAAATTATGCATGTGATTTTAACATTTAATATACAAGAATAAATCTCTTGCTGGTTTTAGAGTATTGCATTAAAGTTCTATGTGTTTTCTCTTCTTTTCCTGTTCCAGGAGAGCTCTTGTGTAACTTGTGTTATCTGTAAGAAGATTTTAACATCGGCACTGCCGATCTCAGTGCCTTTACCTGAACTTGATGTACTGTTATCTGTATTATTGTTTATATGCATTGTTTTAGACAGAACTAGGGGGCTGGAAGAGAAAATTGAGAGGAAAGGTTGTAGAGAAGGGGAAGAGAAAGAATGTAGAGAACCTAATTTAGCATTAAAATGTATTAGTCTGCTGGTTCAGGCTCCTTGCAGAAAATGGTGAAGGAGGTTGGTAGGGAACTTTAACGTAAGCAGTAGTGTAGGTTTGCAGAGGGATTTGACAGCACCTATCCCAGGTACTACTTGTGTTAGCAGGGATTAAATGTGTCAGTAATGTGAAGGAGAACACTATTTTGTATAGTTCGTTGCCAGCATCCAAGCGTGTGTTGGACTAAAGAATACGTTTCAGCATTTCGTGGCGCTGTGTCACTCGGTGGGTGAGACGTGAGGGTCAGTCCTGCGCATGCAGAAAGCAAGTTAGTGTTTAATGCATGTGTTCTGTGGGTTTGTCCCAGACAGCCCATGTCATGGGTGATGCTCTAAGTCAGTCAGGGCTGCTGTCTTAGAGGGACATGGGGTTCTCCCCAAATCTGCTGTAGCGGTGTAACATAAGGCAGATGACCACAAAGATGCCACGGGCAGCATGTGTATTGTACATACAGAGATCTGTAGTATTATGTCAGTTGCCTTGTATCTGAGACCCCTGGCACGTGTCTGTATTTCATTTTGTAAATGTTGAGTGTTGCACATAATAATACATTGCAATGCTGAACTATAATTTGGGATGTTGTGTGCTGTGGTTTTTGGGGGGAGGTTTTTTTTTTTTTTAATGGTTCACACTGGAAAGTTTTCTGTATTAGTGACTGATGCTGCTGCTTTTTGTGCTGCTTGACCCACTGTAAACTCTTTGCAGAGAAAGGACCTGTGCTTGGCCTGAACAGTCAGTGGAAGCAACAGGCAGGGCTTGGCTGCTGACCCACTTTTTGTGATGTGAAGGCTGACAATCAGTGCTCAAGAAAATTCCACTATTTTCATAAGGCGGCGACACTGACACTGAGGAGAGGGAAAGACTGGGGCAGAGTATTAGGAAACTCAGAATTTCAGGCATGAAACAAAAGAAAGTTCAGAGTACAAAAAGCGAAATGTTTGCCCAAACTGCCTCGAGACAATTTTGCTGTCCGTTCTTGTGCAATTGTGTCTTCTGAAAATTCTGAACATTTTATTCATTGTGCTGTCCAAAACACTTCCCACTTCTCATGACACCAGGAAACAGATGATACAAAAACTTGCAGAAATTTGGACTAGTAAAAATAAGCTATTCAGTCTTCTCCAGGGTGATGTGTTTGATGTTAGGAATTACTGGTGCTTCGGGCTGTGGTCTTTGGTGTGCAGGAAACATCCCTGACTGTCGTGGTTTTATGTGTTGGATTTTGGTAGTGGCGGGGGCTATAGAGGTGGCTTCTGTTAGAAGCTGCTAGAAACTTACCCTGTCCTATGAAGAGCCAAGGACAGCCAGCTCCAGGAGGGACTTCCTGCTGCTGGCCAAGGCTGAGCCAATTAGCACTGAACACTTCTATGATAACATATTTAGGAACAGAGGAGATTGTGGCGCAAAAGAAATTCCAGCCCGGGAAGAGCGGAGGGGAACATGGGATATCAGCAGTGCAGACACCAAGGTCAGTGCAGCAGGAGGAGGAAGGGCCCCCCCCCACCCCGGGAGCAGGGGAAGGACTCAGAGATGAGGCCCCTGCAGCCCATGGAGGAGCCCATGCTGGAACAAGTGGATGCATAAAGGAGGCTGTGACTCCGTGGGAGGC
>VZRE01011761.1:287-19726 GCA_013396775.1 Cephalopterus ornatus
GCTGCCCATGTTCATCTCTGAAATAAGATCTGGAGTTGCCTCACAAAGGGTCTTGTTTTCTCCTGCTTACAGAGCAGCAGCATGAAGCCTGTGGAAAGCTGTCAATAAGAAATGTCTTCTCACCCAGGAGGAGAAACCTGTGGGAACACAGGAAAACCTGACTCCTAGGACAGGAGAAAAGAATAGGGAAAGAAATGCTTTGGCTTTCTCCCCTGTACTTCCAAAGAATTTGCTATTTCAGCTGAGGGAGCTGGGGGTGTTTGTCCTGGAGGAGGCTCAGGGGAGACCTTATCACTCTCTACAACCACCTGAAATGAGTTTGCAGCCTTGTGGGGGTTAGTCTCTTCTCCCAGCCAGGGGAGGTTCAGGTGGGACATCAGGAAGAATATCTTCACTGAAAGGATGATGAAGCGTTGGAATGGACTGCCCAGGGATGTGATGGAGTCACCTCACCTGGAATTGTTCAAGAACCAACGGAATGTGGCACTTGGTGCTGTGGTTTAGGTCACATGGTGATGTTTGGTCAAAGGTTGGACTCGATGAACTTGGAGGTCTTTTCCAACCTAAGTGATTCTATGAGTCCGTGATTCTGGCATCTTTCTTCTTCTGGCATCATTCCCACTCCTGCTAATTTTTTTTTTTTTTTAATTAATTTATTTTTTTCTCTCAGTTTTACTGTCAACTCAGACTTGACTCTCCATTGCCCTGTCCTCAGAGGCGCTTTCCCCTCTGGTTTGATTCCCTGACAGTGCTGCAAGGAACCTCGCCTTTGTCAGCAAATGGGTTTGTCAATACAACCTGCCTTGGTGGCTGGACTGAAGCAGCTGGCTGCCTGCTACAGCTAGTAACACGTGATTTGTTAAGGTGAACAAAATCTGATGCTAATTTACCTTGAAACTGCTCTTTGCCTGCTTCAAAAGCAAGTTATTGTCCATACAGTGGGGAAAACCTGCAGCTGAAGATTGTGATTTTTCCAGCTCTCTAAGTAGAGCTTGTGCCTGAGCCAGTGTTTCAAGAACTTTTAAGCTTTTCCTACAGTGAGAACATTATAAAGAAGAGACATTTTCCCTTTTGGGCTCTCTGCTTGTTAAAGAGTTGAGTTTGTGTTGCAGGTCAAAAAATCATCTTCTCTATTTGGATATTATTTTTACAGAGTTGTAGGCACTTAAACTATTTGGCAGGTTTCTTGTATTGAATTTGATTAAAAAGGACAAGTGGGAAGAAGAAAGAGGCATAGATACACTTACAATGTGATCACATAAGCCATTTTCCTGTCAAAATGGAAATTTTCTGTATCAGAAACAGTATGGCCAGCAGGAGCAGGGAAGTGATTCTGCCCCTGTACTAAGCACTGGTGAGGCCACACCTGGAGTACTGTGTCCAGTTCTGGGCCCCTCAGTTCAGGAATGACATTGAGGTTGTGAAGCAGGTCAAAAGAGGGCAGTGGAGCTGGGGAAGGGTCTGGAGCACAAGTCCTATGAGGAGAGGGTGAGGGAGCTGGGGGTGTTTAGCCTGGACAAGAAGAGGCTCGGGGCGACCTCATTGCTCTCTCCAACTCCCTGAAAGGAGGTTGTAGCCAGGTGGGGGTTGGTCTCTTCTCCCTCGCAACCAGCAGTAAGGCAAGAGGACATAGTCTTAAGCTGTGNNGACATTAGGAAGAAGTTCTACACAGAAAGAGTAGGCATTGGAATGGAATGCCCAGGGTGGTGGTGGAGTCACTATCCCTGGGGGTGTGTAAGGAAACACTGGATGTGGCACTTAATGCTCTGGTCTAGCTGACAAAGTGGTGTGCAGCCATAGATTGGATTTTATGTGATGACCTCAGAGGTTTTCCACCCTAGTTGATTCTGTGATTTATATTCTGTTGCCCCTTCCTTTTTCACATTTATTGGGATCTTGGATTTTTTTTTTCTCCCTTTACCCTGGGATTTATCTTGAAGGTAGGTGTTAGGAGAAGACTTTGGTGGTTGTGAAGTGCAATGACAGGCAGTTTATAAGCTTTCTTTGCCATGCCAGGGCGTCCTTATAGGTCCTTTTTCTGCCCTGACTGTTCAAATGAAGACAAATCATGTCTCAACCAGCTTTTAAAAGGCTGCTCTGATTCCTTAAGCCCCTGAGGACCTCAGACACTTCTGAAAACAAGATTTAGCTAAAAAAGTGTTTTGTAGTGCTGAGCAGACCACTAAAAATCTCAGACCTTGTGTTGTCAGAGGACTTGCAGAAGAAATTTATCAAAGCCAGATCATTTCTCCAAGCAGCAATCATGGTAACCCACCTCAGCAGGGGCAGTGAGCAGAGTCCTTTGTGGAGAAGTCACACTAGTGCCTGAACAAAAATTGTTACAAGGAAGCTTCCTGTACTGGAAAGGTCTGGGATTCCTCAGGCCAGTATTCTCAGTGAAGATTGTATGGATACAAGCTTCACTGCTCTGCATCCACAGTGAAATCGGAGTGGGCCATGGGCCAGAGGCCAGGGACATTTGGTGCCTCTCAGGTGATATGGGAGCTGCTCTCCATCCAGGCTGGCCACGAGTCTCACAGCCATGACAGACCTGAGCATCTTCCCCTCGAGGCTGTTCTCCCAGTGGTCCCCACTCCGTGTGTGCCAAAGGGAGACCTTTGTAGTCAAAGACTCTCCTCTGAGCACAGCAGAAGTGGTGGAGCAGCTGTGCAACAAGAGGTCTGGATGTGCCCACCAGTCAATATGCTGCAGATGTGTCAGGGCTGCGCTTGTGCCTGCGTGGGAGGGGAGTAGCAGCTGCTCACAGAGGTTCCAGTCATTCAGGAAAACACCACATCATGTGGGTGAGCAGTTGTGCTTGAAACAAGGGAGTGCGTGTGACCTTGCTTAAGCTGGAGTACATACAAATAGAACAGGCCTGAAATAAAATGCAATTATAAACACATTTGGAATAACAGCTGAAGTCTGTTTGTTGGATATGTTGCAAACAGGAAATGGAGCTTAAATTCATTGCATTAATAGGTGCCTTGCTGCAAGGGTGTTGCCTGATGTTAGGCCCTAGCTATTGAGAGCTTCCTTCTGAGATCCAGCTGAAGATTTGCACACATTTTAATATACCCAAATCTGAGATGCTGAGCCAAAGACATCAGAATCCCTTCTGTTACAAGCAGCACTGATATGCAGAGAAATTTGCACACAGCATTTACAGACATTTGTACCAACTTCTTACATTTTCTTTTAAGAGGAAACAAAGTTGTATTTTGATTGTACTGAAGTAGTTTCTTTTTTTTGTTATTTTTAGTTCTTTCTTGTATGTGGAATGGAAAGGACCTGCTGCCAAGATCACATATGGCTGACAGTCAGCACAAGGGTTAAGGATTTGTGAGCCACGAACAGCAGAAACGTCTGGCACATTTTCAATTTCTCTGCATGGCAATAGAAGAGGCAGCCTTAACTGAAGTGTAGCTTCACAACATAATTGCTTAGGAGAAAACTAGAGTTACGAGCAGGTTAGTGACTTCCTGCTCTTAGTGTGCCTTGCAGGTTATGTTCATCAGAAAGGAGCTCAGAAACCCTGTGGGGCTGCAGTAATGAATGAGGTTTGATTCCCCTTGGTCCTTAGTTCTTTGGTTGTACAGTCGAATGAGTCCCAGCTCTCCCCCATCAGTGTCTCTGAGATGCTCAGGGCTTTGCAGATTTGCCACTTGCCTGTTTTAGATCTGCAGCCAACTGCCAAAGCTGCTGTGGGAGCTTCTCTGCTTCCAGGCAGAGAAGAAGAACCCTTTCCAAGGCTAGGAGCCTTGTGCCCATAGGCTTCCCACGCTGAGCACTAGAGATCCAGCAGGTTCGCAAGGCAGCATCACATATGTTGTTCCCAGGTGAGGCAGCACACAGTGAACACTGTGGGTCCACCAGGGCATGAGGGAGACAACCAAGTGACATGAGATAAGAAATGCTGATGTACTCTTCTCTGCACCAGAGCTTGGTATGTGCCCCAACATCTGTGGATGGAAGGGGCAGTGAGCTTCAGGGACTGCTCAGGGAGTCTGGATGTACAGATCCATGTGGCTGGAAGGGATTCACGCCAAGGAGCTGAGAGTGATAGACAGCTTCAGCTAGGAATAATCATGGTGACTCAGAGAAGTGCTTGGGGACTGGACCAGCGTTGTGCCTGTCTTTGAGATGGAGAACAGGGTACAGTCAGCCTTGTCTCAGGTCCTGGGGAGGTGCGGAAAGCACAGCCTCCTGAGTCCACTCCAAACATGTAACAGGGCAGGAATGTACTAGGGAAGGGTCAAAGACTCATCAAGTGCGAACTGGGCCTGACCAATAAAACTGCCTTGTGTGATGAAATGCCTGGCTATGGGGGATGAAGGGGAGTAATAGTGCATGTAAGTCTACTGGGCTTCAGGAAGGCTTTCAACACTGTGTCTACAGCATTTCTGGAAAGTAGCTGTGGAAGATCTTACGAACATCAGCAGTACCATGTCACATGTAGTTTCAGGTCTCCTGGTTCAGAAAAGATGTTGAGGAAGTAGGGTCCAGCAAAGGGTGGTCAGGATTGTCCTCTGCCTCTGGGGTATGAGGTAGAAAAGTAAAAGAGGTAGAAAGAGCTGGGACTCTTTAATCTGGGGAAGACAAGACCTCAGGAACAGAAAAAGGCTAATACCACTTCAGAAATGATCTGTCAGAGCACCTACCCTAACAGCCCACAACTACATGGTGGGGGAGTTGCAAAAATAACTGAGACCAACTCACCTCAGTAGAAGCAGATAATATAATAGTGAGTGATAGCATCAAACTGCACCTTTGAAGTTTCAGTCTGAATGTCAGGAAAATTTCTTCACTAGGAGGGTGCTACAGCCCTGGAATAGACTAACCAGAGACACTGGTGGTGTCTTCATCCTTGGAGGTCTTACACGCTGGTCTAGACAAACCTACAGCTGACCGGATCCAGTGTTGGCAAAAACCCCACTCCAAGTGGGAGGTTGAGCTGGATGACCTCCAAAGGTTCTTCTCAGCTAATATTCCTGTAATCCTGTGATCAGCTTCATTGTTCTGACTGTGACTGCTAAGCTGGATACTCCAAGCTTCCTGCACAACAGGCTGGTCAAATAGCAGAGGGAGTGACTGGGAAATGGAGGGTGGTCTGCTCTTGTTTTCTCTGAGCAGCAGAAATGCAGTCCTCACGATGTTATTCAGCTTTGTCCTGAATGCCCCCAATGCCCAAAAATTTTACATGTGCCAGAAACATTACTCAGTTCTTTCATGAGACTGAATTTAGGTGCAGATTTTCGATGTCTAATGTGACGGATAAACTGGAGGTATTGCCAGCCAAACTGCCAGAATCAACACTTCTTTTGCAAGATGGTGACAACATCAGTCCGATAATGCACCAAGAGATCTCATCCAGGCAGCAAACCCAAAGGAAGGCATCAGATCCACTTGTAGCATGGCATGAGGGATGTGGGGAGCAGGAGGAACTCTGCACCTCTGCCTAGTACTCTCTTAGAGCAGTGTGAGCTGAGAAGTTTTTTGAGCTTTTGCAAAGTCCTGTGAGTGAGTCCATGGGTGTTATTTATAAAGTTATTTCCCTACTTCAAACATTAAGAAGAAGATCCTCATTGTGGATACTTCTGTTAAACAGAACCTGTCACTTTCTTCAAAAACAGAATAACATACCTACACTAGTGAAATACCTGCTTTTCCTAATTAATGCACATCCATATTTATGAATGAATGTCAAGGAACTTAGTGATGCAGCATGAACCTGTATTCCCTGCAGGGATCTCTCCTACTGTACTGGTCTGCACAGTAAAAGACTCTCTCATTTTACACCATAGCATTCAGCATAGGTTCTTATAGTCTCCTGTTTTTCAATTCAACATCATTTAAGTCCAATAAACAAATTGCCACCTCCATCCAACCTGCGTTAGGAAGAGAAAAAGGCTAATATCACTTCAGAAATGAATAGCCAGGGCACCTATGCTAACAAACTGTCTTTTGTTATTTCATCATAAGGAGAAACAGCCAGGATCCTTCACACAGAATCAACAACAACAAAAATGAGTTAAAAAGCAAGCTCAGCTGCAATTCCAGTTTGTTAAAGAGTTTTACTCATATCATAAATTGTGGTAATTGTTTTTTAATTAAATTAAGTGTGCACATAGCTATATAATTAAAAGCATGTAGGCGTTCCAGATTTCTTTAGAAACTACGCACCACTTTGAGTCTTATTATCTGTCTGCTTTAAGGCACAGGGGATGTGAACCAACCTTTCTGCAAAGCATTAAAATCTTTGGAAAAAAAATGGGGAAGTTTTAAAGCTGGTGTTCCGTGTTATCAGAAAGAATGGTTTACAGCTGCCACTAGAAACTGGATCTCTGGGTACACAGGGGGATGCACCAGAGACAGGATGGAGCAGAAAGGAAGGGACAGAGCTGTGAACTGAACTCACTGAAAGCACAGACTGACCCCAGCGCCCAGGGAAATCAATGGCCCTCCAAGCACTTGTTGCCTTTGGAAGACAGTTTGTTCTGTATAAGTGATTGTAAGAATGTTACATCAGTGCAATTCTTGTTCTTGTTGCTTTTGTTTTTAAGTGATTGTAAAAATGTTTATATTGCTTCAGTTCTTGTCCTTGTTGCCTTTGTTTATGTGGATGCAAGGTCTCTAGCTTTTAACACGGGACAAACCATCTTTGTGTCAGTGAGCACCTCACATTTAAGTTGCTGAGTTCTGTAATGCATGAACTGGACTTCTTAAGTTTTTATGTAAAATGCACCTTACTTAGGTACCTCTTACTTCTAGGACTGAAGGGACAATCCTTAATCTCTCACCAATGTTTTATCTGAATGAATCACTTTGCTTTCTTGTAAGTTTTCTTTCATGACCTTTTTTATTGCATGGTTCCTAAAAGAAACAAACAAAAAAGTGCAAAATGCATAGTATTCCATGCAAGTCAAGTATTCCAAGTTGCAGAGAGTCAGTGAGATATTTTTTATATACCTCCGTCTTCACTTTGCTTTCTCTGAGATGGCCAAGTTTCTCCTTGAAGCTGCAGGAACTTGTGCAGTGGTGACTTTGGAGGTAAGGAGAGACTGACAGTAAATCTAGTCCCATGTCCTGACCATAAGCTGTATCTATTTCCCAGTGTGCATCATGGATTTTGTCTAAGTCAGATTTTCTGATAAGACATCATGCCATGCTGTAAGGATAACAAGCATGCTTAACTAACATGATTTGGATAAAGTTATCACGGTGCTGGTACTGTGCAAATGCCCTAAATTTCTAAGGTTAGTATCCTGACTGTAACTTCCAGCCATTATATTGTGATACTTCCCCTATGAAGATGCATTGACATTGTAATTAAGTCACCTCACAACTTCTTCAAAGACAGATTGAACTGCTTAAACTCCTTAAGGGCATGTCAGTACAGAAGAGCATGCACGTTCTTCTGGCACAACTATAGCAGTAAAATAAAGTGCTAGGCACCAACAGAGCTCCTCACAAGGGCACGGTTGTTTTGAGGTAGAAGTAGGTTTTCTTTTTGTTTTCTTTTAAACTTCTTCCAAAGGGATCTTGGAAGCTTTCCCAGTGCTCTCTCCTGCCTAGGGGAGGATTTGGAGGTGAGGAGCACCTGAGCCTTTGCAGTAGTCCATCCCAACTGCCACATGTAAATCTGGAGCTGCCCTGGGCCTGTGACCCTCTTAGATGTGGGACATGAGCTTTCACAAGGGCTAACAAAAGGTCCTGAATGTCCCTGGCACTTCTTATCCTTCTAGAAAAGCCCAACACCCCAAGACCTGCTGAGAACCCACTTTGCCCTCATAGCTCGTAAGACCCATGGCTTGGACTGATAGAACACTTTTACAATCACTTAAACAGAAGAGTCATTTTTGTTTTAAAACTCAAGGGTAGTTGCCTCAGAGGTTGGTTGATTTTTTTGGAAGTTTTTTTTTTTCATAAGTTAGGAGCAACCTGAATATAAAGGCATGAAAGTTCACTGGAGCCTGTTTCAGCCTGTAAGTGGGTCACAAGACACTGAAGCGTTGAGTGAAATAACACCCACACAAATCAAATAAAGGAGTAGCTAACCTGTATTTAAAAAGAATAATCTTTCTGGATGCCTTAGTCATAGATGTCTTAGCCATGAAAAATTCAAGACACCAAGCACTTAGTGGAGAAACGGCCGCAGAGGATGCCTCCCAACCTAGGTACAAAATTATCAAGCTGACATTAGTAGTTAAATCACCTCCCCTCAATGCTCTAGGGACCTGGGATGCATGCGATTTCCATCAGAAATAATGAAATTCATGAGTATGAACCTTGGAAGCGGTGTCTAGTGAGAGCTTTAGGGGAGAAAATTTTACCAAAACATCTCATACAGAAGTTGGCCTTAAAAAAAATAAATCAACAATCAACAAAAAAAAAAGGCCCAAACAACTCCTCACACAAACAAAGAAGAACAAGGGAGAAGGTAACACTGCATGAAACCCCACATTGTGACCAGCCGACATTGGTGAAAGACGGATGCTGCTGTGGGGAGCACTGCTAAGCTGAGCAGAATTACGATCTAAATAGCTCTGAGAGCCTGCTCAGAGGTTTTATCTTTGCTGCTGGTAATTACAGCACAGGCCCAACCAGCACCACGGTTTGTCTGTAATTACCATGGAAGTTTTATGCATTCTGGTGGCTGGGTCTGACTGCTGGGAGGCTGCAGGCAGGCAGACAGCTGCGGGTGTGCGAGGCTGAGCAGCGCTGGAAGGACAGGGGTTTGTCTCTGGCGCATGTCTGAGTGCAGGAGTAGGGCATAAATGAGGAGGCTCGCTCGGAAGCAAGAGAAGGGAGGTGCTGAGCAGCATCCAGAATGCCTGAAAGGGTTAGCTCATACTCCTAACAGACCCTTTAGCCTTCTCCCTGCTGGGGGTGGCAGCTGGGAAACTCTGGGCATGTGTGGCCCAGCCTTCCACCCTTTGCTTATGCTGCCCCTCTCATGGGTGTGCTCTGCAGATGCTTGTGGTCTCCCCATCGGTATTTTCCCCAGCCACACAGCTGCTGGGCTGGGGCTTCCCTATGTTACTGCTCTTGGTTTTGACCAGCAGAGATCAGATGTGCTGCAGAGGTCAATCTCTGCCTCTGGTGTGAGCTCCCCTGCTTGTGCAGAGTGGCTTCCCCTTAGCAGACCTGCTGAGCCCCTGTTTACCCATGCGGAGCGGGATGAAGGATAACAGCAGCGGGATTGTGAATCAGAGCAGTGAGTCACTCAGTTTTAACTTACCTCTGCTTCTCTTCTGGGAAACAGAGATAACCGGAGATAATGCAGTTACTCTCCAGCTCTGGGCTTGCCCTGTCATCATCCTGTGCTTCCATAGTGAAAGAGAAGAGAGAAGGGCATCTCTCCTTCTGTACAATTGCACTGTACCCAAACATGTCTACGGACTTCTGGGTGTTTGACAGAAGGCAGTAATGTCCTCCCATCAGCATCACCTCTGATTTTTTTTTTTTAATTGACAATAAAAAACAGAATGGAATAACTTCACAGTGAATATGGTAACAACTCATAAGATGGCAGGAATATAAGGTTATTTGCGCCTATCATAATGTTCTACCTACAATGCCCTGGCGACAGAAGTGGACCTTCCTCAGAGAGATGGTTTCCCACCAACTGTTTGAACCTAAGCTTCAATGTGCCCTGAGTGCAGCAGCTCATGAGCAAACCAATGGCCCCTCACCTGCACCATCTAATATAACCCCCACTCCCACTGATGGTATAAAGGGCCAGGGTCCAGACTGGCTAAACAGCAGGATGCTTTATATCCAAAATTTGGGATACCAGAAGGAAATCCAACACCACGTCACAGAAATGTTTTCTGTATTTGTCAAAATAGCCTCATGTTTGGAATCAGCTTATGATCAATGCTTTCATGGTCCCACAAAGGACGAAGGATGGGTGGCTGTGGAAGTGCAATTAGGGGGGCTTTTCTCATCAAGCTGTGGTTCAGCTGGGTTTGGATGATGATAAGAGTACAAAATGCCTCTATTGCCCATAAATACAGACCCTGAAATCTGTGGGAAGTCCATTTTACCAGCTGAAAACCCACTTTATGAAGAAAACTAAAACTTTTGACCTTGAAACAGCTTCCAAATTCTAAAAGCAGCACATCTCACTGCCTGTTACAGACATTAATCACTGCCATATTTTTCACAGCATGTAAAATTTAAGTAATAGAATTGCTGTCCCCATTGCTATACTTGCAACTAAAAGCTGATAAATAGAATCACTGACCTCAGCTGGTCGATTTAACCCAATGAGTCATGGTCTTAGGGCCACATATGCTTCCTCTGCTAATATTCTTGTTCCTATTTATTTTTTAAAGTGTGCTGGCATGCTGTGTACCACAGAATAGCTTCTCTAATGGGCAATTCCAGAAATAGAAATATCCCACTGGTTCGCTCTCCTTTGTCAGGGTTTCACAATCCCCACTTAGTCTACGCAGAGCCACAGCAGCTCAAAGAGATGCCGGGAGAAATGGAAGATGAGCGAGGCTGCCGAGCAGTGAATTCCCCTTGAAGTTCTCTGTCTGAGAAGCACTCTGGTATATTCTTGATTTTTGCATTACAAGGAGCTAAACTGTAGAGAAAGATGAATCAGATGCAGGCTCCTCTACCTCACCTGCTCTGGGTAGCCATGTACCTGCCTCAGTGGGGTCTGCCTACAGCAACAGCTTTGGTGTTGCTCTGAATAAGACTTTTCCTCTGCAAAAGGCTTGCTTTTACATCCCAGATGAACAAGAGTACTGAATCACAGTTGGTTTGGCGTTTCAGTCAGGGTGGTGGTCCACAGCAGACTCCTTGCCTTGGACTAGGCTCCCATAGGGCTGGGCACTGTTCAAAAATACAGAGTGGAAAAGCCTCAATCTCCCAGACAGACACTGTTTACAACTTAATAACTTTGAAAGTTAATATTCACATGTATAATATTTAATGACTGGATGAGGCACTTATTCTAGGGTTCAGCTGGCATAGTGGTGTTTGTCAGAGGTTGGACTCTATGATCTTGGAGGTCTTCTCCAACCTTAATGGTTCCATGGTTCTATTAATGAATATCAGCTGCCCTCCTCGCCATATTGGTGTTGACCTGAGCTGGTGAATCATGGTCTTGGGGCCATGTGTGCTTTCTCCACCACCATTCAGATGGGTACAGGCAGGAGTGACTGTACAGGGAAAGGATGAGATGAGGCTGGGCAGAGATGTGTGCTCAGCAGCCCTGGTCACACAGATGTTCCACAGCAGACATCATGGATGCCAGGGTAAGGGATGTGAAGGAGGACTATGGCACTTTGCAAACTGGGCTGGGCTATGGAGCATCAAGTGGAGAAATACCAAAGTGACTGATGGAAGATGTCAGAAGTAGGTCTACTGTAGTCTGGCACCATCAGAAATGGCATTTGCTCAGTGACCTTCCACCAACCCCGCAATTACAACCTTAAAAAGACTGCAATTGATATAATTTTCCAAAGTTGCATCTCTACCCAGACAGGGCCCAGACATGGCACACAGTCCAGTGGCTTCCATGCAGGCAGGAACCTGTCTGGCTTGCAAGATGAAGACTTGTCAGAGTCCAGGCTGTCATACAAGATCTCAGAAGCCATGGCTTTCAAAGCCTGTATGTGCTCCCCTGCAAACCTGGTCCCGTGCAATAAGGACCTGATGGGGTCAGGACCTCAGCAATAAGGACCTTCCTGGCCTCCAGCTGGGAGCCCATGAGAGGCAGGTGCCTCCTGTGCCTCTGTCCCATCACCAGCTTGTGAAGTGGGTGCTTGGGACATAACCTGGGGATGTAGATTGCTCTGTTGCCTTTTCCTCTCCTGTGGGCAGATCTGTAGTGCTGCAGCTCCCTGAAGGAGCGGAGCAAGAGCAGCTGCTTGCTGAGCTGCGTCATGCCAGTGGGGAGCAGTGGGTTTACACCTGGGTGCCCCTGCAGCACTTTGGCACTAGGTACTTGTTCAGATTGCAAATTGGCAATGAAGTCTCAAAAAGAACAAGAAATAAATTGAGGTAAAAGCCTTTGGCTGCCTGGATAACAGCCACTTGCACCACACTAGCATCACTTAGACCCCCTTGCTGCTCATGGTGTTTATGGCATTTAGACTTTTTTGCTCCAAGCAAATTAACTCAAAATAAGACTCGGCCGCACATTAAACCTGACAGATTCATGATAAGGAGAAGGCTTGTTTATTTCCCACTTTCAGTAAGGAACAGCTGTTGTGCTGATTCACTTCCATGTGCTAATTCATCAGGCTGGAGAGCCTAATGGGCTGCTGATTCCGGCCCACAGCTGGACCTTTCTCTCTTCAGGCATATCTCCACTCCTTCCCTCTCTAGATGGTAGTTCTCTGCCTTCTTACTCTTTAATGTCACTGAAATTGGATTTACATGGGGGATATTTAGCAATATTACATTAGTATTTGACATTTCATCTCTTGGAAATTTTTGGTATTATTTGCAAGGACATTTTTCATCACTGTAAATTGCAATTCTTCAAGAGCAGTGTAGCAGTTTAACTTTCTAGGTCTGTCTCTTTGTCTCTCCCTCTTTATCAGGATTTCTGGTGATTTATTTGATTCACGGGTCCTTTGGATTTTTTATGCTTGTTACAACACACCTGTGTCTCAATGACACAGAAGAACGTTGATTTGAAGTAACAGCTCTGGTTTGCAGTGCTTTGGATATGATACAAAAATAGAACTCTGTAGAAGACCTATTTTATTAGCTTTCTCAGAATTCTAGACTGCAGGTAGTTCAAGCTGAATAACAACGTTTTACCTAAAAAAGGAAACCATATATTGGTTGCTTGAAATGGCCACTGAAGGAAGATCTGGGAGCACTTATGAGAGACTTTCACTGCTTCACAAGTCTTCATATCACATGCTCTGAGGATTATAAAATTCAAGTGTGCAGCTTTTTCCATTAGTGAGTATATACTTTGCAATTCTTGGATCGCTCCTTTCTTTTCTCTCTTTTTTTTTTTTCTTTAATGATTAACTACAAGAAATACAAAAGAAAACATTACAGTGCAAAAGCCTCAATGAAAATATGTTCAGAAGAGGCTGCTGTGGCTGTGCAATGGGAGAATGACAAAGAAACACTAACTGCAGCCCAGGCAGTTAGTGGTAGGCTTGTGATTTTCCTTATTTTTTTTTTATTTTCCCAGAAACTCTTGTGATGAAGGATTTCTAACTTTTACAAAGTACAATTTGGGGAGAAATCTGTAGGAACAAAAATAAAATGATGTTGCACATATATACTACAGGGTTAAAAACCAACAGACTAAAGTAAGAAGTGTCTCCTGAATATCAAATTTCTGTACATAGGATTACAGAGACCTTCATGATCCACAAAGACATTCTGACAGTGCACTTAATTTCTGCCTTGCCCTCATTTAACAAGATGATTTTGCCTCTTTTGGCACTTTACATCTGAGATCCCAAATGCCTTGGACAGCACCTGCCATATGGACACCGGATAGATGAAGATGTATTTTTTTGTCCTTATTTGACATGGTAGAATACAAAGACATGGAGTTATGGAGAACTCAAAAACCTGTTGAGAAAGAGCTGCCTTTGGAAATGGTACA
Organism: Cephalopterus ornatus; assembly: GCA_013396775.1. Classification (NCBI taxonomy): domain Eukaryota; kingdom Metazoa; phylum Chordata; class Aves; order Passeriformes; family Cotingidae; genus Cephalopterus; species Cephalopterus ornatus. The sequence goes on from VZRE01011761.1 coordinate 13,888, forward strand.
TCCCTTTCAAAGCTGCTTGAATTTCCAGAAAAATCACTGCTGTTATGAGAAAAAGGTTTAAAATATCTCTTCCTTTCTTATTTTTTCCAAATTTAGAAATACAGTTACTGGCAGATGGCCTGTGGTGCTCAGCACTCATTCAAACAGCACTGAAATATTAGGAATTTCTATCCATGTGTCCAGGCACACACAGACACACATGCACACAGAGACAATTCTAGGCAGAGTTTTAACATGATTTTCAAATCAAAGCGTACTGCAAGGCAGATGTCAGACCAGATTCAAGCTAAATTTGTAGGCTGAGCTCATCAGATGGGTAGTACTATCTGACTGCAAAGGATTATAATGATGAACATGTGTGACAAGCATTTTACTGAATAACGAGTAGATTGTTTAAGGGATTTGTCTACAGCAAGTACTTCCCAATCTTGTGAGGAAAGGACATCAGGCTGGTTGTTTGTGTTAATGAAATCAGGCTGATCCCCTTGGTTCTAGTGGACTGTGACGTGGCCCTGTTGGGCAAAGCAGGGGGAAAGCAGGAGAACTACCAGTACCCAGGAGCAGGGTAGTGCTGGAAGGTGGCTAGCCTTGGGGCAGCGTTTCTCCAAAACTTAGCTAATCTCTTAAAACACTTCTCTTTGCACAGCCCCTGATTAATGTGATACTGACGAGGCACTGCCTCTGCTATTTGTGCATTAAGGACATGGACATTCCCTGGCGACAAATTGCTTTGGCAATGTTTAAGCACAGTTATTTGATAACTCCTGCGTGCTGGTTCTGTGTAAGGAAGGGCTCAATCAGTGCTTTTCTTATCATCCTGTCAAGACAGCACACACTCAACTATTGTAAATAAAACATTCTGGTTTCTCCAATAGGTGTGAGCAGATATGGATTTCTGTGCAAAGATGAAGTCCAAATTGAAGAAAGTGCTTTTGAAATGGTGAATGACTCTATATGGGACCACATATTTAACAATGAAATCTAATAAATTCTAAGACACACAGAGGCACTGTTGTAGGCAAAGGGAGGAACTGATTACCTAATAATAGAAATCAAAGAAAAATAAACACAGCATCAGAGCAGACTTGATAAACACTGCACTATAAAAAGAGGAGGATGGCTAATTTGCTAAAGAAATTGGCAAAGAATCTTATCTTGATGAGAAGCTCTATGATGATCATTAGTGACTGATTTATTTTAACCTTGGACTTTTTGTATTTATATCTTTGGTCTCTGCAAATAATGTCTACAGTCAAGTTCTACCAGTGAGTGAATTTGTCCTCTGATGTCTTATACCACTGAAATCAAAACAAGTGTTCATCTTAGAGTCTTAGGAGAACTGTGTCTTACGTATGGCAAAATAATCTTAGCCTTTTTAACCCTCAGGGGCTTGGAAAATGAATATTTCTATGAAGATTTGTAGTTGAGTGTTTGAATCTGAGGCTGACTCTTACTATTGACTTTGGTTTGCTATAGTATTTATATAGAGTGCGTATCTGAGACTTTTTCAGCAAATGAATAATTCAGTGTGTGGTCTCCACAAACAGTGTATAATAAATGTATCTAAGTGTATATTTTCTCACTTTAAAGTTTAGATCCTGTTGAAAATGGCATTTTTGCTCCCTGCCTTTACCCCTCCACCCTGTACATGGGAGGCAGTTATGCTTCTATGTTTCATGCTAATTTAAACTAAATACTTCTTAAGGATTGCCCACTTTTTGCTCTGGGGGAAACCCATTGCATCTGGGGAACTTCATATCCTAGTTAGTCTTGCCGTTAGTCTATGAAAATTCAGGAAGAGAGACATAAATGGAGAGAAATCCCTGCTGATGGATTCACATCTCTTAGCTTGTTTTCCCCCCCTTGCTGTAAAGACGTAGTAGGCTTTCAGAAACGAGCAAAAAATATTGGATCGGAATCACTGTTTTTTCATTATTGTTGCTGATGGTCCAAATTAAAGCTGGAACAAAGTGGAGTGTCACTATTACAAAAGACACAAGGCTTCACAGAGCCAAACTGTGATTGTGGCTCTGAGCCTGGCGTGACTGTTCATTTTCCATGTGTGGCTCTATCCGACTTCCAAGATTTCTCTTTTTCAGCCCTTTTAGTCTCGTATTTACTGCAGCACATTAATGGAGGAGACGTATGTAATGTGCTCCCTCTCTTGGGCTTTGCCTATGCAAAGAAAATCACTGCCACTGCCACTGCAGTGGAAGCAGCACGGATGCACTCTTTCAAAGTAAAGACAGCGTCCTGGAAAAGTTGCTCTGCTTTTGAAGTAATTATTTCCAAATAAAATTGGAACACTGTGCCCACCTGAGGACCATGACAACTCTAGGTTATTACTGTAATCATGCCGGTTAATTTTTCCACGCAGAATAGTTCATTTTAGCCTCCTTGTGAATGGAATTTTTAATAGCACAGCCAGTAGTGGCTTGTCCTTGGTTTATTTTATACCAGCCATGTTCATGGCTGTGTAAAGGGCAGATATGTGAAGAGAGAGAAGATTATTATGTCATAATAAAGATGAAGGGTCCCACTTTTGTTCCATAAACACAGGAAAGCACAAGTCTTGCTAGCGGAGCTCACAATTTGTCAGAACTCACGCTGCATTTTTTAAATCACTTCCTGAAATTTGGAAGATGTTGGGGGGAAGCCGTAATTCAGGTTAATCAGCCCCAGATACTTACTGCCTCACTTTTTGCTGTCAGTGGTGTCAGCATTATGTACACCCTACCTAGATATGAAGATGTGCTTTTTCATTTGCCCTTTCTTTTGTACCTACTGCTAGACAGTCTGTCCCCTAAACTAGACCCAAGCACCATCAAATCAGCTACAGAAACCCTTCAGAATAATGTGAATCCCCACATCTGGGGATTTCAGGGAGAGCTGAGGGCAGGTCATAGCTCAGCAGATCTGCCTGGATTGTTGGATGATGTCCAGCCACCCCCAGAGCTCAGCAGAAGATGAACACTGCCAGGGTGGCATGGGTCAGGGCAGAAAATCCTGCTTGTGCTTGGAGAATGTGACAAAATTACAGATTGCTGAAGATAGCATTGGGATAAAACATTGTTAGGGTGACAAAAAACTGCTGTGTAGCAACTCTGAAAGTACTCTATGTTTCTGAAAATATGCTACTGAAGTTCTGTCCCACTGGTACAGCCACACAAGGTTGTATGTTCTCGAGAGAATTTGAGTCTCAAAAGCTGAATATTACTCCATTGACCTAATCTGATCTTTCTTTATGGTTTTTCCCTTTTTCTTTGGGCTCCAGCACCTCTTCCAGGTTCCTCTGGGGTCCAAAGAACTGCTTTAGTTTCAGCATCCTTACTTACCTAAAGCAAAATAAAATGAGATTGTGGGCACTGTCTGGGAGGTGAAGTATGAAAGACACTAGGGGATATATTTAATCTGAGCTGTCTGAGAAAAACACAGAATAGTACTGATGCTATCAATATCTGACCAGGTTGCAAAATACAAGTGCTGAAATTCCTATATATCAGTGTTGGGGATCCATACTCATGAAACCCCATTTAATTAGGAATTGGATGCTCATATTCCATAAGAGGTGCATAACCTTCAGGAAGAGCAGTAGAAAAATAGTATTTTTCAGATGTGTAAGAGGAGAATGTAAAATATTGCCGGCAGCTTTCAGAATTACTGATTCTGGTTGTAGATAAAGCTGACCTTTCCATAGAGATGTGCAGAATAAACCCAACACGTATAGCACAGTATCTTTTCTACTTTTTGGCCTGAAATCAGAAGATATAAGGAGTGATTGATTTACATTACAAAACGGAATGCCAACAGCTGCCTATGAAACCACTTAGTAAAAGACATTGTTTATGAGCATCAGCTTTGACTCTGTTGTATAATCCTGCCAGAGGCCAAACGCTCTGCAGCAGGAGCACCCAACGTTCAGTGCTTTATATTGTTATCTTGCAATTGATGCAGAAAATGGGGGAAATGATCATGACTGACTTTAGAGACATTTAAGTGTCACTGTTTGTGTAAGGTAAGAAAGCTAAAGCAGACCCTTTCTATGCTGCCTCTTTGTTGGTGTAACCCCTGAAATGAACAGAATTGCTCAGATTTGAATAAGAAATGGTTCATGCATAATCTGCTCCCTTGCCATAGCAATGAAGCTGGACTTATAGATCTTTGGAAATTAAGATAATGGATAATCAGAAGTTTAGCACATGTATATTGTGGTGATTCTGATCCATAAGCTGCTGCTGCTGAAGTTAATCATCATATTTGTGTGGCACTCCTGTATTATTTGCTGCTAGAACTGATCATAAAGAACAGCCTGAAATAAGGGCTCAGAACTCCAGGCTCCTATCCCAAGGTGCTGTGGGCCCTCTGGGGATTTTTCGTGTCCCACTGGGAGATAATCGCAATTTTGAACTGGGGAGTCAAAGGGTGTATTTCTCAGAGTTTCTTCTGCTTCACCCCATCATCCATCCTGCTGCTGTGAGCCAGCACCATTTCCAGCGAGCTACCTGGCAGCACAGAGGAGTGATTTGCAAGTGTGACTGTTCTCATGTGGGTAAATAATGAACAGAGCATTGTTCAAAGGCAGGTTCCTAGAAACATGGGGGAAAAAATTCATGGGTGGAGACTGAGTGAGTTTGATATTGCAGTGCTTTTGGAGGTGTCTTGAGTGGTGGCAGAACTTCATGCACCTCCAAATCTTTTTCACTGACATTTCATTGAATCATGTGCTGGATTAACCCAGCAGGGAACCACCTAAGGGGCTCACACTTCAGTGTGAAGATGCAGGGGAAAATCAGGGTGGGATGTGGTCCTCCTGGGTGATGCACTGACCTGGGAAGGTGTCGGTGCGTTTGCCTGCAGCACTGATGGAAAAAACTCAGCTCACTGGGAGCTGCTCTCCCGCCTGTCCCAGAAGTTGTTACTTGCTCTGTGTGCCTGGGATTTCCTCACTGAAACAGGGTCACTGTCAGGAATCACACACCTGTTTTTATGCATCTCATTCCAGAGTTCATCACTGTGAAAGGAGTTTTGTGGTGGGTTTTTTTTTCCCTCATTGCATGCTATGGCCTGGCCAAACACCATTGCCAGCCTTTCTGCTCTGCACGGAGGGTGGTCCAGGGTGTGCTCTGCAGTGCTGTTTTGTTTGCGTGGAAGCATTCTGCATTCACAGAACAATTCAGCTCAGCTAACAGCATCCTCCCCATGCTGAAGAGTCCTAAGACACTGCCTGGTATGTCGTGCTGAGCCTGTCACTGCAACAAGTGCCCCTAGACAACCCTCTGCTCTAAATGCTGAGCTTGATTTAGTTATCAGCCCAGACATTGCCATCATGAGCAATCATCTTCAAAGGAGTGATAGGCAGAGCATCTGGGCCAAATTGTAAAGTGATTACCTGACAGAGCTTTTAATAAAGACAATACTTTAGAGACACTTTGGTTGATCTGAATTATTTTTTTCTTTTTTTTTTCTTTTTTTTTTTTTTTTTTTTTTAGATTTAATTTTAGAACAGCAGTGCTGGAAACACACTCCCTGAACCTTGTACAGGGCATGAGTCATGAAGGGACTCTGGTTTGAAAGAAAACAGAGTCACTGTTTCCAGGGCCTAGGAAAAGTGAACCTGAAAAAGCAACTCAACATTTTAGAATGCACTTTCATTTTAGCAATCTTACGTTTCTCATAAGAAAAACTTCTAAAAAAAAAATTAGAAAGGATTGTTTTGGCTCTATTAAAAAAAAAGAAAGGTAGTTCACTGTTCATTTAAATCATCTTTGGAACTAGCACTGCCGGCAGAGTGAGAACAGAAGATAAAAGCGATACAAACAAAACGTTTAAAGGACTTTAA
>VZRE01011763.1:0-27505 GCA_013396775.1 Cephalopterus ornatus
GGAAGGCGGCAGCGAGCCCGGGAGCGCCGGGGCCCGGCCGGCGGAAGCGGCGCCCGGCCTCTTCCTGCGCCTTCGGGCGCGGCGCCGTCCGCCCTCCCTCCGCTGCCTCTCCCGGGTTCCCTGCCCTCGTGCGGAAAGCTGCCGGTGCCCAGCCTTGCTGTCCGTGCCCAGCCCGGGCAGTTCCCCCGCCCCGCACCCCGGGATGATGTCGGCGGGATGGAGGGGCGGAGGAGGGGACCACCCCGAGCCCGCTGATGCGCTCGGTGCCGGGCGAAGGAAGCAGGAGGAGCAGCTCCGAACTTAGTCCTTCCCTGTTCCCAGGGGACCGGCGGGGGGCTGCTGGGTGCCGTTAAGGGGGGGGGGGGGGAGAAAAAAAGAGAGAGAAAAAAAAAATCCAGCAAAATTTAGGTGTTCGCCTTTGGGGTTTTCCTTATAGACAGCACAAGTTTGCTTAGATACCGAAAGTTCTTCCCTTTCCCCCGCCCCCCGCCCCCTTACCTACAGAATTTTCGTAGGTCAAAACCCAAAAAGCGTAGCGCTTTTGGTTGCTCCTTCAGTAGTTATTTGGGTGCTTTGCGGCTTAACTCAGCGGTTGTCTCCCGCAACGATTCAAATTCATCCCGTTCTTTTGGTTTAGCACCTCGGCAGAGCTGATCATACTGATCATAATCATACCTTGCTTTATTTTGCTCCGGGTACATCAGAGTCCCAGGAACCGCTGTATTATTAGTGGATATGGAGGGATATAAACAAGCTTTGATTGACCAAAGGCAGGGAAGAAGAGTGTACTTCAGCTTAACTTGTTCACTCCCTGAAATTTCTCTTATGTCTTGATCACATCTCCTGTGATCTTGATTTTTGAATGTCCTTACCAGGTTGAAGAACTAAGGAGGGTTTCATTTGTTTGTTTTTACTACTCTTCTTTTTTTTCCCTTCCTTTTTCCAAAGCTGGAAAATAAAGCAAAAGGGAAACTTCAAAAGCAGATTTGTCGAGTTGTTCTGGATCACTTTGAGAAGCAGTACACGGAAGAACTGGGAAATGCGTGGAGCAGTGTCAGGTGTGTTGTTTTGGGGAGATGGGAAAGGGAGGAGAGAGGTAAGGAATTGATATTAATGACACATGGTGAAGGCTGCACTTAATATGAGCCTTGATCACACAGCTGCTAAAGAATATTCCTTGAAATGAAAAATCATGATCAGACTCTTAGAAACCGTGTAACTCCTCTGAATGCCCTCTTTGGTTTATCCTCTTTGAATTAAAAAGTAATTTAAATTAAATGCCTCCATTGGTGTTGGTGTTTTTTTTAATATGCCTATTAAAAAGCACAGGTGTATGGCTTCAGTTTAATTGAATAAACTTAAAAACTCTCTTAGTTTGGATCAGTGTTTTTTCTGCTTTAGGCAGTGGATACTCCTGAGGAGTATCTTTTGAGACTAAATGAAAAATTGCAAAGAGGAATTAAAATATAAAAAGGGGAGAAATCCATGCGAAATAGGCCTGAAAAAGTGAACTGAAGAGCAAACAAGCATGTTTCTACCACATAAGCACTGCTTTCTGACTGTCTTCCAGGATTATCTTTTGCTTTAAGTTTTCCTGGCCCAGTGTTTGCAGAACATAAAATGTAAAACAGAACTGTAAAAACTGCATATTAAAGTGTTGGCTGGAGTGGCCTTTGCAAAGGTGATGCGATTCTTTTTGCTGTGGTATTTGCAGCTAATATTGGAGTTGTTCTTTGTCCCTAGGGAAGTAAGTAGTAAGTAGATGGAAAGAGCACTATATTTCATCATATATATCTTTTGCAATCATTTGGTAGAGTTAAAAAAACTGGAGAACATCTTGTTTCAGAAGAAATTAAGTGTTTCAAATGCAATAATTAGAAAAAAATGGTGTCTTGATTCCCTATTAAAATTATTATCCTGTGTACTCTTCTTAATCATATCTAACCAAAATGTTTTAATTTCTGATTACACCAGGGTCATCCAATGGTGAGACTGTAAGAAAAGGGTTTCTTGGAAAGGACAACTTGGCTTATTTGTCAGGTTATTAAGTAGCTTTTCCCTTTTTTTTCTTCCCTGCAGAGATGTCCTCACGTCCCCACTGTGCTGGCAGCACTCCGTTCTGCTGAACAGGTTCAGCCCGAGCGCTGAGCTGGAGAAGAGCCTGTGTGTGCAGGGATATCACCCTGCCTTCCCGGCAGGTCTGCCCTACCTTCCAGCAGCACTGAAGTGCTACATCCGGAGAACTCCTGGGAGATTCCCCGCTCAGAAACACCAGGCTGGTAAACTGAAGGAGTACTTCCTGCTGAACGCGGCTTCGCTGCTGCCGGTGCTGGCCTTGGAAGTGAAGGATGGGGAAAATGTCCTGGATCTCTGTGCTGCACCAGGGGGTAAATCAGTGGCTATCCTTCAGTGTGCCTGTCCAGGTGATGTATCCGGGTGCTGATCCCTGCCGCTGTTTTCTGTGCATGATTCAGGCTGGGGGCAAAAAAGCCCAAACAACAATAGTTGTTCCGCGCTGTTTAATAAAATTGTTATGATCTCTGTTTACCTAAAAGAGGATGAGAAATGCAGAAGTCACTTAACTATGAGTTACTTTCGTCCATCAGTCTGCAGTAGAATAGCTCTGTGGTTTTTTTCTCCACTGGTTCCCGTATTGTTACTTCTCCAGAAGTTACTTAAAGTCATGTGGATTTGTTGCCACAGGGATGTAAGTAATCTGCAATCTTGGAATACTTCTTTTTTTCTTTTCCTCTACTGTCTGTTTGGCCAGTGCTCTGCAAATACTGTCAATAAATTTGAGTGTACTGATATAAAACAGAGTATAACAAATTAAATGGGCAAGATATAGGCAGAGGGAGAAAGTTTATAATGAGGAATTGGTCTGTATCAGGATTTAATAAGCTCTGTGCCTGAAGCCACCTAGATGTTAGAGAAGGACTCCAATCACAGTGTTTAAAAGGCAACAGCAAGCAGCAGCTCTGTTCTTCTGAGCCAGGGAGTTAAAGCAAGTTGTGATTGTTGTTTCCAGGTTTATGTGTTAGGTTGGGTAATAATTGTCTCAAAGTGTTCACAGCACCTTATGCTCTTGTTGATGAAACCATTATTTGATTACAACTGATCTTCCCGCCTTCTTCTAGAGAAATCAGGTCATCATGAAGTAAATTAAATAGGAATTGTCCTTTCAAAAGGTTTAAAAAAAAAACCCAACCCACTTTTATCCCCTGGCTGCTTCTGGAGAGACATAATTGTTGCTGAGAATGTAAGATGTAAGGAATTTAATTCTTAATATACCTCAGTGAACGCTGAGATGTATTGTCTGTGGCAAACCTGTTGTAGGACAACTTGGGAAGACGTGAAAATAGAAATTTTATAAAACTAGAAACCAGGAATAAGAGGAAAAGTATCATTCTGTGTTTCTGGTGTGAGTACAAGACAAGCAATGTTTCCTCTGAAGAGGTAACTACTGTGGCTAAGTTGTTAAATGGAGGTGTAACCAAAAGGCTTCTGTTAAAACACTTCTGGCTTAAATTTCAGATAAATAAGGGGTTGGACTGCTGGGCTTAGGATACACGAAATTGATGCTTTATTTATTTTAAAAGTAATTAAATAATAAGGGGCACGTGCTTCATTTGGACAGTGGCTCAAGGAGTCCAGAAAGGCACTCGCTCAGCCTTGGTCTTTGGATACAGATTGTGATTAAACGGAGTGGTTTTGCTGTCAAAGTCTGTTGCTACAGAAGTATTTGTCTGTAAATATTTATGGCTTGCTCCGTAGAAGCATGTTGAAATTTACTTAGGTTTATAAAAGTACAGTAGCATTCTAAAAAGTGCAGTAACACAGGCTGATGAGACGTTAGCTCCAAATTAGTCATGGCAAAGCAGTAGAGCTTCTAAAATCGGTCTAACTCCTTACATTTGTAAAAGCAAAACAGAAAAAAAACTCGTAAAGATTTACCTTTGGGTGCTTATTTCTTTTTTTTTTTTTTTAATTTTTAATTTTCTAAGGTCGGTTCCACTGCAATGAATATGATGATTTGAGGGCAAGATGGTTGGAAGAGACCATAGAATCCTTCATCCCAGAACCTCTGATTAACTTGATAATGGTGTCTAAACTGGATGGCAGACACATTGGAGATCTTAGGCCTGAATTATATGACAAGGTAACATTATTATTAGCAAATTATATTTCTGCATTCTGATTCTTTTTCTTCTTACGCTGCTCTCTTTTTAATGTTCTTTTTCTTCTTTTGTTTTTTTTTTTTTTGTCCCCACAAAAATATCTGACCTGTCGAGGGGAACAAATCATGTACAGGATATGTAGAGCCACAGAAAACATTTTATGAAGCCTGTTGTGCATTTATTCATGTGTTAGATGGCATTATCCATTCAGCCTTGGTAGTGAATTCTGGAGACCTTGTAGGTATATTCTTTGCAGGATGTGTAATTAGGAAGGGCAGGGGAAGAAGTGAGAGCTACTTAGGTGGAGTTTGTTTTGGAGCACTAATTTCTTACCTCCTCACCTGATAACCCCATTAAAAAACCTCAAAATACCAATTGGATCATTTCACCCCTGAAAATGGAAAATAAAAAGGGTGTTTCTAAGTATTTGCAGAAGCAAGTTGAATAGATTTTTAGCACGTGGCGTTCAGAAAGTGAATATCTTTATTATGAAGGATCTTACTCGCTTTTTATTGTGTAGGTACTGGTTGATACTCCTTGTTCAAATGACAGAAGTTGGCTTTTCTCTTCTGATATTCATCAAGCTACACTCAGGCTGATCCAAAGGAAGGAATTACCATATCTACAATTCCAGCTGCTGAGGTGAGAAATGCAAAAGAAAACTGTTCAACTAGTTTTTTATAATGAATAAAAATTACCTTTGGTGGGGGGCACACAAGATTTTTTCATTGTTTAATGAGCAAAACCAGGATTCACTGTGTGGAAATTAAGTGAAGAATATGTGGTTGTGCTTCTTTTTAGAATAAGCAGCCCATCTGGGTTGATGTGAGTGTGGGAATCTGGGTGGAGTGAGATCAGCAGTGAGCCCTAAGTCCTCTACTACCCTACTGATGTACAGTCGTCTTAACTCACTTTTTCAAATATATGCCGATTTTCAGATGACTCTCAACGGTCTGGTACAATGTCAAAATATTTTTGGTGGCACAGCTAAAATGGTTCCGAATTTATTCCACAACTGAAGCAAAACCAGGCATAATTTGTAGCAGTGGGGGGTTTTTTACCTATCAGTGAAAGCAGCCTATGCACCCGCCAAGCTGGGCATTCTTCCCCAAAATCCTTTTGTTCTTCTTGTTATTCTTTCACAGAATTATCCCTTACAGTTACTTATTATTTATTAGCCTTGTTGATGACTGAGCTGTAAGTCAGGGCTGGTTACCAACCATCACTGTGGTCATTAGTCAGCACTACTTCAGAATTTGCTTTGGGGGCTCTTTATATGGAGAAATCAAGTCCACTACTCCACATTTTTACATGCTGCTTGAATTTAATACCCAGCTGACTACTTGCAGCACAGAAAGACTCCTGATTGTGATCATTAGGGTGAAAAAAAGTGAAACGGTGTGAGGTTTGGTGGGGGAGAGAGGATCGTTTGTTTATTTTTAAGAACATCCCCCCAAAAATCCCAATCAAGGCTGTCATGTATTACACATTTTAATGATACCAGCCATAGGCTGCGTAGTGGTTTTGATTCTAGGCCTTCCTTGGTAACCAGGTTGTAGCCAAGGAAGTGGCCATGTTCCCAGTATTCCATACGATTTTTACGTAAACCAATATAACTTTCTAAACTTTATTAATGTTACTTGCGAAGTAACAGTCAACGCCTGAAGTTCATCTGTCAGAGCAAATTGAGGGGAAAAATAACATATTGCAAACAAAAAAAAAAATAGCAAGTTTTTTATGGAAAGTTCCCACTGCAGCAGTTCAGGATAGTTTTGCATGAGTTCCAGTTGAAAAAGGGCCTGGCAGAAGCCTGTGATTTATAACAGAAATATGAGTATCTTATTGCTGTAATGCATCATGTCACCCATTTCCCTTGAAGAAATCAATCACGTTTAAAACACTGACCTGTTTCTGTTTTCCCTTTTCAATATCTGACATAGAAAATCCAATTTGTGAACCTGTACCAAAAGAAAGCATATATCATGCAGAGAAATTTTGAGAATTTGCATAAATCATTCGAGATTGTAATCCTGGAGAACTCACGACAGCAGGAACCTTGTTTTTTAAAAAAAAGATACGTTCCTGTCAGCCCAAATTAGGTTTAATTGAATTATTCCTAAGTCAAGAGAAAGCTTTCTGTAGAAAATATGTTTTAGTCTTGCAACAGTAATAAGAATTAGATTGCTAAGGACAAAATAGTTTTGGTATGTAAATTGTAGTAAAAGGATGGTAATTTCAGTCTTATTGCTCAACTTAGATCTGAGTAGTTCTGTAGGTCAGCCAATTCTGTAGGTCAAACACAGCAATCTGCGTGCCCTGGATTTTTGGGGGTTTTTTTGGTCTTTTAAAATATTTGGAGCATTTGAAATAAACGGTTGATTTCAAGAGGTAGGTATTATAAGGGTTACTGGGTAAAATATTTGATGAATAGTTGTCCACTGTATTGTTACTGTTCTTTTTACGTGGTCACTTCAGAATGAATTCCCAATACTAAAGATGTCTCAGATCCCCCATGGAAGGGTAAAAGGAAATGAAAAAACGAGATCAGGAAAGGCTAAACGTGACAAGAGCACTAAAAGTTTAGCAAAACTGAAACTGTGGAATGCTACCCTATTCAAGTTTGCGTAGGGTGCATAATTATAAATTAAAAGAATTGAGTTTGAATCCCGTCTCAGATACTTCTAGTAATATTTGGAAGGGCTGAACTTACGTTCATCTGGCTTTTTACGGGACTCAGCTCATGCAGGGCTGTACTGGTTTATGGATTCGGGGTCCCTGGTGCTTTATGCTCCGAGGTGTTTCTCACCTTGGTTCCTGTATCTGCAAAACAAAAACAAGTCTGAGGATGAATCCCAGCAATTTTATTGAGAGTACTGTTAGAAATGTATTGTAAGAGCTTGGGGCAAATGGTTTCAGGCTGAAAGACAGTAGGTTTATATTGGATATCAGGAAAAAATTCTTTCCTGTGAGGGTGGGGAGGCCCTGGCACAGGTTGCCCAGAGAAGCTGTGGATTCCCCATCCCTGGAAGTATCCAAGGTCAGGTTGGACGGGGCTTGGAGCATCCTGGGCTAGTGGAAGGTGTCCCTGCCCATGGCAGGGGGTGGAACTGGAAAGGCTTTAAGGTCCCTTCCATCCCAAACCCTTCCATGATTCTATGAAGTACTGTGTGATTTGAAGATGAAGCTTGAAGTATAAGGGCCAAGCATTACTTCAGTTTAGCAGCAGTATTAAGAATAACAGACGAATGAGAAGAATGAAATCAAAGTGGAGTTCTATTTGTATTTCTGCCAAGCAACACTCAGCCTAAAATTTGAGATTCCCTTCTTCTGAATTAAAGAAATGCTTCACCTGTAATCTGGTCTTCTGGATCTGCTTGGGGGTAAGCTGGGGCATCAAAGAGAAAAGTGAAGGAAGGAAGTAGGGTTTGCAATAGGGTGTAATTATTTAAGTGAATAGATGCTTCAGAGAAGGAAGATCTGGAAGAAGTGTTGCAACTGCTGCAACAACCTTCCTACTCCAGTCTGTATGAAATCTGCAATGTAAATAAGTGTCATAAGTGCTGAACAGCAGATCTTATAAGCAGTGAGGGCACCACTGATTTGTAGTGATTGTTAGTACCAAAACCAGAGCATCCCTGCTGAGTGCTATAATCCAATGGCAAATCTTGTTATCATTTGGAGTGTGCGGGCAGAAAAAAAATTGCAAAGTAAGGAAGGAATAATCATATCCTGATGCTACATGCTAGCACAAAATACACTTGTTCCTGAAAGTGAATTTCCCAATGTTATCAGGTCTCAGACAGAAATTAAATTTTAGGGCTAAGCTTGAGTTCCTGATAATGTAATGGTTAAACTTAGGAGTGGTGTCTGTGAAACCACGTCACTGATTTTCACGTATCAGAGAAAACAGCATCTTTTAACTTCAAGTTTGTTTATTTGTGTCCTGTGTTTTCACCAAAAATTTTTTGTGATGAGGTTTCATAGAATATGTACAGAGATTTATTTGTTGAAAAAAAGAGTCTTTTTCACGCAGTAGTAAATAATGTGATTTACTGGAAAAATCATGATATTTCTTTTCCCTCAGTCAGTGCCATTTCTGTATTTTCACTGAAATGTAGAGTCTTCCATGTATCTGGAAGAGGAATTGTGTGCTCTTAGTTGTGTGTGGGGGGTTAAAATAAATGGTTTCTGATTTTAAGAACTGCCTGGTCCCTTAAGCCTTTGGCAACATCCTGAGAGCAACTTATGGATTAATTAGCTCATTACGAAGTTTATTGAATGTATAAGTAACTGTATGAATAAACAAATAAGCTACCCAGCGGCTAGTCAGTTATTTTTGGCGATCACATATTGAAATTTGGACACGAATTTTGCTTTAATTCCACCTTCAGTCCTTTCTATGTGTGTGTGTATTACAGAAGCAGTAAGGAAAACCCGAAGTTTGGGTGGCAGGGTTGGCTTCAAAAGTCATTCTCCCTTCTGTAGCTGAGAATGTTCTGCTTGGGTTCTGTGTGTTTTTTTCTTCTTGTAAATAATCAGCGTGATTTGGGAAGAGGGATGGACCTGTGAGGAGTGTGTAAGCTAAGAAGATAGTTCTGGGATGAGTAAGTGGCAGAAGAACAGAAGGTTTGTCACAGTGGGCTACATTTGTGGGATTTCATTGTTTGGTTTAGGGTTTTTTTTTGGCGCCTGTGCCTACTTCTATTCACAGTTCAGTTTGATTCAGAAGAATTCAGTTCATTTTCGTGATTTTCCTGTTGCTACTGTGTTTTTCTGAGCTTGCCGTGTCTCTCCACGGGAGCAAAGCTTAGAGAGGAGCAGAGGGAGTAGGTGCTCAGGGTGTGGAGAGAGCACTTGAACTTTCTCCTGTGCACCTCTTTCGCTACCCATCACAAAGTATTAAAAAAAAAACCCAACACACCGAAACTGGTGTTTTGACACAGGAGGAATTTCTTTATCATTTTGGCTTGGTTTGAGGAAATAGAAGCAAAATCTTTACCATGCACATCATATTACCACGAAGCATCTGGACTCTTGTAAGAGTAAAAAGGTAGTGTGGGTATCTTTAATCAATAAAAAGTATTAGAATTGAGGCTAGAAGCAAATTACAGAACAGGTAGGGTTGGAAGGGTCGTCCCAGAGCACACGGCACAAGATTGTGTCCTTGAGGTGCATTTGTTCTCCAATAGCTTCTAAAAAGGGTGGCAGTTTTTATTCTGATAAGACATTATCTGGCAGATTGAGCAGAAATACATCTTAGCTGCCAAAAGATGGCACTGTGGAAGTGTTGTAGCATTTTAAAATTGCCCTAAAAAATATGTAATCCTTTTACTTCAATACTGAAAATGGTTGGGTGATTAACATAATTAATACTGACCCTTCCAATGGCATGCAACATAAACCCAAGCGCAGGAGGAATAGGCTGGACATGCAGGTGGTAGCTAAAGTATGAAATACATGTATTTTCTGCCCATTTTTAAAAGGGTGTTTGAGACACCCAGGACTTTTAGAATTAAAAAAATCAGCCTATCATGTCTAATTTTCTGTAAGTGGGAAAAGTCCTCTTTTTAGATTCTGGCTAACTACGTTTTAGTGGCACGTAAGAGTTTTTTGGGCTTGGAATTCTGTCTCTAACATGGTCTTTTTTTTCCCTGAGATACTAAACAATAGTACTGCTCTGTTTTCCCTGATTTAGTAAATCTTGAGAAATAAACTAAAAAAAAAAAAAAAAAAGCTTTAAAATAATATATTTCTTTTAAAAGTCTTATCTGTTACTCTTGTAATACAGGGGGTTGGGATAGATTAATGCATCTTTTGTACCTCTCACCTCCACAGTACAATATGGGCCATTGAACTTGTACCCAGAGACGCACCCTGCAAAAATACAGTGTGTTGCTAATACTTTGGGAGTTTATTTATTTATCTGTTTGGCTTTGTTGTTGTAAAACCTCACTTAGAATGAGGAGGGGAGCAATCTGCAGCTGTGAACTTGTTTCACAAGTTTCCAGTGCCTTTAATGTGTGTTCTTATGTTTCTCCATATGAAGCTTGAAACCTTGCAGTATTAGTGCCTGTAAACATGTAAAATTCATTACAGTAAATATGTGTACCTGAAATAAAATTACGAAATTAAGTATTATCTATATTTAAGCTGAAAGTTTTAGTTATTTTTAATGAACGTGAATGTCATCTGTACCAGTAAGAGCAAAATAACTGCAGATTAACTACCTTTAATTAATGTGTTTTACTTTTAAACAAGGTATTATAATAAGAGGAAGGTGAAAAAATACTTTAGGGTCATTTGTCCTGGCATCTTTTTTTTTAATCATACTGGATTTGAAGCGTATTTTTGGAAGTTACAAAGTACCCTATAACAGGTATTAGGTTCCTTAAGCTAAGAATTGAGCTTTAAGTAAGGATTTGAGGGATAATCAAGATTCCCAGTGAAAAAGGAATCTTCCATTCTTGGATGGTGGGTTCTGCTTCTTGTCCAACCCATCCCTTGGGTTGTTTCCCTCCACTGATTTATAGAGGAAGGCTGGTTCCTTAAATTTATTTGGACAAATCCCCTTATGAATGAATTCTCTGTCATGCCGATGAGCAGAGGACCAAACTCCCTGGATCTGCTCACCCAGTGCAGTCTCACTCTGTGACTTTGAGCCTGGCACTCCTTCAGTTTGAATTTTGCAGCTCACTGCAGGTTTATCAAAAGCCAAGCGTGGCTTAATCGGGATTGACTTTGAGCACAGGCACTGAAACAAGTGTTGCTGGACCTGACACGATGGATAGATACATTGATTAACCTTGCAGTGGGGAGTAATTCTCCTCAGGTATTTTAATTCATGATTTAGGTTCAAAATAAAGATACCTGCAGTGAGCAGGCCGACTTTTTTGGGTTGTGGGCCAGCGAAGATTCACAGGATGAGGAGGCTTAGACAGGATTTGATGTGAGATTTTCCAGCTTGCGTTCAGAGGCCTGTGCTGCTCTTTCCTCTGGTGTAGGAACATGGTGACTTTGAAAATTACTTTCATCTGGCTGTATGTTACTTTCTATATGGTAAGAAAAGGACACTTGCCAAGTCTCCAGGCTTTTAACCCTGTAAGCAGTAGCTACAACTGCTTTTTTTTTTTACACATATATATATATATAGCTTTACCTTTTCCACTTTTACATGGTAGAAGTATTTTCTCACTTGTCTAAATGCTTATATAGTACCTGCCTTACAGGTGGGAAAGGAGTGCTGTTATCTGCTGCTGAGTAAGATTATCAAGTTGTGCTAAAAGTAATTGTCAGGTCAAAACGTTTCCAGGCATTTCCAGATGCCCTCTCGTGGCTTGGCACTCCTGCACACATGGAGAAGGTGTAGCTGGAGGGGACAATTCTGTCAAAAATGAGTTATCTTAAGTGGATTCTGATAATAATAAGATAAGCTCAACTTTATGAGAGCCCATTTAGACTTCAGCCCTGTTCTCTTTGAGTTCTAATGTGAGTAAGATCTGTTACGTGAGGGGGAAAAAAATGCTTTTGGATTCCCCAGAAGGGGCGTGAGGACATCAGGATTACAGCTGCTCTCTTTTGCTGTCTCAAGGTGGCAGTGTAAATGTTGTGCTGTACCAGTCTGCGACAGAAACATTCTTCAACATTTTTTGCAGGCTTTCAAAAGCTACTCAGAGGTGTGAGATAAAGCTTGCGGTTTTGTGATAGGTCTTACTAATTTTCAAAGTATCCTGGAATGAGTCCACTAGGCCCAGGTTAAATTGAAAATATTTAGAGTACCTAAGTGCACTGTAACCTGTTTTTTACCTGTAACAGACTGACCTTGAACAGCTCACTCACTCAGGCTAAATATGCCAGCCATCTGCTCACTCTCCATCTTTTTACCGATATAACAGAGGCATTGAACACTTACTTCTCTTAGAGCATCATCAGTTGAGAGAGCTCTGTTCTTTTACTAAAATTGGAAAGGCATAAACTTTAGTAAAATACGTACTTGGTTTGCTGACTGACATAATCAAGGCTCATAAGATAAATGAGGTGATGTGTAAACTCAAGAGAAGCAGATTTAGTCTTCACCTGTCTGAAGCAGTCGTTTGTCCTGGTGTTTCCATCCTATTTTGGACAAGGCTTTCAGTGCAGCTTTGATCTCTGATTGGCTTTGATCCCCTGTGTGATGAAGTTTTTCTTTATTGATTCTTTTCCTAAAAAGTCCCAGGGATTATCTTTTCCCCCTTATATTTTCTTCTTTCCTTTCTCAACTGCTTTTGTTCAGAAATCACCTTTAGGAAGTTCTCAGCCTGTCTCTGCAGGAAATGCTGTTTCAACAGCATTGTATTTGTTTATCTGGGCTTGGAATCAGACTTTCTGCATTTGGAGGCTGCTCACCTCATTTAGTTTGAAGAGTTTGTTGGGGTTTTCTTCCCTTTTTTTTTCCTTCTTTTTATTTTTTTCCAGTATATTTTTTTTCTGGGGTGTGAGTGTGAACACAGAATTGTCGGTAATATCTACAAGTCTATGATTGTTCAGTGTCTTTCCATACAGCGTGACTATGTCATTGTGATCCATGCTTCCAGTATCCCTGCCCTCCTGCACTTCCTAAATTCCCAGTGACTCTCAGCCCTTACCTTTGTTGTCTCTCTGATATTCATAGGCTGAGTGACACCATTCACTTGGTCAGATTCTCTTGTTTTTAAACAAATAGAAGGAGCAGTTGTATTTTAACATGTTATTTGCTTCAGCCCAGTAGTATCTGCTTGAATACTAGCTTACAATTCAGCCTTTGAGCCATATGTTTTTCAAGGCTACAAAGTATATAATTTAATAGGATTTAAATAGCAAATGAACCTTTATTGTAGCTTTCTCTTTTAGTAATGTGGTGGTATCGGATTTGAAGAATGCTCTTCTGTGGTGCGAGATTCTGGATTTTTCTCCTTACTTTCTTAATTTGCAGCAGGTGAATATGGCTTGAATATCACTTCCAGCTCTCATAGGTTATATTTTGTGTTTCTGAAATAAGGACTTTGCAGATCTGCTTTAATGCAGAGTAAGCAGTTTGTTTAAACTCAGTTTCAGTGGTAAAGTGGTAAAGAACCTCTGTTCCCTTCACCCACCGGTAGTTCCATGGATCACTGTTTTGCCTTTGTTGAGTCAAAACTGGTCCATAGGTGAAGGGCACATAAACAACGTATGATCCTTAGGAAGTCAGGTTGGAGAGTAGTGGCTCGGTGAAACCCTCAAGTCCTCTTACCTGATAAATAAGTTGCAGAGTTCGCAGAAACGTTTCTAAAATTACAAGGCAGCGATTGGTTCAGGGCATTAGTGCAGCTGTACATTTTGGTATTTGTTCGTGCAAGCAGCCGGCTCAGGATCCAGCCACCGCTCCTGACGTGCTGTAACCCATTCTGTATGCACAGTTGCAGCATTTTCACAGCGTGTGAGTGTCTGAAGCATCTTCTGCAGCTCTGAATGGATGCTGCTTTATGCTTGTTACTGCTGTGTAAAAAATACCTTTAGTTAACTTGAGAGTATGATAATAAACGAGAAAACAGAATTGTAGCTTCCTGTACAGTCAATTATATGCTGTTACGACGTTTTCATAGTGTTATTTTTGTCGTATTTATTTATACTCTAGATTTATAAGTCCTTACACCTTCTCCCACACCAGAACGTCACTTTTATGTTGACTTCCCCCTCCCCCCCCCTTTTTTTTTCTTTTTGCTATTTTCAGGTCTGCTATTAAAGCACTGCGTCCTGGTGGGTGCTTGGTGTATTCTACGTGCACTCTCTCAAAGGCAGAAAACAGTGACGTGATAAACCTCATCCTGAACTCCTGCAGCAATGTTACGCCTGTGGATATCAGTGAAATGGGCAGAGCCGTTTCTCAGGAATTCACTTTTCTTGATGGCTTGCAGCAGCATGAGCTTCTGGTCCTTCCAGAGAGAGGGAGAGCGTGGGGCCCGATGTACGTGGCTAAATTAAAGAAAATCTAGTCCACCTGGTGCCTGTTGGCTCTCTGTAAGGAATATATGATAAATTAACATTGATTTAGAATATAGGATGTGTATATGAACATGTCCAAGGCAACTGAATTTAGAGCGTTGCTAGCTAATAAAAAGGAAGCTAGGTATTTAACTTATTTTGGCTTAAAATACTCAATGTGTCTTCTGATATGGGCTTGTGGGCCTCTGTGAAGTCCTTACAAAGTCAGGGGAGCTTTGTATTGTTTTCAAGGTGATGCTTTTAAAGGGAATTTTATTCAAGAATAGGGGCCTAATGTGGTGCAGTTTTCCACTTTTTTGGTTTGGTTTTTTTTATTTATTAATTCTGTTTTAACACGGTATGTTTTTAAATAAGTGGTTTCTATGGTCTGAGGTCACAGAAATCCTGCATTCTCTCTGGACACATCTAGAAATCTGTGTTTCTGTAAGAACTTATTTGTATGTAGGGTCTGTCATCTTAAATGCTGACTATTCCAAGCACTGGCAAAACAGGTTTCATATTTGCAAAGTTGTTTTACTGTCTTTTGTTTACAGTTGCAAAGGTCAGCAGCTGTATGGACACCAGCTTTTTATTTTTTTATATATTTTTTTTTTTATATTTTTGAGCTTGCAAAAACACAAATTGAAAGAGTAAATTACTTTGAAATGTCCTTAAGATTCGGATGTGTTTTGCCTTGGTACTCAGTTTGTGACATAATGCAGAGCACATATCTAGAGCACGTATTTTAAACAGAAGCAGAATGATTAATAACCACAATAACAGCACAGTTATTCAGAGGGTTCTGTTACCTAATTACAGTCCTAAAGAGCAGGCAATCTGGAAAAGTGGTTTATCCACCCAGGTAAGAAATGTTACGTGAATTCGTGGTGTCCTGTCTGTGGTGTGTAAGACCAGGTGAGGACATGGACTGATGGTGTTTATATTTTTCCTCCATAAACATACAGACAGCTGTGCACATGCAAACTGTGTTTTCCTGTGTGTTACCTGTAAAAACTCCTGATCCAGCAGTGCTTGAATCGTGCCCGTGAGTGGATCATGTTGTGGTGTATTTGTTTCATCCTGTGCTTGTCTGGAAGTAAAAAGGAGCCCTTCACCCCTCTCTGAGCAAAGGGTTCTTTCCCAGATGGAAGTTTATAATCATTGTTTTTAAGAATGGTGTTTTAAAGAACAGAGGAGTTAAAGAAAGAGTTTATGAGTTGCTCACGGGGAAATGGGGGTGTGTGTGACACTGTACATTTATATGTATCATAGAATGGTTTGGGTTGGAAAGAACCTTAAAGATCATCCAGTTCCAGCTTCCCTGCTGTGGACAGGGACACCTCCCACCAGACCAGATTGCTCAAAGTCCCATCCAACCTGGCCTTGGACACTTGCAGGGGTGGGGCATCCCTGCAACTTCTCTGGGCAACTTGTTCCAGTGCCTCCCCACCCTCACCATAAAGAATTTCTTCCCCACATGTAATCCAAATCTACCCTCCTGCAGTTTAAAAACGTTTTGTATGTTTTGTGTGTACATTACATGGATTTTGCAGCCACAAACAGAACTTGTTAGCGAGGATTTGATTTTTTTTTTCTTTTTTTCTGACTACAAAAGAACATGTAATAAAGAACTTGTAAATACTGGAGTAACTACCAATTTGGTGATTCTGCCCCTCATTAACAGAGACAGGAATAAAGCTCATCATGTGAGGCCTTCTGTAAGGAGCTCCATGCAGCTGCTGGATACACAGCAGTTCTCAACTGATTCTGTTGCTGAACTGAATAAAATCTTGGTTGCCTAAAAGCTGATCATGAGCGGCAGCTTCGGTTCTTCAGGTTTCTGTGATTAAGTAGAGGAGGGCTTGGGCAGTTTGCCCTCAGAGCAGTGTCTCACCGCTGTACCTTTTGCTGAAGCAAATAAAGACATAAGATGTTCTGCCTCTTTGCTTTCACAGTTATCCTTTCCACTGCTTTGTGATGAGAAATGTTTGAGATACCCCTGTAGTATTAAATTATCAGCAGTGTCTCTGAAAACTTAAGAGTACGTAAAGCACGTACAATTTGAGACACAGAAGTTACTGATCTATGCAGATGATACTCTCCCCCTGTGAAAAGACCTAAGAGCGTACGTCCCAGAAACGTTAAATATCATATCCAGATTTGGAGATGATTCAGGATACTGGATGAAATAACCATACCTTTGCCAAAAATCTTTCCGTCAGTTTTATTTGCCCTGTGGAAATCAAAACGGAAAGCCAAGAACCTAACTTACTCAGGGATGGAATTGAAATATGTGATCCGGTCGAATGGTTGAGGAGTACATTAGCTGGGTAATCACAGAAGGAACAAAGGGACCCTTGAAAACTGAACTTGCTTCAGTCTCAGCATGTGGATGGATCCCTGTGAATTGCATTAGACCTGGACTATGCACCAGTGCCTCCTGGGGTGCATAAAAGCTGCACTGAGTTCTGCATGAGCCCGATCTGCAGTTTCTTCTCAACCAGTCTGAAAACGCATCAAAAAGGGAGTTAAAAACAAGGCTAATTAATAAGCGATACGTATTTTGCCCTGCAGCTGATTAATGCTCTTCCAGAGTGCTGGGGAGGTTTTTTTTTTTTGTTCTATTCTAACCAGTTCTGGCTGATGACAGGAATTTGTCGAGCACACGTGGAGGGAAAGGCAGTGAGAAGCAAAGAGCAGAAAGGATGGCAGTTCGCGCCTGTAGAGGTAAGGAGCAGGGTTTGCACATGGTGGGAAGAACTGTCCACTCAAGGTACTTCTTGAAAAGGCTTCGTGTCCCTTTCAGGTATCTCTGGGGTACTTCTGACTTCCGCTTACCTTCAGTACAAGGCGGCAACATTTTCCCTTTTCGCACATTTTTTGCCAGTGAATTGTAATTAAATTCAGTGCTGTGTCCTTCCCCCTCTTTCCCCAAGCAAGGCTGATGGAAAGGGGTGAGTGAGTAAACAAGTTGGCCTCTCTATCTTAGAGGAAATAGCAGTCCCAGGGAAAAGGTGGGTGCCTGCAGGTGAGGGAGAGGAAAATGACTATTTTGTTGAATCATCACGATCTCTGATGAAGGCAATGAAGAGAGTGTTTGTGCTGCTGCCCAGTGCCATAGGCAGAGCACACACCAGTGCCAGTACCACGGAGATATCTGGAGTTCAACTACTCACGTGCTTTTCTGCCATTCCCTTTTCCAGCATACAAAAAGTCACTTCCCTGTTCTTTTCGGGGGAGTTGGCACAGTAAGAAACGAAAGGCAATTTCAGTATTTGCCAAATTTTATCCTTTTTTTTCAGTGACATCTGACACGGTTCAATTATGGCTTGTCAAAAGCATTCTCCACTGTGAGATGGAGTAGAAAAACAGATTATCAGTCTGTGGACTAATACAGTTGACTAGGGGACTAATGAACTCCTGGCTTTCTTAGTAAAATGTGAGAAGAGAAGGTGAAGCACATTGAAAGAGGGGTAAAATGAAAAGATCAAGATTGCAGCAGTGAGTGAACAATGTGAAATATTGGAGAAGAGACTCTCTCTGCTCTAGCATGGAAGAGCAGCAGTGCTGCACTCTGTTCAGGAAAAGGTCCATGAGTGGAGAGGGGAGAGTTCCTTTTGGGGGAGAGAAGTGAGAGAGCCACAGCTACTCCCACTGTGTTGGGGTGGGAGTGTCCCCTTAGTTCATTTGGCTGTCTTAAGAAGGAAAACCGAGGACATCAGTTAAGAAGACTGCAGTGGGATTGCTTTAAATTTGCAAGGTCTTTAAGTTAGCTATGAGCATTTAAATAAAACATGTCTGCCTTTTTCTTGTAAAATGAACAGCTGTATCAGTGCAGGGTTCCTATCAGAAATACTGATTTGGTGGGGGGAAAATTCGAGAATCTGACCTGACTTAGGTAGTCTGTTCTGTAACTGCTGAGCTGATGCAACTTCACTCAGTATTGGCTGTAAATGAGACTCTTTGTTCCAGGGGAAACTTGAGCAGCACACATTGGTTGTGTCCTAACTTCCAGGTAAAACTGAAACTTCAAGTTCTTAGTTTGTCAGACTTGGATCAGAGACCACAGGGCACACACAGTCACAAGTCTTAGCTTTTAGATGTGTCCCCACCACGTGATTTCTGACTAAAGGTAGGTTTTTAGAAGATAGATCATAGCAATCATGAAACATTTGTCTGAGAATGTTTTCTTTGGCTGATCTTCCTGCCTGCCTCTTATGACTTAAGGTCAAGGTCTAATGGCCTCGGAAGGTTTTATTTTCTTAGTAATTCTACATAGTTTTCAACAGGGCAAGCATCATACAGTTTCCATGGCTCCATTTAAAAAAAATGTTTTGTGTGCTTCCAAAATAAAATGCCTGGATCCAAAAGTCTCAACTGCTCTTGAGAGGAAAAGGTGCAACATAAACCTGAGTTTCATGTCAGCCTTTGTATCTCACTGAAGAATTCCTGCTTCCACCAGACGTTTATGGCGGTTGAGAACAGATTTATGTTGAAAACATAAGTGTTTTCTCTTTGTTTCGCTTTGGGATGGCCCTTTGGACGTGGTAACCGTGGTCACCCTTGTGTCAGGGTGATGTGACCCTTCATGGTCTCAGAGGAAAAGGAAAGAGATGTGCTACCCTAAAACCACAGGTAATGATGGCGTAGTAAGCAGTGCTGCAAAAGCTGCTGCAGAACTAAGTCTTTTGTTGAAGGAAAATGGAAGCACTGGAAGGCAGCACAACAATCCAAATTTGAATGAAGCCTCAGCTGGTCAGCGATATCCTTGCCTTGTTCTTTCCGAAATGGTGCTTCCCTGATGTGTGGCTTTCATCTTTAA
Source organism: Cephalopterus ornatus (assembly GCA_013396775.1). Lineage (NCBI taxonomy): Eukaryota > Metazoa > Chordata > Aves > Passeriformes > Cotingidae > Cephalopterus > Cephalopterus ornatus. The sequence goes on from VZRE01011763.1 coordinate 18,976, forward strand.
TGACCACAAGCGTTTGGCCTGGCCTTACTCCTGACAGGGCTAGTCAAATAAAGCAGGCAAAACAGACAAGAGGCTCCCTTATTTGCAGTTTCAGAGTAAATCTTGCAGAGACCCAGCTGTTGCTGTGTCTTGGTCTCCCGTTCTGCCCTGCTGTAACACTCGTACAGCAGCATGCGTTTGGGGTTGGGCCCTGACGCAATTCCTGCTGGTTCTCTCCTTGTCTCCATCTCTCTTGGCTGCTGGGGACATCTCTGGAGGCACGTGGCCATCTTTCATGACAATCTCTGATGTCTTCCAGACCATCTCTTGTTGTACTTTGGTGTGACATAGAGTAGCAAGGCAAAACTTCTGCCTCAGAATAGAAGTTCTTGTAGCATCTAAACCTGCTTGATTTGAAAGCGCTTCAAAATGTCGGATATATTTTAGATGCATTTTTTTCCTTTTTTTTTTTTTTATTTAACATACTTGGTGCTTATTGAACATCTTAAAAAAGAAAGAAAACTGGTTATACGAGGAAATTCAGAGCGATGTATCATGTTTTTTTTAATAGGGTATTTTGCTTTTTTTGATTTACTTTCTAGGAAAAATCTACCTTGTCTGACTGTGTGATTAAGTAGCTGATGCAATAATTCTTTGCAGAGAGGAAAAGATGCCAGAACATTTGAGTGGTGTAAAACTAGACTGCAGAGAGGATTAGAAAAGGTACAAGGAGGAATAATTTTGTCTTGGCAGGAAGTAGACTTAATAGTACTTTTTTATCTATAATTTTTATGATTCTATGGCTAACCAGGGAAATGTTTAATGTTCCTTATACAGCAGCTGAAGGTAGAAGAAGGAAAATTGACATACCCAGCACTGTTATAATTCATTTCATTACTTCACACAGGGCTTTTATATTGTCACGCCCATAAAGCTCCAGCGTGCACACTTAGAGCCAATCCATCTTTATATACTGCTCCTGATCCCATTGAAGGGAATGGCAAAACTCCCATCAATTTTAATGGCAGTGGGATATGGCCCATTTTGTAGATATACAATGTATATTTCCTGCACACACTATTTTTCGTGTGTAACATCCAAGGTTCGGAGAGTGTTTTATAAAGTGGCTGAGTCACAGCCACTGCTGGAGTCTCCAGCTGACAAGAAAGCGTGATCTGTCTTCAAAATGGGATTTAAAGGCTGGCATCTATCTATCTATCTATCTATCTATCTATCTATCTATCTATCTATCTATCTATCTATCTATCTATCTATCTATCTATCTATCTGTTTTTTAAATTTACTTTAGGCACAGCATGCACATGGAATGTTTCCACGTATAAAGTACTGTCTTTGAAAAACCTGCCCAGATAAAGTGCATGAGGTAAGTATGTTAGAAATAGACGTTGCACTTGCAATTGTACCGCCACATTTGAAAAATAGGAAGCATCAAAGAAAACTGAAGGCAGTGTGGATCAGTGGGTGAGTACCTTATGCAGCAGTCTGCAGCACCAGAGGCTAAGAAAGGTCCTTTTTGTAAAAGATCTGTTTGAATAGCGACTCAATTAGCAAGGTGTAAACAAGCAAAAACAAAAACAAAATTAATTGGATGGATATTTTAACTAATGTTCTAATTGGGAAGCGTTCTAAACAGTGATAAGGTGTCTGTTTCCTCCAGAACCCTTTCTCCTTGATGCTATTTAATGAAAATACGCAAAGTGTGAGCCATATTTTAGTAGTTGTAAACTTTGCTGGTTATGCATTGAAAGATCATAGCAGCACTCAACATGTGCACGCTGGAAACGGAATTACTTGACTTTAATTTTAAGATACAAAATGTCTTCACTCAAGAAAGCTTCTTTTCTTCACAAGAACGTGTACCGGAGAGCAGTCACGTTCCCAACCTAATGTAGGAACAGGGTTTTCAGAGGACTCAAATGAGACGTTTGCAGTTTAACTAAAACTCTTAGGATATAGTTGTGAGTGATGTACTGGTAGAGACCAAATAATTCAGCAGGCAGCCCTGTGGGTGATGGATCACTGAGCCACACTGTACAATACTTTCTTGCACTTAGTGCTTGCAGCAGTCAAAAGGGCCTGGAATTGGATTATGCAAAGACTTATGAACTCTTACCTCAACTGGATGTACACAGGAATGTATCCATCCTGTTGACGTGCCATGGCATTGAAGAGAACCTCTTTGTGAATATACTGATTTAACTAGCTGTGCTGTGGGGGGGTGACACAGCGATTGAACAGAATTTCTGAATTCCTCATCTCAGATCATCATCTAAGTGTACAAGCAGTCCACTTGTATCCGGTCCCTTACAGACACTCTTGGAAAACAGCACTTATTTAAGACACCATATGAATTAACTGGTTTTGGTTGGCTGCTTTTCACCATCATGGCATTTTCAGAGGTTTGTGGGTTTTTCAAATATGCAAGTATTTAAATGTAAGTATTTAAATATGTACGGTTGCGGGGGGGTTGTGTTTTTGTTCTGTTTTAATTTTAGGTACAAAATTGTCTTGAACTGTCAGGCTGGCATTTATATTCCTGAGTGGTTCTTAAGAGAATGCAGACTGAATTCAAGTGCTGAAAACAGTTCCATGTAGAGCTGGGTCTCAGGTGCTGGACTCTGCCCGTAGCACCACTCATTGTAAAGCACCTATAAACCACTTTTGGCTTTGTGGAGAGGAGGGTGGTGAGCTGGAAGCTCAGGAAGTCAGAGTTCAGTTCCTAGTTGTTGGGGGTTTTTTTATTATTTTCTTTGGGCAATTTGCTTCTGATGTGATTTTTAAAAGCACTTGGTGTAGGCCTTGCTGTGAAAAATCCTGAAAGCAGAGTTAAGACTTACTGAAGCACATTTGCTGTTTTGGCCTCAAAGTCTCCAGGAATTATTTTTGCATCTCTCTGCTGAAAGTTATGTGTTTTACTCAGAGAAGTGATGAGAGGATAAATTCGTGCACACGTGTGAGCCACCCAGATCTCAGAGCAACAAAAGCCACGCTTGGCCGAGTAGCATTTGCTTACTTCCATGGAATCATGGAATCATTAAGGTTGGAAAAGACCTCCAAGACCATCGAGTCCAACCTTTGAACACTCCCATGTCAACTAAACCACAACCCTAAGTGCCGTGTCCAGTTGTTTGCTGAACATTTCCAGGGACTGTGATTCCACCACATCCCTGGGAAATCTGTTCCAGAAGAAATTCCTCTTGATGTCCAAAGTGGTTTTTTGGAAAGGAGCAACAGATACTAGTTCTGTCAAGAAGAGGTGTCTGAGGAGAAACAGGAAAAGGGATGTGTTGAGATAAGGAGGAAAAATTATGAGACTTTACACTAGATTTAAGTGCTATAATTAGCAAAGTACACAGGAGCTGTGACTGGAATGGGTATTACACATATTGGTAAATTAAAAAATATGCATAAGATGGGTTTTGAGCCCCAGATTTCCCATGCTGGAACCGAAGTGCTGTAGAGTGCAGCAACTATCTGGAAGATCTAGTAAAAAGAAAATTAAGATAGTTATAGTAGTGACTGGAACACCAATTAGACTGTTGTTTCCAGATGTTTTCATGTGACAGAAAACTTTGAAAAAAAAAGAGTCCTGGGAACAAAACAGAACTTTGAACAGATGGGTTCGTCCCCTTTCTCTGGTTCTGGTTTGCATAAATTTGTAACTGTGGAGCTTCTTATATTGTGCAAGCAGTTTATCATTAAAAGCTGGGAAAGTCCATGTTCAGGAAGTTTGTTTTCACAAGGCGCTTCTGAGAATGGGGTCATAATAAGCTGTGACTCAGAACAGACAGAACTCTCATTACTGGTGACCAGTTTCTGAGCATTTGCTTTAAAACTCATACACTGGACAGTTTCTTGGGGAATATATGGAAGAGGTGCTCTTGCCAGCCCTACTGAATGGATCCACAATTTCCTCTCAGGTGTTTCCCCAGTGACTCTGAAGAGATTTGAGTTTGGACTAGAGTGGACTATATAGTCTTGCTTCAGTGCCAGAAGGAAGTGTCTGTGTTTGTGGGGAAAATGGTCCAAACTGTTTGTTTAAGTGTTTCGGGGTTTGTTTTTTTTTTTTTTTAAAGAAAGCTTTGCACTGCAAAGATAGACCTTTTTAGTTTAGACTCCTCTACCTGAAAGATACTTGCAAATAACCAGAGCGTGAGTAGGTTCACAGGCTCAGAGATTAGGAAGTTGAAGCTTATTAAATTCATTGGGGTATGTTTTGCTTTGTCTGTTTTATTGAACTTATTGGATTATTGATTTTTTTTTTCTTATACTCTGAGTAAGCAGCACATTTGGGGAAAAAAAAAACCAAAACAACAAACCTTTTCTAGGAAGGAGTATCACAAAAATCATAAAAAGTTTATTCTTTTTCCTTTTTCTTTCTGTTAAGGAGACGGAAAAATTGCTGCTTCTGAAATAGACTATAAAACAAGGAGAAAATAAAAAGCTTTCCAAGAAAGCACATCCTCTCTTGAATCTGACCTTAAAAGGAAAATGGGGACTCTCTTTTTCGCTCTTTACATGATACCTTTAGCCTGTCTGAAATGTAGTAAGGTTAACAGTGGCTAAGTGACCTCTGTGTCAAGGTCCTGTTCGCTTCCTCAGAGACTTAGGCTTTCAAAATCATTTCAGCACTTTGAAAATGTTAACTTAAAGCTCAAAATGGACAAAGTTTCGGTTAGTTCTATAAGACAGCTCTTCAGGTGAACTTAAGGTACACAACTGCTACTGCTGATGGAGAATAGGAAAGTGCGTTTCATCTGCCAGGAGGGGGATTTTAATCAAAACGTTGTGTAGGCTTGTTTGGGAAAAGCAAAGGTAAAGTTTGTTGGAATACCTGGCGCTGGTTTACACTATTTAATAGAGGATTCTTGCAAAGGACAAAGCAGGACCCCTTGTGTTTTGTAGAGAACTCTTTCGTTTCTTTCTGCCTGAAACCTTAGGGGAGGTAAAAAGAAAACCTGTAAGAAGTACAGGAAAGGCAAAAGTGACCTGGGTGCAGGTAAACAGGGTGGTTTAGTGGGAGGGACAAGAGAATAAGTGCTTAAGGTGGAATGCAAAATAAATCCATTCAATTTGAAGCACCATGAGGATTTACTCTTAAGATTTTTAGGGAAGCTAGAAAGCACATTAAGTGGTTCTCTCTTGCACTTTCTCTATCATCAGTCTCTTTTTGCTGTACTTGTATTGGACTAGCTGTGTGTGTGGTCTGATAACACAAGGACTGAACTTCAGGAGTTCTCCCAGTGGGATAGCTAACTTCACAGGCTCCTCCACTCCAACAGGTAGCATTTAAAGAAAATTAAATCATCCTTAAAAACTAGTCTTACTGTTGAATTTATAGTAATATTTTGCCCCAAGGCTGCTTTTGGTTTTCAAATTTCCGTGGGCACAAAGTAAACGTGAAGGTTTTCCTTCCAAACGGCAATACTGGTGCTTCTGAGTCAGCAAAATGTGCACCTGCTGTTTGCTCCTCTTTCTCTGGTGAACCCCTTTTGTGAAATCATTGTTGTAGAGCATTGATAAGTCTGAAAAAGTCAACCCTAAGTACAGCCAGTTTGTCAGTGGCCTTTCCTGAAGGAAGAATCCAATAAATATAACAATTGATAGTAGAATATCACTCTGTTAATGCCTCCTTGTTGTTTATGCTATATATTTGTTCAGTGAGCCTGATGACATGAGAGCGTGATCCAATTCTTTCCCCTTTTTGTCCTTAACTCAAAGTCTTTAATGACAAGTCTGTGATGATTTCTTTTAACTTCTCTCATAATCAGTTCAGTTTGTCTCTCAGAGGCTTCATGTGCTTTTCTGTTCTATAATATCCAAATATTATTCAGCCTGAATAACTGATTTTTCTCACCTCTTCCGTAAAGTCTGGATATACTACACTAAAATGCAGAGTCTATAATGAATGCCTACCTCATACATTTACAGGAGGGTGGGAAAACAGTGAAAAGTTCGTGGTTGTTTTATTTGAAATTGGACTTATGAAGTTAGGCATCATTTCATTGGCTTAATTTATATTTGATCTGAGCTATTGCAACCTCTACTGTAGAAGAGCTGTCTTGGCTATTGTCACATTTGGATATAGATTTAAATGCAGCTTATTTTCCCTTCTGTATTTCCAGGAAGGATGAGTCTGTTGAGCCTTGCATACGGGCCTGGCAACTTGTTTCAGCTCACAGCTATTTCCCGGGGCCAATATTGCAACACATTTATGTCCCAAACCTACTCCACGAAAGGCTGTCAATACATACAAGTGTTGGACTTGAAGACTTCCTAACTGCTCTTACCTTGTAGCAGTCTGCTCCCTGAAAACATCTCCTGTCTGTGTCAGGAGGTCCTTTGCTCTGTGCTCTTTCCCTGCAGACCCGGTGTACTTTGCATGCTGTGTTTTTCCCCTTTCAAGGCTGGCAGGTGTGCTCACAGGCTTACGAAGAATTTGTGAAGATATTATCCAGAGTCCCCTTTGTGTCTTATGCAAATATAAACAAGGCAGCTGCAGTTCTGCATTGCTGCAGTGCTTGAAAAATGGAGGAAAATACATTTTTGTGTGAGGGGAGTCAAGCCTTCTTGGGATTGTAGCCACTGGGACTGCAATGAGGCAGGAAGCAAGTCCTTAATAGGTATAAATTGTCTCTGGGGGCAGATGCTCCACTTTAAATCCTCATAATTCCAGCAAAACAGTGGTAGCCAATACCAGGCAGGAATCTGTTCCGACCTTTGAGAGGGAAAGGCTTTCTAAATGTTTTCACTTGCAAGTTTCTAGGCTTTCATACCGTGTTGGCTTAGCAATTATTTTAGGACTATAACCCCTAAATGGTCTTGGGTACGAGCCTAATCGAGTGGGCAGTGTACTTTGAGCGAAATACCCCCTCTGAAGGTTGCATCCTTCTCAGAGAGGAAAGGGAATAGTATCCCTTGGGTTCCCCAAGAAATATACACTTTCTGAAGACATGGGAGTGCTTGCAGGTTCCAGGGATTCGCCTGTCAATCCAAAAGATGGGTGGGATGGCAGTACACAGAAAGAAGGAACCTGAAAAAAAACTACCTATCCTGTCCTACCTAATATTTTCTGGCTTTCTTCCCAGGGTAGAATAGACTTTCTGCTCGGTGAAAACTACTGTACATGGTTTATTGTTTGCATGAAAACAGAAGGGAAAGTTTCCTGTGTAGTCCTGTTTGAATTCCTGGAACTGTAAGCAAGACTTACTCAACTTCTAGTGTCTGAATATATATATATATACACACACACACATAGAGGTGTATACTGGTATGTATATGCATGGAAAGCTCTATTAAAATGTAGTGACACAAAATTAATCTTCAGTTTCAGAGAACAAAGCAAATCCATCTTCTCTGGGTCATACTTCTCCTACATCATCTGCCTCAGAGAATGAGAATTGAATATTTTTCAAATGACATTAGAATGTCATGGGCCTTGACCTGGATAGAAACAAATACTAAAAAAAAAAAATATATATAGAAGATGCAAGTGTAATCCATGGGACTTCTGTTAATCTGTGAGTGCTGTTAATTCAGTATCAATAACCTCCGATATAAGTGCAGCTGAGTGTCAATATTAACACATGGGATTATATACACTAAAAATGCCCCATTTGCTCCCCCTCCTCCCCTCTAACATGCATGATCAGTTGCAAGTATAACACTCTAAAATTTTTATTATATTCAGCCAATCCAGGTCTCATTACATTAGACAAACACTATACAGGAAGAAAGTGGATCACATAAATGCCCCTAATATTATTCATGAACTTTCCTACTGCAGTAGGTTGGAAATACGCTACAAATATTCTCTTATAAATTACCTTGTTTAAGTTCTGGTATTGTATTTCTGTATTTTATATATTTTGTATTTTTTTGTATTTTGTATTTTTTTGTATTACTATTTTGAAGGTTTTCATACATTGCTTCAGATAAAATTCAGTGCTTTAGTGTTGTTGTTTGTTCTCTACCATTGATGGTGATATTCATCTCTCTTTTTTTTTTAAACATGCTCTGAATTAGGCAAAATTAATGACTGTTCAATACTATTTCAGCTACTGTAGGTAATATTTTGGCTCCCTGTTGTCTTCTGATGTAAAACTGTTTGCATATGGCCCATTGCAGGTGGACATAATGAAGTAAACCAGTCCAAAATATGGGACTAGAAGTATATAGATTATTTAGATTATTTATGCAATAAATATATATCAATAATTTAGTACATATAACGTTATAATATATATTATATATGTTAAATGTATAAGTTAAAAACATGTAAAATATTGCATATAGCATGCATAGGGTCTAGGACAGCTGCAGGTAAGTCATCTTATTAATGGAAAAGCTCCAATCTTAAACTGGACCGTGCTGTAATGTTTAATAAAAATATTATATGTGACCTTCATTTCTGTAGGATACTTTAACACCATTTTAAAACAAGATTCTATCCAACAAATTGCGCAGATTTTCATAATAATTTCAGTATAAATCCAGGACATTTCTATTGTCTCAATCACTCTTTTTTTTT
>VZRE01011764.1:0-91136 GCA_013396775.1 Cephalopterus ornatus
AGCTAGTTCACAAGGCTTGAATGTGGTTTGTGGGGTTAGGATTTGAACACAAAAGAAGTGGATGCTTAAGGAAAAATGAAACAATGCTCCTCCCCACTGCACTCTCTTTAAATTAAGAGACAAGGACCTGAAGTTACTGCACACTGAAGTTTTGAAGAGACAGTGAAGTCCTTGAAGGAAGCAAACATATCGTTAATCTTTTGACTGATGCAGAGAATTCAAACAGGAGTCACTAACTGAGCACTGACATTGTCCATTGTGGTGAATTAATCTGGCAACTGCGACTGGAGGCAGGCAAGTCAACAAGTGTTTAATTGATTTCAGGCAATCAGTTATCCATACAATTGATCACAGACACATTTCCAGTTCCTCCTCTCAGAATGCAACCTGTATACTCTGTAGGACCCAAACCCCTCAGCAGTTTGTCAGTCTATAGTCTGTTTTGGGTGTTTTTTATGCATTAACATTGCAGAATTTTCTTAACCCAGCTAATGAACTCTCAGTAGTGTATGTCTGAAATCTGTGTATGTCACAGTAGCTGGAGACCAAACTGTCCCCCTTTTAGTTTTTTTCCCTAAATAGTTCTAAAATAACCGAAGTGTAATCAACACACTCAGCTAGCAGACTGTTCTTGGACACAAAATACAGTCCTAAATCAGATAAATTGCTAATTATGAAGCATTTGCTAGGCTCTGCTTTGCATAGTATGAGATAAGAAACAAATATAAAGCACTGGTCTCTGTTACTAAAAATGCAAAGTCATGTGTGTTCCTTCAATTTCAACAGTGCATCATTAGTAGAAACTCTGTAACGACCACTTGATCTTAATGACTTGTTACGCTGCATCTTTGCCACCACTGTGAGTGCCAGCTCTGTGTTGTTGGTGAATACCTCTACAAATTTAGGAAGTACTGATGTCATTTTGCTGAATTTTCCCGCATTTTTTTTTCTGGTGTTCTTATCTTTACCGTCTAATAGTGATGGACCTGGAAAAAATGTGTAGCCAGGGGCTTCAGCGGTGCTGGCAGATCTCACAAGAAGCAAAAGGGCCAGCCAGGGCCCTTCCTGGCTCTGCTGAATCCACAGATTTTGGGTAGAATTATGGGCAAGGCTTACTACAGTGTCCCTCTGCTCAGGGTATGGATCGTGCTCTTGTTCTGCCAGCTTTTCCTGAAATATTAGGTTTTGTTGCATGTAGCTTTCTGTAGAATACAAATCAGCCATGTTAGCGTAGTGTCCTGCTTGTAACATATTTTGGTTATGTCTACCTTTGTATTTGCTCACTTCATGGCATACTACCGTATGTCAAAGAATGCAGATGCTGCTGCTTCTTCCTATATAATTTTTCAGCCCGAAATGACAGGTGCCTGGAATTATTATCATATTATTTTTGTTTGGGAGTTTTCTCACTAATAAAACAATGCCATCATACATAGATGCTGAGAGGTTCTTCCCAGGAGTTTTGCAGAGAGCAAGGGGTCTATACTTGCACTTTGAAGTCTAACAAAAAACCACAATCTACTAGTTTATGCTGCAAAACAAGGCAGGTATCCAGCAAGGGCAGGGCACAGGCATTGTGTAGTGAAAAGAAGAAAAACTGGGCTGTGGCCAAGACAGGAATGAAGAGAAGTCACACTGCAGAGTGGGAGCAGACTTGTTGTGTAGGTAATACTGGATGGTTGCAGTAAATAACTTCAAAAATTTGGATTTTTTTTCTTTCTAGAAACCTGAAAGAACGTGCGGTAAATAAATAGAGACATGCACTGTTCGGATCAGTGTTACTGTACCTGAGAAGGATGAGATAAAAACACAGAACATGGGGGGCAGACCCACAGGGTCCTGTTAGACCGTCAGTCTGGGGAAACCCTAAGGTAAAAGGAGACATTCCTACAGCCTGTTTTTCATTCCCATCCAAAAACACTCTTCCTTCCAATTTCTCTTTGGTGTCAAAATAAATGAAAATGTTTCATAGTGATTAATGGTGTGCTGGCTACACAGTGAATGCCAGTAGGGATACAGCTGATCAGCGAGGAGGATATTTTCAGAAAACCTCATCATATTTTGTTTTGACTTTATGCTGACATGTTGAATTTTGGCAAAAAAACAGTGATGAAATTCAGCCAGCTCCATAGGAACGTGTGTGTGCACTTAGACACACGCGGGGAGAGTCAGTCACTCGATGATTCCACTCTCTGGAGAAATGCTCTGTTGCTTGACACATGCGGGGCTGCTGGTGACAATTTGCATCTGGATTGTCCTCTCCAAGGATTATGTGTGCAGGACAGGATTGCAGGAGCGTCCCTGTGGCCTCCAAGAACACCCCCAGTGTTGTGTGGCACTGTGGCACCCAGCACGTTCTATCTCTGCGAATAAAAGGAGGTGGCAAATGCCACCGTGCCCTTGTTTTCTTTAGGAAAGAGGCTTAGTCATTTAAAAAGTGCTTACAAGGTTTTAGAGGAAGGACCAAAAAACACCTGCAACCTAATGCAAGTCAATTTGGTACTTCCAGGTTTTGATAGAGCTGGCTGTACATAAAGCCCATGCTGTATGTATTCACCTAGAGACCTTAACTGTTATGCAGAAAAAAGAGCAAAACCAGCACAATATTGTTTCTTTCACTACCACTGATCTCTAGTTTCCCACTTCAATTTGCCTTCTAGATTAAGGGTGTTTTGTACTGCTGTGTATGTGAGATGTTTAAAACTTGCATGTGATTTCGATTTCCAGGGGGTTTTGTGAGGCTGAGGCTGTAGCTTATCTAATATTTTGACAAAGTCTGAGCTTTGTGTTGCAAAAGCCAATTTAGTTTTAAGCTGTTGTTTTCACTACTACAGTGAATAATCCAATTTTTAATTATGTTTTATGGCGTTTTATCATTTTTAAAGTATTATTTGCTTAAAATTTAGTTGTTTGTCATTATTGTAATTTTAGTGGAAGGGACACTGGAGAAACCAATCCTTGCGGGAATAGATTGTTATCCAGTGTAATGTATTGATCAGGTCAGGCAGTAAATTAACAGGAGCAGAACACCATTAAATTTTGAACTTAATTGCCTTCTACTCTTAATTTCTATTGGATATAATCAATAGGTGCCAGAGGAAAGTTAAAAGAGTTATTTAGCAAGCTGCTATTTCCTGCAGCATAATGGAAAACTAATGTTTCATCCTCTAGTTGATGCAAATAATTTGTAGTTCAAGTGTGGCCACTTAAGCATTTTATCAAAGACTCACTTTTAGTTCTGTCTTGATTAATCTTCATCCCTCCAAGAAAGAAGCATGATTTAGTGACGCAAACTGTTTTGGTTTCGCTTTTGGTCTTTTCACTTGCACTGGTGCTGCAGCAGCACCGTTTCCTTCCGGGGTTTCTCCAGCCTGTATTCCCAGCTCACACACTGAGTGTCTTCAGGGGGATATTCTCAGGCCAGTTCCTTTCAGTATCATTTCTTTTTCCAAGGAAATGCAATGTTACAGCCAGTGGAAATGAAGACCACAGCCTTGGTCTTGACTTTTCTCGGTTTTTTTCCCAGCTTGTTTGGGCAAGTTGCTCATCTGTCTTTCCCTGCCTGCAAAACACCAGTTTAATCAATTACCTTCACCAAGGTCTAGTGTCAAGCTGATGTGTTGTACTCTCTTCTTGGATTCCCTGTGCTTATGATACACTTTGTTCTGTACTCCAGCCTGCTGTTCAGTTTGCTACTCCTTCTGTCTCACATTTCCCTCTATGGTAATATTTCAGATACCTTTTTTAACTAGCTGCTGAATTTCAGTATTGCTTATCCTGCTGTAATCTAAACCCAGTCCCTTATAAATCAATATCTCAGTGCTATTATTATTTTTACGCCTCTTGAAGCACTCTTTCCATTACCTAATCTTTTTCTAATAAAATGCTGCAGAGGAAACCCCACGTTTCGGGTGGCCCCCTGCCAAAGTTGTGTGCCCTGTGTCACTGCTCTGTGGGATTACAGGGACATTAAAAACCCATTGAATGGCAGGTAGACATCTGATGCAAATTAGGGAATTACTGCAAATTTTGGTGGGCCTTGGAACCTGTGTTACTGAAGCAGCACATGGAATAAAACAGGTCAAGGTAATCATATCTCGTATTTTACAATAGTGTCAGTTCTGTGCCAGTGGTGCTACTCCATACTTATAACTTTATATTGACATGAGGCAATTCACATTCAAGCTAATGGGAGTTTTCCAGGAGTGTTGATTCAGGTTCTTGATGAGAAATGAGTATAGCCCCTTTCGCTCATCTTTACAGCAGAAATAGCAGTTAGAGTTGAGAAGAGCGTACTTGAGATTTTTATGAAGTGGAGCATAACGATGTACCAAATGAACAGACCTTCACAGAAGTCCCATTTTCTGAGAGAGTTGACCTATACTTGCTCTGAAAACCAACTATCTTCAGGGAGGGGCAAGTTGCCCTCCTCAAAACAGTGTCACAGTTAGTGATCCTTGCTCTGAAAATCTTGACCTACATCTGTCCACAACTCTCTCTGTTATGAAATGTGGGTAACAGGTATTTTACTGTGAACACATTTGTTTTTATTCAAGTCCTATATATTTAAAAAACATTGCTTGCTGCCTGTGCAAATTCAAAAACTGCCAAATCATCAGAAGAGCTGAGTATGAATTTACCTCTTTGACAATTATTCCTTGTCACATTATTCTGGTTAAGAGGGAATTCATCACAGGGGAGAAGAAAAAAAATAAAGCCTCTTGACAGTTACAAGAAATTAACTGTGCTTACAATAATATATTTTCTAAGGGGAGGCTGGAGGGCAGAGTTTGACAGTGCTGAAGCTGTACCACCTGCGGTGACGTCCTGTGACCATCACTGGCCTGGACTTAACCTTTGCAGAGGGAAGACTTGTTCATCTGTGTTACAGATTAGCTGGCTCACAGTCCCAGCTCCCCATTGAGGCTGAAATTCTCCTGTTTTGGCTTTTCCACTGTTGCCCACCACATCCCTGGTCCTAGTATTAGGAGGAGACAGAAGATGTGGTGTTGTGCCTATTGTGTATTTAGGGCATGGAACCACAAAGCCCAAGTGCCCATGGAAGCCTATGGCCAAAACGGAAATTGGACATGGGGCTAATTGAGTATCTCTGGTCAGAATGGTGTCAGCAGTTATAATAGCACTCCCCATTTCCCACAAAGAGCTTCTCCATGTGTTTCACACTTCTGCCAAGAAAAAGATAAAAGGAGATTTTTCTCTGTCTCACTGAGGAGAATCCCCTTTTCATCCAAATGAATTATGCTGTCTTGGAGGCGCCAGATTAATCTGTCTGTGATACCCCTTGTGTATTGCTTCTAGACTAACACATTATCTGTGTTTCTTCTTCCATGATCTGCTGGTACAAACGAAAGCTAACACCCATGGCAGGCTGGAAAGACTGCTACCCACTGCCATGAAAAACTCTACAGGGACAAATCTGCCCTGCTGAAGAAGAGAGGTGCATAATAAGACATTTGTGTTAAGGTTGATTATGAGGGTAGTTTGGCACAGTTAAAGCTCATTCTCTGACTTGCTGTCACCATGAAAACTTATTGTGTTATTGCTATACACAGCAGGACAGGCAGACAAGGTAGGAAGTCTCAGAGACACACATGAATTAGGATTAAATGGAGCAAACTAATTGTCAATCAGATCTAGTCCCCACTGAAATGAAGAAGATGGAAAAAGACGGGATAAAATTTAGTGAGGTAGCAGATTGCCTTTCTGGTTCGGAAGAAGTCCTGGGTTATGAAATGCTGGTGGATTTAATGTTCAATTCTACCCTTATTTGTCACGCACATTGTAAAGCATTTGCATCATCACCTTCTTGTTGCATCAGGGCGGCAGGTTTTTGTTTTTCTTAGAGTACTTGATGATTTATAGCTTAGAACCTTGGCAGAAATTTGTCTGTGGTAATATACGATTCATACCATGGGTAGGCTGGGGACTGCGATTGGTGCTGCTCTGCCCACACTCTGCTATGTTTGTGGAAGGATCAGGATTGGAGCTGTGAGGTTTTTCCTGTGATACCTTAATCCGGAAGTGTATTTACACCATTTTTATCCCTAAAAGTTATCCACTGCTCACAACTCTCTTCCCAGAGAGGTATTCAGATGAGACATTTTGGAAAGCAGACTCATTTTGTGTATGCTGGTATCTGGGGTATGCTGTGTGTAGTATGAGACATTATACCAGGCAGTAACTCTAGCTATCACTCAAAACCTCCACAAACAACAACAAACCCCCAAAACCCAAAAGAAACGAAGGAAAGTAACCTGCCAAAACCCCCCAGCACTTCAGAGGCTTTGTTAAGATAGTTCTGGGAGTTTCAGGTAAAGATAATATATTCTTTACATAACTGTTCAAACTGAGGGTGCTGACTCTATGCATAAATTGTTTTCAATTCTGTCTTGTCATTCACTCTAAAGTTTCAGTGGCACCTTGGTGGAGTTTCTCAAAACACTGGTACTGGCAGGTGTAACATGTTTGGCTTCCACTGAAGGGGAGCTGAAGGGAAGCTTTAGCTTCTGGAAGAAGTTTTGCCATTAGTCTCATGGCCAGCAGAACTAGCAAATTATGGCTTCAGGAAAAGTGTATAACATGATCAAAATGGAAATATGAGTGTGAAACCCTGCCATGTATATGGACATAGTTTCCAACAGTTTCAGCAAAACAAGAAGATTTCCAGATCTTTGTCCTGAATGATAAGCAAGTGCATTTTATAAAGATATGCTCAGCATTGCCATAAATAACAATTTCTCTTTTTGCCTTTACAAGCCATCATCGGGAGGTGGTGGCATCACCTCCTCATTCCTGTCCTCCATCAACCCACAGAGCCGTAAGAGCGTGCATGTAAAAATGCATAAAAATGTCAGCCTTGTAATTTAAATGTCAGGTCTTCAATCTTATTCCAGTACATTTAGACTCTCTTTTGCATACAGTGTGGCTGACTTCTTACAATTCTAGTTTTCTTCAAAATTACAGCATGGCCCTTTCTGATAGTCCCATTTGTTACTCTACCCTTGCAGAGCAAAAATGTAATGCAGTGAGCTATGCTGAGAGACTGGTCCCAGACAATCCCTCAGGGATATTAAATACGTGGTTATATTGTCTTTGTGGAGCTGATCTGGCTCCCTTTTGCTTCGCTATATTTTAGCAAGCTCTTACTAAAATGCTGCTGGGATTTAGTTTCACTGTGATATATCCCACCATCTCTGCATGGGGAGATGATGCTGCAAAGGTGTGTCCCTTTTACCCATCTCTTCCAGTGCCCTGAAAAAAACCCACAGATTTATATAAATACATCTGTATATTTGTGTGTGTAATCCATTTCACAGCTATCTGTTTGTCTGGACCGGTTTTTCTCCCATCCTTTATCATTTCATTGTCTATCAAGAGAGGCCATTTGGCCTCATGCTGAGTGATGATCTGGGGGTGTTGCAGACACCAGAACACAAACCCTCTAGGCTGCACTACTGAAGTTGCAGACACAGCCTGCTCCTCCTTCTCTCTTGGGTGCAAACTGATATTTTGGATCTCACTTTTGAAGGCTGAAGGCTTCCAGCAAGCCATCTAAATTCCATGTTTGGGCACATAAATGACTTGCCCTCAGAGGTTTTCTAAATTAAAAATTACAATTTAAAACAAAAAGTACTACCAACTATACAATTAATTTTCTCGCATTCATTCCATTTGAAAGTAAGACCAAAAGCAATGACTTGAAAGAATAAGTTTATATAACTCGTTAGCTTTGGAAGAATTTCCTTCCAAAAAGTAATAATAAATGTGCATGTGTAAATTAGGACTCTCTCAGGAGTTAGATTTTTTTTTAGTATTAAGAAAACCTTACTTTTATAGCTATATAAAATGTTCTGGACATTTCTAAAGAATTCATGAGTGCTTTTTTACTCCACTGCCCACAGAAAGTGGAAAGGACTGCCTCTACATCTCTCTCTCTGAAAAAGAGATCACAAATACAACACTTCATTTCCATTAAAGTATCAGGGGTATTTTTACCATTTTTGCCCACGTCCTTCAGAGCAACTTGTCCAATCCATAGTGATCCAGGCACAAAAATGTACTTCCCCTTCTACCTTGACAGGGTTTTACAATGTCAAGGTAGGGCTTGGAACTGCTTTGAAATCCTTGCAGTGGAAGTGTTGAAATGACACAGGAAACTACTGTGGTGTGATGATGCAGCATGAGCCTCCCAGGCATACTAGAAACACCTTCGGATGTCAAAAGCTGCCCTAATTTGACTGTTTCTGCCTGCTTTTTAATGAAAAAATGCTGACAGTGTTTGAATAACTCATTTATATTAAAATACAAAATCTTGAAGCACATCAGCCATCAAAGTCCCTTCCTTGCAGAAACCGTTCTGCATGTCCCTGGCTGGGGCTGCTGCTCCCTGCCAGGCAGAGCTGGAAGGTCTCCCCATGAGCTCCCAACGCAGAATTGAAGCCCTGAATGCTCCCTGGCCACGAATTGAGCCTCTGAATGCACAGTGACTGAATATTCATTTTGTCCATTCTTCAAAAAAAATACTTACAATTTAAAGCACAAGAATAGCTCCATTCACGAGCCGTGGTGCGAGACAAGCCCCTGCCGCCGGAGCCGTATCTGCGTTCCTTAATAAGAATACAACAAAGCTGATACATTACCACGTATAAAAATAATGAAAAGAAAGATATCCAGGGAGAGAAATTACCTTTTTGTCATGAAGTGATGTGGGTTGATTATAAGCA
Organism: Cephalopterus ornatus; assembly: GCA_013396775.1. Lineage (NCBI taxonomy): Eukaryota > Metazoa > Chordata > Aves > Passeriformes > Cotingidae > Cephalopterus > Cephalopterus ornatus. Next base: position 8,745 of record VZRE01011764.1, read on the forward strand.
CGGGCATTATTTCTCTTTGTTGCTCACTTCTTTGTGCCAACTGGGACAATCAGGACGCCGCGTGCACCTGCTGCAGGGCTGGGTGATATCAGGGTTTTGACACTTGGAACAGCAGATACTTAGGGGTAAAACTTTCCCCTGATTTGAGCTGAACTATTCATCACACACGTAGCTGTCATTAATCTTACATGCAGAGCCGGGCTTCTCATATTTCAAAATCTTTGGAGAGGCAGCTTTTTAATCTATATTTAGTTCTTCTTTTCTCCCCCTCTGAGATTGATTTCTCTTTGCATATAATGCTGCAGTAGTTTCAATTTAAACAGAACCCTGAAATAAAATAGTTGAATGTAAAACCCTAGCGAAGAGAAAGGAAACAATTATCTTGAAATTCTTTTTTTTATTTTTTGGAGGTAAAAATCTTCAATGACAGCACTGCTGACTGCAAAAATTGACATGTATTGTAACTTCTGTTTCAAGCAATGGATTATCTTAATCACAACAAGAGGGCACATACTCCAGGATGAGGCCATAAATTCAATTAATCTCAGTAGTAATTCTCAAAGCAACCCATTATAATATAATGCAACACCTTGAAGTATCTAAATTATAGGAGCTGAAGCTGGTTAAAGATTAGGCAGATGCAGAGGCTGCCCAGAAGCTCTTGGTGACCAGTTCTGCCTTCTTCTCCTTCCTTTCTGGCACACCATTCCAGGCAAAAGGCAAATCTGCTCCTATGAGCCAGGAAAATGAAGAAAAAGGACAACAAAACAAAAATGTCAGGGAAAACAGGAGAAAAGACAGAACGGCTGTGAGGGCAGCAAGTGGCAGGGGGTTAAGGTCTGAAATTATTCTCAAAAATACATGAACTCTGACAACTACAGGTTATAAAGTATCTATCAAAAATTTCTGATGACTAACAGCAAAATTTTTAAGTGGTTTGCATATCTCTCTGGGTTCTTGAGATAATAATATAGCTGTCTGTTCCTTATTTTGTAGGTCATTTATACAGCTCATACTCTAAACCCTTCCCTGTTCTAATAATCAAAAAGGATGTTACTGGAACCCCAAACCCTTTGTCATTTTGCAGAGCTGAATCTGGACACGTAACATTATAGATTCAGCAAAGTGTGTCACTATGGGAACTGTTTCTCCTGGCAGACAGCGTTGGGAATGAGCTGGGAACTGGCTGTTTCGACACGTGTGTGTGTCTGTGTGTGTGTGTGTGGATGTGTGTCTGCCAGGCAGGCACATACATAAACATTCAAATGCAGATATGTAAATTTTACCATTACGTGTTTGCATTTCTTTGCTTCGCCATTTCTTCTTATTTTGCTTCATTTAGCATAGATTATCTCTGTAAGTCTGGCAACTAGTCAATTACTGAATTCCTTTCAAAGCTAGGGAGAAGGAAGATTACAAAATTCATCAAACTAGCATAAATCACCATATCTTCCCCACCTGAGGATCTGACCCTCTAACAGTAGTTTCTTTCTTCCTTATAAAGGTAATTATTCTATTAAAATTAATAGCAAAATGAATACTGCTGCGACTGAATTACATGGGATAAGCGCGAAATACTGTGATCTGTTCTGCTATGAATTAGTAATTACAGTGTGCCCAGTGAAATTTGCATACTTTCCTCTCCTTCCCTGCTATCTGCCTTGGTTTAGTCGCTAACGCTCTCTCCAGGGCTGGAGCTGGAGCTGGCTGGTGGTTTATGCAAAGAGGAGGTGTTTGCAGAACATAGCACCCCTGAGTTTTAAGATAGCAGAAGAAGTTACAAGATAAGCTTGAGTTTGTTTGGTATTTGAAATAGCTGTGATTGCCTTTCTAAATGTGGTGGAGCTCTTTACTTCTGGTTTTTTTGTGTGTGTGTGCTTATATAGATGAGGTAAGAGGGGAAGAAAAATCTGTTTCCTTTCCACCTACCATTTCTGTGTGAAAAGTTTGGCTTCATGATCTGACTTTGAGTTGACGCTGCCTGGAGCAGTGAAAGTAGTCGGTATCTCAAAGGGATGGCACCTGGAATAACAGAGAATCCAGTGCAGGAGGAGCTCTTGGACCTGCAGCAGCTCCTGTTTTGGACAGACCTGTGTCCACCTGTTTGCACTTAGGTGGTTTGTGGAAAGTTTAAAGTTAACCTTGAAGAGGATAAATGATACGGGGACAAAAGGCAGCCTTACCACACCTGAGTATCTGCTCAGCTCAGGGGGTGCTTCACCTTAGCAGGAGCTGAACACCCCACATTTTAATGGAAAGGGATATATGGGAGAAAACTGAGCTGGAGAGAGCTACTCCCCTTCAACCCTCAGTGGCTGGAATCTGACATCCTACAAGAGCTCAGCTGGGCTCCAGAGGTGGAGAGAGGAAATCACGGCTGCCCAGACAGGCTGGGAAAGCTCTATCTGGCTGCATTCCTGTGAAGTAATTGCTTTTGTTAATAGGATTTTATTGTTATTAACTGTCTTAGGATGGTCACAGGCTGGTTTAGATAGCTAGTGCTTGATTAAATAATGACCTGCTGTAGTGATGAATGAAAAGTTGCCTCAATGCATTAAAAACTTGTTTCTCTTTCCTGAGAACAGTATGCATCAAAAGTTGCTCAAAAAAGGAGAAAGAAATAAGGGAAAAGAAGAGAAGACTTATGTTGACATTCTCAATTAATATATTTTGTTTCTTTGGATAGACCTTGATCTTGGCAATCTCCAAGTTAATAGAAGGTTGTTCTTTTTTCCTTCCTAAAATAGCCTGTGCAGTGCACAGCTTAACCAGCTCAATTGAAGCATTTTTTTCACCCCAAGGAAGCAGCCTTAGACAACTTGTAAAAAGGTCATATAAACTTTTGAGGCAAGCCATTATTTTTAATTCATGTGGTCTATCCATGGTTTCTAGCACCTGAACTGTCCTTTCTGCAAATTACATTCCTTTTGTGAATATAAACAGTTTATTAAAACTGCTATATTAATTATTTAAATGAGTTTATAAATATTTGAGGAAGCCCACACAAAAGGTGCTCATAATAAATTATCATATTCTACCTTCATTGAAAGTTAAATTAAAGAACTCTGAAGATTGCCTTCTGCAAGAAAGCCATTTCTGCTGCCTGTGGTAAGAGCATTTTTTTCTAAGTAGCAGCAAAAAAACCATAAAAATCAGCACCTAAAGGTCAAAGTGAGATGACAACATTTGTATCTCAGAGTTTGTACTAAATGTGACACACAATTGAGTATGTGGCCATTTCATTTCCTGTGCTCAGCGTTTTATGGGGGGAGCCACCAGTTTCCAGCCTCCACTTTGGGATCCCGGGTGTGGAGACTGAATTAATGAGCAGATGGGGAAGGACTGGTACTGAGGAGAAGCCTGGAGCAAGTGAAAGGAGAAATCACTCGCACAGATCAATTGATCGAATGAGAAGTCGGATACTGTAAGTGGGGCTGGAAAGAATATCAATCCTGCAACTCCATGGCAGATCAACCTGAACAGTGCAAGGGGATTTCCTATATGAGAGGAAATGGAAAGGAAAAAAAAAAATTAAATAAAACATGGCAGCAGCAGGATAGCAAAAACTTCCCTGGATAAACTTCTTCTGGAAATTCTTTTCCAGATGGAAGAAAGCTTCGTTTCAGAGTTCTCAGTTCTTCAGTGTTGGTTGGTAAGGCGAAGAGTCACTTTGTGGACATTCCCATCTTTGGAGTCCCACTGTCCATGCACATGGGTCATGTCTGGCTGTCAAGGACATTGCTCATCATAAATAACAGAATTAGGGATTCCAGTATCCAAACATCTTTTCTTATTTGAGCAAGTATTTTTGGAGGTGAATATTTAGAAAGAAAACCCAGCCTGTGCTGTTTTAAAATGCTTTAAAACAATGAAAGGAGGGAGCATTGCAAAATTATAGAATTATAAAATTAAAAATTTTTCTCTAAAACTTTCGGTTTTCTGGTAACTATAGCAATTCTCAGTGTCTTTGTTTAGCTATTTGTCTTTGAAGGGCTTCTGCTTGCATACATTTTGCAACTGGCAGAGCCGAACATATTCTGCAAAGCATTTCACACTAATTCATGCTCAGATTTGTAAAAGAACTTGTGCTGGGCATGCTCAGGCTCCACTTCCATTCATTTTGTATGAGCATTAACGAGATCAAGCGGAACAAGGACAGATGTTTGTGAAAAACAAAATTTTAAGCTCCAATTTGTAGTGATGAGAATAGAGCTTACGGCTTCATAGCTAAGAATCACCTGACAGGGGTGGGCACGGAATTCCTGGAGTATCTGGAGTCTGCAACTCCCAGCTCCTTCCATCTGCTTGTTTTTTCAAGAGCACGTCTTGTGCACTACAATGGAAATAATGAACCTTGTCTAAATTCCAGATTATTCACTCTGAGGACAACAGGGTAAGGTTATTGTATAAATTATTAGTAGGGAAGACTTACCTAGAAGTGAAATGCAGGGATGGTAAAAAAAGAGGAAAAATATCACTGTAGTGAGTTTTAATCTTTTGAAATAATGCAACTCAGAGTTAAATTGAATGGAGGCAAAAACACAAGGTGTGCCAATACCAACGCGACCGTGAAATTTCAAGTGCCCATTAACAGACTTCTCAGCTCTGTAAAAGGTTTCAGAGTAAATAAGCATTATGAGCACAGAAGGAAAACATAATTTCAAAGGAAAGCTTGTCAGTTAAGGTCAGTTTAATATCCACTCACGAATTTCTCTGTTTGTAAGTCTTGCTGATAAGCTTTTATAATTGAATTACTTCTCTTATTCCAAGCATATTGAGGCAGTAATTAAGCTGTGATATGAGATACAAAATATCGTGCGCTCAATTCATCGATTTTTGTTCAGTCTCGCAGTTCCTGTTCCGATTGCACTGGCATTGTTGCACTGAAATATCTCCCAATCTATCATGTCAAGATTATGCATGATGTAATTTGTAATAGCAGCTAGGGATTTGTTTACCAAAAAACAAATGTTCCTTTAATCTTTAAAACAAAATTAGACTTGTCTTACACCACAGAACAAAGAGAGCTGAATGAATACAACACTTTTAATAAATCAGTAATTACCTTGTGTAGTGGCAGTTGGCTCATTTAACTTTACCTTTGAAAACAACTTCCTCCGTACAGATTTTAAACTGTGCTCTTCTGGACTGTGGAGATTTAAGTGCTCTAGAGGTGTGTTATTTATACCACAGCAATCCCCAGTTCATGGAAGAGAATTTGGACCATATTGCCTTTTCCAGGAGAGATAACTTCAAGTTAACTACCTCCTAAAGAAATTTGCAGGCACTGTCTTTCAGTACCACTGTGCATAAAGTAGCACATACCCTGTGAAAGTTCATAGTACCATCATTAGGACAGTAAAACCTCTCTTAGTTTTCATTTCACATGGCATCATCCCCTCAACGAGAGCACAGGGCACCTGACCCCATGCAGTGAGAGTTTTGGTTGGTGGGGGTTTGAATAAACATCTTTCTGTAGTTCTAGTGGACTGAAAACAGCTGGTGGGTACAGACAACAGCAAAGGGCTGCTCCCATCCTTTCCTGGGGCATTCTGGGTCATCCGTGGGTTGTGTTCATCAGGGCTTTGACCTGCATCACTTCACTCTGAAAATCAACCAGCTGCATGCAAAAGGCAGGTGTGGAAGGATCTTGCTCTGCTGCATATGTGTCCATTAAATAATAGATTTTCACATTTTTTTTTTAGGCTGAAGGACACAACAGGCAGTACATTTGGGAGGCAAAAGAACCTACCAAGAATGTATTATGAGACATCAGGTCAAGCACAGATGAACTTCAACTAAAACTGACAAGTGTTTTAATCACCAGTTGTGGAGGAGTTAGGCAGCCTTACTGCAACTAGACAGGACAAAGACTTGTGTGAGTGGGTGTTTCGGACATAAATTTGCCCACACCAGCAGGGGTCTGCACTGAGGGGAGCCTTTTAGGACATTAGATGTTTATAATAGCTCAAAATTAAGGGGTATTTTGCTTCAGGAATTTTCCAGCTCTGATTATTATCCTCTTTCCGTCCTTTTTAACAGAAGAATAGCAGACGGCTTCATGTACTTCACACCTCTCAGCAGTCTCTTTTTCCAAAAATTCTTTGATATTCAAATTTTAGGAGAAATATAGAATGGTAGAATCATAGAATGGTTTGGGTTGGAAGGGACCTTAAAGATCACCCAATTCCACCCCCTGCCATGGGCAAGGACACCTTCCCCTAGCCCAGGTTGCTGGAAAAAACATACACAAGCAAAAAAAAAAAAAAAAGGTGTTTTTCATTGACTAATGACACATAATCACATTATGTGCTATTAATGTCTGTAGAGTCAATAAAGAATTTTCCACATTTATTTATTTACAGGAATCTTCTCTGTCGACAGGAAACAAGAGAGAAACATTACACAATTTATACCTAAGTGGTACACCAGAATTTAATTTCATAACTGATAACTCTCCAATATATTATGCATGCTTTGTTATGCCTTATAAGTGCATTACAGTTATATAATTTATTCATTTCCAATGTTCTTTCATAGAGTGCTTTGCTGCTAAGCTGTGATTCTGGCACCTCATTCAGTCAAAATTCCATAATAGACTTCCACCCTTCAGAGCCCAACTCTCAGCTTTTCCCTTCCACATCCCTAAACCCAACACCCACACCGCAGGGAATTCACGTTTGAGCAAAAGGCAACTTTTTACAGGCACCAGATTCGGTCTGAAGCCTGCCAAAACCAAGCAGGGTTTTCTTTCCTGTTTCTCCAGTAACCGTCGGATCGCACACCAAACACAGGTGGCTGGTTTCTCATGCAAAACCAGGCAATCATTGTTCCTCATGACGGTGGAAGTCAGCACCCAAGAGGAACAGTCACAGCAATTGTACCTCTGGTTCATCACAGCCAGTTCCCAGGAACGCTGGATGTGTGAGCAAACATCTCCCCAGCAGCACCAGCATCACAGCCACTCATCATTCATACACACACACACATATATATTCGTACACATAAATACATAGATTTACACCAATAGATACGACTCAGGGTCCCTTCAGCCACTGGAGGAATAGCACTGCAAGGCCGCTCACAAACCTCTGTGTACCCCCCTCATCCTCATCTCACAGCTTGGTTCTTCTCCGTCTGCATTTCAATTCATTCATTTACTTTATTAATGAATTATTATGAATGAAAAATTAACATTGCATGGAGACATGCTTCTTCTTCGATGGACACCAGTCCTCAACCCTAGTCTGAAACACGTTTGTGAATATTTATAACTAGCTTCCTGTTGTCTTTCCAAAAATGTATAATTATGCTGCAGTTCGCTGGCATTTCATTAAATATGTAACAATAAGATTAAGTTTTCACTAGGTTATCTGAAGCCATTCAAACAGGGTGTAAATAACACTGCTTCATTGCACAAATATTTTATCAGCCTGCTCTCAGCTTTGTTCTGCAGCAAGGGGGTGGATTCAGTTCCAAACTTCAGTAATAAATAGCAGCAATGGGTCTCCCTAATCTACAAAAGATCAATTTTCCCCATATAGGCTGGGAGGGGATCCTCAGTCACCTGCATTCATTTCAGCTCCCTGAATGTGGCATTTCATGTTCTCATTAGTCTCATTAGCAGTCATTAATGTCAGCAGGTTGCTCTCAAATGACCCACTATCTTTGCAGAGAGGTTATGTCAAACACCAATAAACTCACACATATAAAACTATAAATAAAGGCGGGTGGCTTGATGCCTGCATTAGGTGTGTGTTGCTGTGCATGAATTCAGGAAGTTCCAAGAAAAAATAAAAGGCTGTGTCCTAGCACTCTGGAAGGTCATAGAATACAGTATGCACTTTTGGGGAGACAAGCTTATCATACATGATTTATTTTATCATTTCATGTCCTTTCTCTCTGCCACAGATATCTGCAAAAATCTGTTTTGTCGAGACTTGCTCTGCCTCTCATTGCAGAAATCAAGTTTCCCAATAGATAACGCAGTGGAGGTTCAGTTAGAATATCAACTATGATCCATGACTTTCAGAGGAAAAAATGTCAAGCATTGGTCCTGTCTGAGCTCAGTGGAATGTGGAATAATTAAAGCTTAAAAAATCCTACAACACCTCCTGAGTACAGGTTTATCAAATGGGAATGAGGTTGAGAATCAGCTGCCAGAACAACTGACCTGGGACCCGCTGACACCTCTGGGAAGGAGTGCCACAACCCATTGGCCTCCAAGCCTGACAGCTTCTGCAGGCTTCATTTTTTTCTTACCTTAAAATCTGAAACTTTGACGAAATCTCACAGGTTGAGCTGTGAGGGTCCAAGAAAAATTTTGATTGCTGTTCCCTGTCCCACACATTGCTGCTGAGGTCTATCAGACCCAGAAGATGACTATACAAATTCTACAGTGCTTAAAATATGGATGTTTTATCGGTGTACCTGGCTAACAAAACAAGGGGTTTTTTACCTCTGAACAGCTGGGCACACTTTATAAGCGCTCAGAGGACCTGAGTCCTGTCATTGTTAATGGACTCATGGAAGTGCAGATGCACGTTCACTCACCATGAAGGTGCCACCCATGAGAAATCGTGGTCCTGCTTCAGCTGTGGATGCCCCTCAGCCATATGTCTAAGCAGCATTTGTTTCCAAAGGTGTAAAGAAAGGGACATGGAAAAATGACAAAGCTGCAGCATCTGACGCTCCCAGGCTGAACAGGATTAAGGACTAGAAATTCCTTGGCAAGGTCTAAGCTATTTTGTGTGAAATCTGCTTTTTAATAGACCATCTCTATTCAGCTCAAAGTCAGGCATGTGCTTAAAAACCTTCTGGCAGCACACAGACTTCACATAATTTTAATGTTATCATTTATTTTCGTAGTACCTAGGAAAGCCAAGCTCAGTCCAAGACACCATGCTTCAAGTTGTACAAATGCAGAAAAAGGGTCAGCCCCAAACTGCTGCAATACAGTGTTAAATTCAGTAGGTCAGTAAAGACAGAGGGGAACATACAAGGAAATACAACAAGAATAACTCACCCTCTTAAGTAAATAAAATTACACTTGGAAAATTGGGATAGCAAGGAGATGATTTACCTGCAGTAACAGAGAAAGTGAGAAGCAGAGTTGGGGTTAAAAAAGCTTTGAGAGTTTCTGCTTCTCAGGCCATTAGCCAACACCACCTCTATTAGTCATGTTGTTAGGAGGGAAGTACACAACATACTCGTGTCATTTTTCCTAATTTACCTAACAGTATGTCAGCTGCTAGGAAATGGCAGTGTAAGTGGTTTTTCACTAGTGAGTCTTCTCATGCTGTCAAATTAACACCCTTTCTTGCTGGTTTATGCAAATCTTAAAAGGAAATCGTTCGTGGATTCTTTGCATCTAATCTGCCCTTTCATATTTAGTGGCTATATTTCAGTGCATTCCCACAGTGTTGTTCAGACACATATTACACTCTTTAAAACACCCTACTCTGGCTGCTGAATAGATTTCAATGAAAAATCAAGAAATCTGAATGGAAAAAAAAAATAAAAATCTTCAATTCTTTTAAGTTTCTGCCAGTGAATTAATAAAACATTGTTCAAAAACCTGGAGAACATTGCAAAGATCAGTGGGTTAAAAAAAAATTAGTATGCTGATCTCTTTTTAATGTTTACTACAATTAAAAAATATTAAATTAACTCAGCAAGACTGAATGTGAGACAATTAGGGATATGAGACACCACTTGCCAGACTGATTGCTCTGTGATTGTATTTTAAACTGGAGAAATGTCCATTTTCCCAGAGCTACGAGAGGGCTGTTATCAAAAACAGCAAAGCATTACACTGCAGGAGCACTATATTGATACTTCTAAAATTGAGTAAGATTGAATTAAAGCAGAGAGTTTGATAGCTTGGACTCCCTGCAGGAAACATCCTGTATTTCTCCTAGATAGCAATATTCAACCTGAAATCTTTTGTTTTGGAATTGTATTCTTTAACTTATCAGATTACTGCTTTACAGCTCCCAGAGTAGCCGCTATCTCAGTCTGTTTATGAAATACATAGCCCTTCATATGACACTTTCTTTAAGTACAGTTTTCTCATCCTCCTAGAAAGTGTGTTCTCACCGCCATCCTGCTCCCCATGGCATCCCAATAAAGTAAAAAGAAACTATGTCTTATTCAATTATCTGAGATTTTGTTTTATAAGGAATGGGTGAGCCCAGGGTTACAGTTTCTCCCATTCTAGTTTATATCCATTTATTCTGAAAAAAATAAAACTACCTGAAAGACTTTACCCACCTCTCTGCTATTGCCATTGCCAAAATCTCCGTCAGCTCAAGAGTCTCTCACAGGGAGTTTGAACTTCCCTTTAATCTAATCCATTTAGAAAATGACTCACAATTTATTCAATAAAGTGGAGAAAATTGATATCTTTTCATTAAGCTGACAAAGTCTTTTTCACTTCTGACATCTGTGAAATGTGTTCTCTATTTAAATTTTATTTATATCAATCTTTGCTGGTGGAAACTAGATTAAAATGGAATGTTCTATACTTACAGTGGAAACTTTCCCGTCCTGCAATGAGTGTCATACTGGTTTTGAAAATGAACTCTGCTTCTTATTCCTTGGAGTAACACGATACCCATAATCAGGAGGAAGCGCAATCTAATATCTCCATTCCTTTGTATTCTATTTCTGTACAAACAAAATATGTACACTTTATCACAGGCAAAAAGAGAGCTGCTGTGGCTTCATAATGGCAACTGCAGAAGCAATCTTGGAACATTTTAATACATAGCATGTTCCCCCTAAACTGCTGAAAAATGCATGATGATACTTTGCTCTGTTTTCATATTTCAGGGTATTCCATAAACATGAATTAAAGTTATCTATTACTCTGTGAGGGCTGTCATATTGTTACATTGTTAAATATAATATCTTTATACTTATTGTCATACGGAGTTCATCACGTTGTTAAAGCAAGCTCCTAAATACAAATGCAGAAAAGTAAAAGGAGAACTTTATCTGGGAAAAAAAAGGTCTTTGTGTTTTCTATACACACTGGGGTAGCAAACATGACAAAAGCAAGTGCCTGTGAGCCTGTGGGCTGTGCGCGCACATTTTCTCTGCCCGTGTCCTGTTAATCACCTGTAAGAGGGCTTGGAACAACTGAGGAGCTTCGGTTTAGTGCAGGAACTTGGAGACTGATAAATGTGCAATGTGGCAAGTTCAGGAGTTTCAACAGGCAGTTTTGATCAAAACTTCTGGGTATTTTTTCCAAATTTGGCTTGATCTGAGAGGAAAATTATGGAATGATTAGCGTTTCTGCATTGATCTTGACCTTTTAGGTGCAGATGTTTGAAGCTGTTCAGTGCATTTCTATTGCCCCTTAATAGAACACGCTGTTACTGAAATTCAGGGGGAAAACATCCCCCTCCAGCTCTTTCATGCATCAAACCTTTGTGCTCCAGGTGCTGCACAAGAGCAAGTCAAAACACGGTCACTACCCTTATGCAACCTGCAAAGGTTCTCATGAACTTTGAAGGCTGAAACCCACGGAATCCAACGTAAACTGGCAGTTCCCTGCACTCACCTGAGGCTTTAGGCATTATGTTTGGGAACAAATGTATTTTAAAATGCAATAGAATTGTGTAAACACTAGAAAATATAAGCTGTTCTACTCCCCTTTCCCTATATTCAATCCGATCCTGAGATTTCTTATCTGCAGCTTATTTCTCTGGAGCACATGATTAGCAAATGCCATTTCAACCAAATGCTTTTCTGTGTTAATCCATGCAGACTAAATACATCAAAAGTTATATATTTTGATCAATTTTTTTCCTATAGCTTTGCAAACAAAGATTTAAAAAAAAAAAAAAAAAAAAACAAAAACAAAAAAACCCACAACAAACAGTGTGAATTGGCTGGAAAAGAAATCTTGAGAATTTTCTGAAGGAAGTTGCTTTTCTCCCCAGCCCCACTGGTTATATGTTTAGATTTTAATACTCTTATAAAAGAGGCATTTTCTTGAAAATAACTCAGATATAAGCGATGCCTTATTTAAACAAGCAGGAGCTGGGGACCAAAAAAAAAAAAAAAACAAACCAAAAAAAACCCAACTAAAACAAAACACGAGGAAAGCAGGACTAGTCAAGGCTTTTCTATATCACATCCTTTTTCTTTCGCCATGGCTGAGGGTATCTGTGTCAGTCAATTCAGCCTTGCATGAAGAAACTCTGTGATCATGTATTCCCCAGACATTGAGAAGAACACAACGAAAACCACTCCAAAACATTACAAGTGTCTAATTCAGCGTGATGTGAGCACTCACAGCCTGTGCTGCCTGGTGTCTAGCGGGAATCTGGAATTCTCATCCAGAATTAGCAGTTCAGGTCAGAAGCTCAGGTTCCTCAGGATCTGGGAGTTCTTGAGTGTAAACCACCCCGAGGGAAAGCATCTTAACTCGAGCAATTCTCTCTCCCACACAACTGCTTCAGCATGAAGTCTCAGAGAGATGTAACTTAAACATTGAGAAGCCGCATCATATTCCTTGGGGAAAGTTCACCCCTCCTCGTACAGGTGGACCCAAATCTCTAATGCTGCAAACTGTGATTCATTTTAAAGCTTTTTCCCTCCCCCTCTTTGAACAGAGCTGGAGGTGTAAAACTTTGAAATCAAGTAGAATTCATCAACAGTGCCCAAGAAGGACAACTGGTCCTAAAGATTAAAAGGCTCTTAATAGAAGAGAAAACCTATTAACACAAGACTCGAAGTAATTTTCATTGGGTTCTGGATGCCCCTGCCACAGCGTGGGGCTGAGGACGAGACCACAGTGAGCTTTGTAGTCCTTCAGACTTACAAAGGATTTTGCCTACTTACATATTAGAGGAAAATAAGAGCTTTAAGAAAATTACACGCCTTAGTTTCCCTCATTATAAAAGGAGCCTGGTCTCTAGCCCAGGTGAGGGTACTCACTGAAGGACACTTAGGTGGGCTTCCTTGTGATTGCACTGCACGGTGCTCGCAAATAAATAAATAAATAAATAAATAATAAATAAATTTGTGTATGTATATACTAAAACCTGCATACCATTACATGAAGCAATTGCCATTAAGGTTCAGCGCTGACTTTGCATTTGATTATTTTTCAAGGGCAAGATCTGAATACTTGGGCTGCATTTAACAGCATCAATAAGCAGTTAGATCATTTTAATTGCTAGGAGCAGCTTTGCTTCTCCATGCTGCCTCTCAGCCTGTATTCATGTCATATCTCTGGTTTACACTGTAAACTCCCTAGGCCGGGGCGTTCAGGTTTGTGGGTTTTAGTACCCAGCACTGTAGGATCCTTCTCCGTGGTTATTTAACCCTACGGCACTGCTACTAGTAAATAATTATGATCATCACTTTTGATTCCATGGCACAGGATTCTTCTCATGCATCCTGAGGACACTCTGCTCTGATGATTGCTGTGAAGGCCAGTATTTAGCAGGATATGGTTTTTCAGTTTGCCCACTGCACTGTCTATTATTAGAGCACAGATTCGGCCCTCGTGCCTTTTCGTGCATAGCAAAGAGAGACATCTCTTTTCTCTACTGTTAGCAGCATTAATGATACCCTTCTGAAAAAGGTGTGTGAATAGCATCATTAAACTGCCTTGCAAACACAGGTGCAAAGAGCTTCTTTTTTGTGCTGTATATATGGATAAATGATATATTACATGATAAAAATCAGGAATAATCTGTGGGAAGAACCGGGAAAGACAACACAGAGAGCTAGAGGATCGTTGAGGGCCCCTTCAACTGAACTATTCTATTCAATTCTATATTCAAGAATTTAATTATAAACTCTGAAATGTCCTTAAGTCAATGCACGCACAACAGGGTATTTTCTAGACCTGAATGGTGTGGTATAAGGTAGTCAGCTGCTTCCAGTTTTGTGAGCTTGAAGCAGCCGTGTGGGGTGATATGAATGGGTTAAGCATCTCTAATTGAGTGACTGTGCAGAAAGCTTTGACAGGCTTCCTGAGTGCAACCATGAAATTAATTCTTGCCAGAGAAAACAAACCACAGACAGAGCCACTCACACTCTAACTAGTCACAGTTCCAAGGTGAGCTAAAGTTTATCAGCATCCCCAGACAAAAAATGTCATTAAGATACAGTTAAGGATATAGTCAGATACCAATTCCCAGGCAAGAAACTTCATTAAGGTACACTCAAGGTTGTAAACATACGTGCCAATTAAATTCAAACAACAAGGTCCAAACACTGTCATTATTTACAACATTAAACATTTGGAAATTAAAAGTTACTGCTAGAGATAATATGGTTGCTGTAAAATTCATAATCAGGTTTCAACAAACAACTTCTGCCACTGTTCAGTATTACCTTGCCCTCTGTTTCTAGTTGTGAATGGAATACTGGGAAAGCTAAAAGTCTCCGTGGGTTCAAAAAATTCTGGACAGATTTGTGTTTAAAAAAAAAAGCCAGCTGCAAGTACTGAAAGCAAAGCAGACACAGTTTTATCTGGAGCAGCCTGAGCCACAAGAACTGAAGACCCAGAGAATATTCTGAGGAAAATTTCTTTGTACTTGCCTTGTACTTGGACACGTCCATAAGGATCAGGCTGGCACTCACAGAGACAGGCTGTTAGGGTGGATGGTCTTTTGGTCTGCAGCAGTACTGCTGCCATCACAGCTTCCCCTGCAGTCACAGCATGGTAACAGACTGCCTCTCGTGTGTGAGGAGGCTGTGGAAAGCACTGCACTGTCTTAGGCAGTACAGGATGCCAAAGAAGTAATTATATATGAAATCCTTACAACTAAACTTCAGTTGAAGGGACACTCTGCTTTTTAAATGCAGTGTTAGACCCCTCAAGCATTATTTAATTAGATTTGTTCATTGTAACGCAATGTTGCAAACATTGTCTTTTCTCTTCTAGCTTCTATAGTGATTGGGAAATGGTGGTGTGAGATGGAGCCTTGCCTAGAAGGAGAGGAATGTAAGACGTTGCCTGATAATTCTGGATGGATGTGTGCGACTGGCAATAAAATCAAGACCACCAGAGTAAGTTGTCTTTCTGTCTATACCCAGGAGGTCCTATCAGGAAAGGGAATCACTAATGATTGCTTGCCCATCATGGTGTCTGCTGTAAAAATCTTAAGGATTACTGCACACCTCCCCAGTCACTCGATGCTTCTGGCCATAATTTGGTGAAAATTCAGATGGCTCAGGCTGGTCAGCTGAATCCAGGCTGGGTAACCTGCAGGTTGGAGCTGCTGAATTGCCAGGCCACTTTCTAAAAGACATTTTCACCTCAAAGAAAACCTCTAGTGCACCTCACTGAATCCCTTTCTGGTGGCTAAAGGGAAGAATATTATCCAACATCCATTCCTTGCCTGTTCCAGGCCACATCTGTGTCATCAGCTGTACAAGGGCTTTGTGACGGAGGACTCGACTCACTGTCTGCATTTCAGGTCTTACTTCAGAGCACCTCTGGCCCCGTGAACCCATTAGTGACATGTTCTTGAGATGCTGAAGGTTCAGGTAACACAGGCCAACAGGAGACGACAGCTTTCACCACACAACACCAGGAAAACACAGAGATGGGGCTGCAAAGAGAGAGAGCGTGAATGAGCTGCCTAAACTTCTCCCACTATGAGATTGCCTTGGGAATAAAAGTGTTTTTCAAAAATAGGCTTTAGCTTTTCTTTCACATTGTGAGATTTTTTTCACAACCAACTGCTTAAAACTGCCACCTGTACCTGTATTCAGCAATTTTAATTAACTTATTTTCATACCACAATTGAATTTTTTTCCAAGAAAATTACACGATTGTCAACTCCAAAGTATTTCTTATAAATATATAAATTTTAATTTTCTGTGAAGTGGAAAATATCTTTTGAAACCTGCTAAATAAATTAAAAAAAAAAAGTATATTTTCAAGACATTTTTCCCTCTTCGTTAAGAAATTCTACATACTCATACCCAGATGTTAATTCACAGGAACATGCTTAGTGTCATGATTTTCTGACCTCTTCCTTTTTCTGCAATGCTAACACTAGTCATTTTTCGTGTCTTTTAGGCTTTTTGTTGAAAGAGGAGATTTTACCCTGACCCCCATGCCATCTGAATTCTTTTCTTTCCCTCCATATGATCTGCACTAGGATGAAGGATTTGTATTGCACCTCCAGCTTCTCGAGCTGTGCCTCCTGGCATGGCTAATCACACCAACGCAGGAAATTATCAGGATACCTGCTAATTTAGGGGATTTCCTTTGCAGAAGGCAGTAAGTGACCCCTGAAGACAGGATCCATATTTTCTCTGTCATCTCCTAGAAACACGAAGAAAGCATGGAGGGAACTGTGATTTCATGACTCAGTTTCATTGTTGTTGCTGCAAATCCTTCTGTGCTCTCAGCTGATCGTGTGACAGCACAGCACCTCTGGAAGGTTGTGCCCTAACGTATGTGCCTTGCAGTGCAGTCAAAAAATCCCCAAACACAGACTTACTACACGCCCTTTCCGTTGAGGCAACATTTTTCTCACTGAATTGGGGAATTAAAATGGAAGAAAGTGATGTTGAAAAAGTAAGAAGCAACACAAAGTATCTTATACAATAATTCAGTCCTTCTGCACTCTGTCTGCAAGTTATATAATTTAGGAATTGCATTTGCTTTTTTCAGTCAAACTGTCCTACTCTTAACTCCCCCAATCCTCATCATATAAACTAGTTTTAGGCGATAGAAGTGATTGCTGAAAATTTAGAAGCTTCATTAATATGCAGATGTATGGTCCTATCTATTCAGTATGCATTATTGTATTTCATTTAAATTAAATACTTGCAGAGTGAATGCTCAGAACTGAAAAAAAATATTTCTTCATTTACCCACAGGAGTTATTTTAATTAGCTTGTGAGGGGAGTACCTTATGGTGCTGCTTCCAGTAGAATTTTGCTTTGTTGCTTTAAAATATCATTACAGAACCCAACTGACAAAAGCAAAATGACATGATGCGCTTAGCAACTGTCTCTTGCATTTTCTGAGTAAAAATTCTACTTCTTAGTCCCTGAAACTTTGCTTGAATCTGTACCGCTGTGTCAACTCTGGCAACATGAATGTAAAGTAATGGAAGCAATCAGAGCCTGAAACAGACATTTTTTTTCTTAGTTTTGCCATTTCAGATGGCAGCAGAGAAAGAGATTACAATGTAATCTGTACTGACCACAATCCAGGCCGCAAGACTGGGCCATGTGTGTCTAATTTATGTAGTTAAGGAAGTTAAGAAAGCAGAAAAAAACAAGACAAGTCAGTCCACAACCTAGTTATATCTGTGGTGATGAGCCAAAAAGCCAGAGCAAGTCTGCATAGGCCGTAAACTGTTTTAATGAAGGCTTTTCCTTACACTAAATACATTTATGCTGGGCAGCTGCTGTCCTGACAAGGAAAACGTTCATATTTGTGAATCTCAGGATTAAAATACCCATTAGTATATTCCTCCAGGCCCACAATAAATCACATATAAGCATGTGTGCATGTATATATTTATGAATACATATATACACACAATATGTATAATTTTCTAGGGTGGTTAATACTGATTAATGTCAGAAGGAGGTGGACAACATATCCAGTGAAGTCTTTGCCAGCACATCCTCTTTCTGTGTTTAGTCCTTTAGCACAGCTCACTAATTAAGTTTTTAAAGCCAAAGATCTAAAGCTCACAGCTTCTGTAAATTGATTTGTTTTCTACTGACGGTCAGGCAGGTGACAAACAACACTGGAAAGAAATCATTTTGTCATTCAATTTTTGGAGCAGCTTCAATGCTTTTTTTTTTTTTTAAATCTCTAGTCACTCCTTTTGCTTGTGTTTGTTAGTTTGTTTTAAATTTAAGAACATAACTTTCAGTGCTTTCCTTAAAAACGTGGGGCCCTTGGAGCTGTACTAGGACCTGCCTGGAGATCACATCACCACGTTTCAGCAGAGCAACTGGCACCAGGGGAAACAGAAGAGCAGCATCCTAGGCTGGATGTTGCTGATAATCTGGAGGATGGATATTAAAGTGCTAAGCACTTGAGGACTCGCAGCTCACAGCCTGTACCCTGCATTACAGCCCACCCACCCCCCAGTTTCCAGAGAAACACGTGGTTTTCCGTACATTTTGCCATCAGAGAAATGCAGAACATTTTATGGTTCCCTGAGGCACCTGAGCATCACATTTCTTAGTAGCCTCTGCTCATCTCATCCCGCAGCAAATAACACCTCGGCACCAGGGCCTTCTGTCATTCCCTTCCCCTACTCCAGGGGAATGGCTTCAAACTGAAAGAGAGTAGGTTTAGATTAGATATCAGGAAGAAATTCTTCCTTGTGAGGGTGGGGAGGCCCTGGCACAGGTTGCCCAGAGAAGCTGCGGCTGCCCCATCCCTGGAAGTGTCCAAGGCCAGGTTGGACAGGGCTTGGAGCAACCTGGGCTAGGGGAAGGTGTCCCTGCCCATGGCAGGGGGGTTGGAATGAGATGATCTTTAAGCTCCCTTCCAAACCAAGACATTCTGGGATTCTGTGATCTCCTGCACCACCAAGGCAGGTTGATGCACATCCAGCATCTCCCAAGGGACAGGCAGGACCTTGCTCAGGGTCTGTCTTTCGCGTGTCCTTACATTCTTGCAGCCCTGCGAGAAAAGACACACACACACCCCCAGTATTGCAGTTTAAACTCAGCTGTATCACTCACCCTTATGCCACAGAGCCTGGGTCTTTCTTTCCCAAAAGAATATATTAAAAAAATAGCATATTTTACATAACTGACTCTTTTGCACTTTCTCACTGCAGATCCACCCGAGGACTTAACAGAGCACCCGCGTCTGCACGGAGACAGTGAAAGCCCTGCTGATGGATGAGGACAAAGTATTGAAAGTTTAAAACCATCTCAGCATTTACAAGCCAAATGGATTTCTTATTTGCACTTTGACTGTTTACCAGATAACAACAGTGGCTTTACTGTGTGAAAGAAAGTATTTGGTGGAAATAATGCCCCTCATTTTTGACAGCTGAAAATAAAAAAATGAAGAAAATGGTTCCTTTGCTAAAGTTTCCAAGATTGCGAAGTACAAACAACAGTATAAGTTTGGATCTACAATTTACTTTATACCAGTTAAAGCATATATATATAGAAATATATATATATTAATATATGATATTTTGAAATAAAAGCCTCAGTCTTCAAGAAATTGAATAGTACCACACTTTGCTGCAGCTGCTGTATTTTTTTTTTTCCTTTTTTGTAATGGTCTGGAAGTTCCCTACCGGTTTGAGAGAGAAATGTGGCAGAGAAGAGGCAAAGCAAACCTGCTGCAGTACAAGGACGCCTAAGAGCTACACGAATCCTACTGATGCGGCATCCAGAGCTTCCTGTTCCCTTTGGCAGAATTTTGAGGGCATTTGTTGTTTCACTTTGTGTTCTGGAGGCTTTTCCCCCTGTGCAATACTAGCATGCTGGCTTTGCTTCATTAACCATACTTGATTGATATATAACAATGATAATTCTATCCTCTTCCAAGAAAATATTTTTAGAGCTGTTAGATATTCCATGAAGAAGAGATGGACAACTACTGAGTGAAGTACAGTATGTATTAAAAGTTTATTTGGCAGAGTTTGGTAGACTGTGAGCTCCCTTCTTATTAAAGATGTACTGTACGTACAATGTCTTCAGACTTTGTATAGCTCTTAGAGACTCCAGTAAAAACCCAGTAACCACCTCCAAAGCTTTGCATTGTTGGCTCACTAGTTCTTTGAAACAACAACAAAGCTATTTCTTTCCAGACCAACACATGAGGGGAATTTTGCACATGGTTTGCTTTTTCAGGAGCCCATTTGCTACTGGTGAACAAGCACCCCAGCTGAAGCAAATGCCTCTGTGGACACCCCGAATGCTCAGGCACATCCCCGACACGGGGGACTGCCTGGCTGTGTGCTCTTGTCCCACAGAACACATGGAAGAACTACCTAAATTTAAGTTTCCCTCG
The DNA here is from genome assembly GCA_013396775.1 of Cephalopterus ornatus. Lineage (NCBI taxonomy): Eukaryota > Metazoa > Chordata > Aves > Passeriformes > Cotingidae > Cephalopterus > Cephalopterus ornatus. Next base: position 28,735 of record VZRE01011764.1, read on the forward strand.
TTGCAGGTCAGGCTAATTGTCATTGAGAGCATTTGCCACCTGCTAAAAGCAGACGTCTGGGCAATTGCATGGCACAGCAAACACGTGACAGTTTGTGGTTAGCACAAACTTGTGGCTGAGCCCTGCTTTCATTTCAGGAATAGTTTCCTTCAGTTTAACTTTAATGTTTCTTACCAAGGAGAATTCAGCTGAGCTGAGATGCTCCCCAGCAAGGACGTGTCCAACAGAGACATGGACCCACTCACTGTGAGTGGTTTGAACTCCCATTTCTAGCTGAGCTGTTGCTGTTCACCAGGCAGCCTGGCTCCTGCATTGCTGAAGAAAGATCAGATCTGAGGGTTGAAATGTACAAGCCTAGTTCACATTCCTGGGCACTTTTGTGAGCAGTCCAATTAATTCCAGGGGGTTTATTCATGTGGAAAAGTGTCTTGCTGTCACGCATAAGTCTGCACAATCTACCCTTGAGTCCGCCTAATGCTACCAAATCAAAGAGGAATAGGGAATTGTAAAACTAGTTTTATCCGGTCTAGGTTCATTTCTTTAATATTTCCAATTTTCTTTCAGCCTGCTTACCTGTCTCTCACAGGACCCCTTTGGCCATGCTGATCACTTTTAATCCAATGCAGAGGAAGTGCTGCACTTCCCAGCCTAGATTTGGTTGCAATTCTCCCACTAACTTTCTTTCTCCTTCAGGGCAACCACTTCAATCCTGATGCTTCAAGAGGCAGAAATTGTCACTGTAATTACACTGTAGGTTAAAGCAGCTACATGACGTGTCACGCCATACTCCACGCCAGCTTTCCATGCTGGTCTTTGCCTGATGCTCACAGTGGAAAGGGATAAGCTGTTTCCAAGCAATTCTATTATCTTCCCTTCAAAAAAAAGAGATGAGTGAAAAGTATCCAGGGAAGAATCAGGTTAACTCAGGAAAGAGGTAGAATCACCACCCCTGGAAGTGTTGGAAAAAAGTCTCATTGTGGCACTTGGGGACAGTGGTGAAGATGGCAGTGTGAGGTTAACACTTGGACTCAATGTTTTTAGAGGTCATTTCCAACCTTAAACATTCTGTGGTTCTTCTGTGCAGGGAAAGGAGCATGAGCCTCACCACCAGTTGTAGATCCGAGCACGCAGAGCCAAGCCTCCCTGGTGTCCCATCTGGACAGGCCACGTGTTTTCTGGCTACAGCCACCTGTCCAAACCACAGCAGACACCTGAACCCTAGTCTAGGTTTTAGACGTAGTCTGCCATGGCCATGTGTCCCTAGGACCATCATCTCAATTCAGAGGGGAACACTGCCTGCCTGGTTACCCACAGACAGGTACAAAGCCCCTGGTGCACTAGGAGATAGACCCTGCCACCAGGAGGTAAGTCGATCCAAAGCCAGGATATGTTATCACCCCTTTACCAGCCGGAACTGAGGCACCCAAAGCTAAATGGCCACTCAAGGTCACACTGGAGGGCTGTGGAAAATTTGAGCAGAAACTGAACTTTGGTTTCCTTATTCCCAGTCTCCTCATACTCCGTTAAGAGGACACACACAGAGCAAACCAACACATTGCCTCCTGTACCCTTTGCCAAAGCCCGAGGTGTCAGCACTGGGAGGTATTTACCCCAAAGCAGTGCATTCCACGGGGCTCAGACCACGAGTAGATAACAGTGCTTATGCCTGTGCCTGTGAAATATGCCTGTTGAGATTGGGAAATATTAGACTTGCTAAAATACAAGAAGGAAATGTTGTCATTACCAAAGGAAAGTTTCTCAGAGATGTTTATGAATTTTTCCTTGCCAGTAGGCAGCCTCAAATATCACCCCACCAAATTCAGTAAACATCTGCGTCTCTTTGAAGTTGCTGCAAAATCTGCTCGTGAAGTGCAGCACTGAGAAATTGCTGTTTTAATTAAAATGTTTTAGAGGGGAATTAAGGCCTTTGCAAAAAAATAATGAGTAATAGAAGACGAAGTCAAATTAAGAGTTGGATGCATCTAACTTTCGTTGTTTCAGGGAACCAAACTGAAAACAATAATCAAAAAGATTCAACCAGCCTAGAGTCACAAAGATTCTGTATTTCAGGGATATGCAGTGCGTAGCAGGAAGATGTCAGAGCTACTTATCTTGGCCGATGGAAAGCTGATGTGTTTCAGTGGGGGAGTGAATGGGTCCCAAATCCTCATGGGAAAGTGACAGTCATGCCATTCTCTGCATAATATTACAAGGTATTTATGTCAACAGAGGAGAAAGTTAAAGTTCCTGCTTTCTGGCAGAAGTCTAGACAGAGACATGTCAGGAAATTAGAAAAAAAAAAAAGGAAAAATATTTGTAAATGCATCGAAGATAAACTTAGATTTATGTCAGTGTTTCTTCAGATGTGTGAAACCAAGTTATGTAAATCTAAAATGTACAAGTTGGAAAAAAATACTGAAAAAAAAAAAAAGTAGCTACCATCTGCCTATTGATTCAGAAAATCTAGATTATGTGCTTCTGTCCAAAAATCTCTGGTAATAAAGAGCTCAGTGTGGTATGACTTGATATTGCTTTGAATATGCTATATGCTATATTTGAAAAAAAAAAAAAAAGAAATACTCATTTGGAAAGTCCGCTGCTGTGGGCAACATTATGAACAGCATGATGTGCACCCACACTTGGCATTACAAGAGGAAGGACCATGAAAAATTACTGAAGGTGATGCAGTTTGTGAAGAGTGATTTTCTTATCAGACCTATTGATTATTAACAGAGTTTGCAGCTACTTTCAGTGTATTGCTTGTATGTTTTCCTATTATAAAATGATTAGTTACATTCCTAACTCTCCTCATATGCCGCTTTTCTGTTTCATTATATGGTCCAATTTAATTAGAGATCATAGAGAAGTTGTGGAGGAGATAAGCATACTTTGGCTTGGAAAGCACATCCATTTCATCTGAAGGTGGCAGGCTTTGTTTCTTCTTCAGTGGCACGATGAATATTGTAGCCTAAAATGAACTTCTCTTATATCAATACCTCAGTCACATCCCAGTAAGCAGGGTTTAGAGCCTGACAGAGAAATGGGTCATGCTTCTTTGCTTGGTATTCTATTTTTTGTCAGAGAAAAATAGAAACACACTCCACAAATAATCTTTCAGGTAGACAGAAGGAGATGTGTGTACAGGGCAGTTGGTTTCAGGCTGTCAACACTTTTTCTAGTTCACCAATTTGAATTCAGATCATAGGCCTGACACATATTTATGGTTTCTTCTCTGAGAGGCTCACACAGTCAAAACACTTAACTTCACAGATATTTGTACTTTATAAAAATATGTGCTCTGAGAAAAAGAAACTGAATCCTCTGCTTTCCAGGCAGGAAACCGAAACTCGTAAGACCTGGGACCTGCCCAAGGTGATGCTAAAAGTCTGCAGCAGACCCAGCAGCAGAACTGAGGACTCCTGGATTTTAGGTCATCATAGCAGATGGTTCATCCACGGTTCACAACAGTGAAATCCGGCTGACACCAGACCCTGGCTTTTAGCTCGTGCCACAGCAGAATTAGGGAGCCTGCAGTCAAGTGTGGACAATCATCTGCAAGCACCAACTGATCAGAGCTTGTGCACCTCCCTTCAGCTGGGATTTTCAAACCACTGATGCATGGAAGACCACCAGTAGATCTACTCCAATATCCTTTGCACCCACAGGGACACAGTCCTGCCCTATTTTGGTCTCACGGCTCCATAGCGGAAAGTTCTTTGAGCATTTCAGATGAGAGCAGAGATGCAAAAAGGCACAGAAATGTCTGTGCTTAACCCTGATGGGCTGAGAAACAGGTGTGGCCAGCTTTCTGGCCTTCTTTTGGAGGTCACGATTGCTGGGAGATGCCCATCCAACAGAATGATTTTCATATAAAAGTTGACTTTGAGCAGAGAAAGCACACATTCCCTCTCACCAGAAAAATGCCTGAAGCAGACAACAAGAAGCACAAATAACTTGGTTTCTCCTGAAAATGTGAACACTGCTGCCAGGGGAGAGGATACTACACAGGGCAACTAAGTCACGGAGGGCAGGGAGGGAAATTGCTTTCTTTTTGACAAATATTGGTCTGTGGACACGCTTGGCAGATCTTTGCTAAAACCTTTTGCTGTTGCTTTACATGAACCTCTAATTCCTGTGTGCAAATCAGAAATGTGCAGAGGAAACCCAATGACAGTTCTGGATATGGCATCTTTTCATCCAACACTCATGGTCAGATTATTTTTGTTTTCCCATCATGCAGCAATATGATCCAGTTTGTATGACCAGAAACAAGATACATGTTTGAGCATCAGGTTACTGACCTGCTTCCCATTATTTGTCATCTCTTTTCTTTCTCAGATAACCGTCCTTGATTCAGTTAGAATCTAGGGGGAGGCCCAACTAGATATGAAGAAAACTACCCACAGCCTAAAATATTGCTCAGGGGAATATGCAAGTTCTCCCTCCCACCTGCCATTCCTCTTCATTTCCTATTTCATTTCATTTCCATCTCATCTCAGCCCCTTTCTTTCACATCACTCAATTGCATTCATCCATCTCTATTAGTCTTTTATTACCAGCACTGGCCCACAAACTAAAGAAAAGACCTATTTCAGGGAGCTGTTCCCAACAACAGCGATTTATGTCATCTTCTTTCTTTTCCTTTTTCCTGTGTACTTTGGAAGGCAAGATGCCAACCTGTGCCAGCAGCTCCCCATATTTCACTTCCCACACCAGCCATCCCCAGCTCAGGGCCACAGAGTCCATCTCAAGCGTGTCCTGTGTACAAAGGAGATACTCCTGCTGTTTGATTTGCAGCAGAGGAGTTAATTGTCAGCTCCTCACCTTCACTGAACCCGTTTGTTGTTTTTCTGAAGGTCTCCTGTACCTTGAACAGAACCAAGAACTCAGCACACTGACTATTGAGGGCTTCCATCAGTTTATGCCTCTGCAAGAGGAAAATTTATCACTACTGATCTGATCAGACTTTTTTTGGACTTGAAATAGGGAGTGAAGAAGAGGCCAAGTTGCTGTGAAATGCACAATGTGGGATCCAAGCACAGACACAGACACATCACAAAATCATAAAGGCTGGAAAAGATCATCAAGATCAACCCTTAGCCCAGCACTGTCAGGTCCACCACTAAACTGTATCTCTAAGCACCACACCTACATAATTTTTGAAGCTTCCAAGAACAGTGATTCCACCACTTCCCTGGGAAGCCTGTTCCAATGCTTTTTTCCTGAGCATTTTTTTTTTCCTGGTGCACTTTCAGTTATATTTTCTTTCTGAAAGACTCTGCTATCTAGGCTAGTAGAGCCTAATGGTATCCCATGCAAAATAGTCCAGTTTTTAAAAATCCTTAAATCCCTACTAGTTTCTCATGGACCTGATATAAAGCAGAGAAAGAGTTAGGAAATGTTACAGGCTAAAGACAGTGGTCTCTCTGACCTTCTCTGTTTAAAGGAATATTCCCTGGAAGTATCTTTGAAACAAAACATCAGCCTTCAAAGCATCCTGCAACCTGAAGAACTTCAATACTGAATTAATGCCAAAGATCAGCTAAAAATCTTAAAATGAAAAATGCACTTGGCTCTTGAATTCAAGTCCTTGTCAAAATCTTCCACCGGCTTTGCTTCTGGAATAGGAACTGAGGGGTCACCTTGAGACCCATTTAAGTCGTAGTAATGAACACAAGCAGGGAAGGAGACCTGTCACAAAGATTTCACTGCCTCTCAGTGAAACCTCCAGGCACTATCCAGCTTTTCTTTAATTCTGCCAGTGTCAGGTTTAGCATTTAGCACCAAAGGGGCTTCCCTGGATTCACTGTAAGCAGATTTGTATTCCATCAACTTTCCCTGATCTTAGTCTAGCCTGAATTTGACTTGTTGAGTAGGTGTGATAACAGCACTTATGACTTTGCAACACAGTCCAACAGTCCAAATAAAGCTTTTCTGCTGAAGAAGGCCCAGAACCTCATTATAATTTCCTGCTGTTTGGACAGAGTTTGATAACATACATGTTCAAAGCTGCTCAAGAGCAACGACCAGGCTGTGATGTGTTTCCTCAGCATCTTGGCTGTTTTTCCCCATTCTGTTTGGCCACCAGGCTCAAATACACATAAGTTAGGCACAACTTTCAGTGCAACAGAAAAGTAGCACAGCCTGGATATGTGTCTTTGAGAGGCAGCTTCAATGAGTGCTTTACTCGTTTGGCTTCATTTTCTTCTGGCCTTGAGTTCCAAGACCTCATGGCCTCAAAGGAGAAAAAAACAGTGACTAGATTGGGAAAAAAAGATGGAAAATCACCATATCCCTGGTTGGTACATCCTACCACTGCCTTCTCCTGAGCTGGCGTTGGAGGGAGGGAAGGCTCATAAAGGCAAGGGCAGGGGGGAATTCTGGCACCCAAAGCCCAAAAACTCTTGCAAGCCTACAGTGGCCTTTTCTGCTCATCTGTGCTGAAATGGGATTGTTATAAGCATATCATGTTCTCTATCAGCTTTTCTATTCTCTCACCATTTGATTTCTTGATGTTAGTATAGCCTATCTCCTTTTCAGTCCATCTCCACCCTGGCTTTGTCCAAGGCAGAGAAAATGATACTGTGCTTACACAAAAGCCTATTCTTTTACTTGGCATACAAAATAAGAGAGATGATAAGAGCCTGTTGATTTTATTCAGCAAAACTAATCTCATCGTTTGCCTCACTGTGGGATTATAAACAGTATTCCACCCTACTCCCCTAACTAAAACACCTTTTTTATATCACTTTTTTTTTTTAAAATGTCAGAACACTTTGATTTGTTTACAGTTCTACCTCCTGTAACTTGCTTCTATTTCTCTGATTTGAGCAGAATTGGAGATTTCCAAATATTGGGCCCAATCCTACCATTTCTCCTTACAGATGTTGTATCCATATAGTCTGTGACTTCCACCTTGCAATGCTCTTTCCAGCAGTGTCTTGTTACAGTCAGCACCAGCCCTGGGCAACAGAAACTAAAAGATGCAGCTCTGAATTGATATTTCAGGTATTCACATATTAGACAAATTAAAATGCATGTTAGATGGTTTAATATTTGTTGCTAGTCTTTATCCTTTAGGCACTGACCTCAATGGAGACTACAGCAAAAATTTCAGCAATGCCCAGCCAGGTGAGGAGAACAATAGGGTCGAGAGCAAAACATGAAAGAGTTACCTACACACATAGATGTACCTGCTGCCTGGAAAGATTCTGCAGGCTGAAATCACTGAATTCACCCCCAAGGACTGGATAGCAAGGGTTGACATTTTTTGACAGTTTCTGGCAAACTACATCAGTTTCCCTCATCAGTGGATTTAACCCACAGTATTTGCTGGTTCAGAATGTTGCTTTGCAGCCCCACAGCTGAGTTAAAAATGTCTCTTTCCCCCCCAAATAATAATTTCTATTGTGACTTTTGTGACTGCTCATTGCACATGATCTGTGAGACCTTGGAGTTAAAGATGTCCCTCAAAAGCCCTCAAACGTGCCACAGTGGCTTTTCCCAACAATAACATCTCGACTGTGCATCTAGCAGCAAACTTCAACAAATACATGTGATGGGACCACAATATATCCCTTTTTCCACCATGGAACAAAGCTGCAAAGGAAAATAAGGATGACAGGATTTCTTACAGTCAGTGCTGTTGAAGATCTGGGGGCAAAATTAGGAAGAGCAGCCTAAAACTGCCAAAATAGTTTAGCCCAAAACTAAAACTAGTTTAACACAGTCATCATTGATTTCTAGTCCTCATGCTCTTTCCTTAATCTACTCCACACATGTCCCTGGAGACTACAGTAACTCCACCTTTAAGCAACTCTTGTAGCTTTACCATTTGAAGACTTGACACGTGCAAAGGAACCCCAAAACCCCAACATCATCACCTGAAATGAGTGTAGACCTGGTCTGTGTTGCTGTCTCCAGCTTCCCTTTCACCTGCTGCCCTTACACTCCCAACAGAATTTTACCAGGATAGCTATGAGAGAGTTGTGCTTCACAAATTGCTGCCAGACATGAAAGTCATCTTATGCCCGAATAATTGAGGCACTCATCTCTACCAACAGCCAGTACCTTTCTGTAGTCCTCATTAACCCCCAACAGCCCTTTCAAAACTGATCTAATTAGTCTCTTGCAATCAAGGCGATGGTTTGGGCAGAAGACTTGAAAAATGAGAGTTCACAACTGGTAAAGTTCTTGATCAGGATTATTATTATTTTTACGAGTCAAACCCAAAGTTTGCATAATGAGGATTTCTGGGAAGATACGGTCTATTACCCAGGGAAACCAGCTGTTCACCATTAATTGACACCATCCTTCTCAGACACTTTTTCACAGACACCTAAAATCAGGATTTCTGAGCACATACAAGGCTAGCATTAAGTTAAATGAAAATTGAAGAACTGACCTGAAAGCAAAGATTACCAACCTTAACTTTCAATTTGTCAGGACCTTGCCATGATTTAAACACAGGCTGCTCTGCTTGAAATACAGTTTCTACCTGCAGCTCTTGATTTTCTTCACTGCTCTACAATGCAGAGGCTAAACTGGGTGTACCCGTGGAAAATACCCTGGAGACATTACAGGTAACTTTCCTCAGCATTTAGCCCTCAGACACATCTGAGCCCCCCAAACATAACTAAACACAGAATCCATGAGGTTGGATAAGATCTCTAAGATCCTGGAGTCCCACCATTAACCCAGCACTGCCAAGCCCACCCCTAAGCCATGTCCCTAAATGTCACATCCACGCAGTTTTTAAACACTGCCAGGGCTGGTGGTTCCACCACTTCTCTGGGCAGGCAGTTCCAATGTTTGACCAGTGTGAACTATACCAGCTATTCCATTTCCAAGTTAAGCAGCACAGAGACAAACCAGACTCACAGGAGGAGCAAATTGATATTAAAACCTCTGTCTGGACAGCAGAAGATCCACATCTCACTCATGACTTACATATAAAGTAAGTACATACAATGGCTATGCTGATCATTTCCTCAGGATTTAGAGAAATGAGCAACTTTAACTTTACAGACTTCATGGTTGCTTGATCTCACTACAGTAAACAGCTCCATATTTTTCCTTTTCATGTTTTATCCTGAAGCAACAGAGCATTACATTAATTGACTTGTCTTATTAATTCAATAAGCTGCTTCCAAGATGAAATGCTTAGCTATGCTTGCTTGTTTTTGGCACTTTTTGGTTGTTGGAAGAAAAGCTTTAAGGCTAGAATTGCTCTGATGTTTTCCACAGTTCACTGAATAATTTTATGCACTACTGAAGATTTGCCACATGTGGAATTACTGCAAACTGCTACTTTTTCATCATATTATAATTTAATTCACACTTTTAGTATGATAAGAAAACATTTAACAGTTTGCATATTTGAAAAGTATATTTGTTCTGCCATAAAGTTGTGGTTAAGAATTCATTATGGGTCACTCCTTTCTAGGATTTATAATTTGGACTTAAGATACATTTAGAAGATTAAAGATGACACAGAAGCCACCCCGTTCAAATGAATTATATGCAAGAAAATTCAGGGAGAAAAAATTGACCTTGATGTAAATATCGGGCAAAAATAATTTACTGTGAGCTTGAGTAAGATTGAGAATTTCTTACTATTTCAGCAAGTTATTGGAGGGGAGGTGAGTGTATTTTAAGGTTTAGACCCCCAACATTCCTTAAGGGGAAAATACTCATGTAACTATGTGGATTCTTAGATTTCAGCTTCTTTAGGAAACATGAACTCTGAGTTTGCCTCTCTGCTGGTGAAAATGCTGATTTATTTTTTTGTCTGTGAACTGGGTGAAAAAGAAATTTCTTCTTTTTTTTTTTCACTGAGGTGTTTTGGTTTTTTTTCAAGGAGTCTGGACAGGGTCTGTCAATGCTCTTACCTTTCCTTCCACTGCCCACCTCTAGGCTGTGCCCACGTGGTCTGTGTTGAAGCGAGGTAGGGAGTATGGTCGTGCCTGCTCAGTGCATGGCACACACCTTGGAGTGACACCAACATCATTCCACTTGTTAGTGTCACCCTCCAGCAGCCATCGTAGGTGTCCCTTAACCTCTCTGTGTCCCTTGGAGGGTCCTGTCACACCATGAGCTGTTGTCCCAGATGCAAAACTTTGTATTTCATTTCTTGGACGCGGAGCGGAACCTCACAGTGAAGCCTCTAAAGTGAGGTCTCTGCAAGGTAGTTGGGAATGTTCTCCCTCCCTCTCTTACAGAGCTACTGGAGTCAGGGCTACATTCAGCTGCTCCGAGAGAGAAACCTGGCCTTGGCTGGTGGAGCCTGGCAGGGAGCAAGGGCTGGACACAAATACAGTGAAAATCAGAATGCTGCAAAAAGGAGTCACTGAACAAACAGGTCAGTTCTTCCTGCTCCTGGGGGTAGGAAGGCATGACTGCAAAAAACGTCCTTTACGCCCTCCCTTCATCTGCAGGAGGCAAGATTTTGTTCCCCAGCAATAAGTCTGGCAGCTCTGTGCTCAGAGGAGATGCTGGTGGTCGGGGCAGTGACTCCCACCAGCCCGGGTGTGTGTTGGTGTAATGGGTGACAAACCTTCTCACCCCAGAGCCATGCACAATCCCTCCTGCAGCAAACCCCATCTGGTAGTCACAAGGGTTTGAGTCAAAATAAAGACTTTGCCTGCAGTGAGGTCCTGCTTTCAAGTGAAGGTTATTGATCAGCTTTCTGCCCTTAAAAAAGAAATCAAAGCATAATTTATGCTCAGAGTGACCCGTAGGTGTTTGCACAACAATTAATGCCCACACTTATGGTAATGCAGCTAAACACACAAAACTGATCTTTTCCTTGAAACATTTTACCCTTACAGCCACTACCTCTAACTCTTCATTATGTCTCTCCATACTTCTTACTTTTCAAAATTATCACACTAAGCAAAGCTCAGTGCACTGTTTAAATGAGTAAGGAACATCTGGTGAGCTGAGACTACTGGGACTCCTCGGACAGATAAAGTTGTAGCACTTTTCCTCCGTATATGGAAATGCATTGTAAATTAAATCTGAAGATCGTCTGAGAAGGCAGAGGTCAGAGAGGAAGTGGAGAAACACCATCATTTGTGCCAAGGTCAAATTCCACGCAGCTCAGCTTAAAGTCAGTGTATTTTCATGCATTCAGTCACGAAGTATAGTACTGTCCACTCATTATTTTGTATTTTAACAGTTTTCTAAAGGTGCTTGCAACACCATATTTTGGCCTTCACAGAACACATACAAAATATAGTATAAAACAGACAAATCTTGTGACCATGAAAATATTTCTCTCCCAACTCCTTTTTTTTCCCCTTCCATTTCTTTTAAAGAAGAGTGGGATAATACTGAAATCTCAACTTGTATTCTGCCTGAGACTGAACCACTGCCTGCTGATCTACCTTAGTTTAAAAAAAAAAGGCAAAAAAAAAAAAGCAAAAAAGAACAAGTTGTGCAGTGGACCATCTGCCGTGAAACATAAATGTCTTGTAACAGCAACGAGCTGAGAGCCATGAACCACTTAGCCTGAGGGAGAAGATGTTTCAGCAAGGAAACCCTCAAAGAGACGGGTGACGCTCCCTTTCAGCTCCAGCTGCCGTTGGAGCCCAGCTCTCCACAGCCTGCAGAGTTCCTGCCCAGCCTGATGGCTCCTGCTGCGTCACTCCTTCACCTTTGCATTCATGCGGAGAGACTGAACCCTTGGGAAGATCAGAGTCACTTTTATTACTCTGTGGTCAGAGATCCTCCTCACACCGCTGTGCCAGGAGATTATGTTACTGTACCTGGAGGTTATCACCACCTCCGTGCCAGGGACAATCCCTGACCTGCTGCCACAATTTTTCTGACACAGATTAGGAGTTCTCATCTGTTGGTAGACCTGAGTTCCTTGCAGGAAGCAAGTAGAGGGCACTACAGGCTGGTGGGACCACGGTTTTGTTGATCAGAGCTTCTCCTGGAAGTGATGCCATAGATGTGCCAGTCTGCTCTGAGCCCACTTTTATTCCCATCGCATATGAGACCATGAGTTTGCAGAACATTCACACACGTTTTGGCTCTTGTCTTCATATCACAAAGGGGCAAAAGGCAACTGGGAGAGCACAGCCTACATCTCCGAAAGAAATTTTTACCACCATTTTCTGCCAACCCCCAAAAACACCCTTTAATCCATATATATCTGTACATCAGAACGTAGACCTAGCACACCTTACAAGCACAGCCCAAATGGGAAACATGACATTAATATGAACCAGTAGGACATTTCCAACTGTTTACTCTGGAACAGAGCTAATAACCAAAGACAAGCAGTTCTCAACACAAGATAGGGTTACCTTATGCCACAGCAGCTAAATAGTATCAATTGAAAATACCAAAGGGGAAAATTAAGAAAATGTCTTCCAGAAAAATCTTTTTATCATTTCAGGGACAAGCAGCAAAACGTGACACGTTTGCCTTGTTGATGTAATAACGGTATTGAGTGTATGGAAACGTTGAGTGCTAACTGTTTACTAGCTGATCAGTGATATTCCAAGTGGATGCAAAGGAAGAGGTTGAAAGGGGGAAAATTATTCTTTGGATTTCTCCTTTCAAGAAATCATTTAAACAGAGGCATGAATGGAAGGAGTGGCAAGACTGAAACTGCAGATGGCTCCAGTGTCAGGAAACACTTATCTGAAAGCCAATAAAGATGTGACAGTCTAGTGTTTTCCCAGGCCACATAACTTCCTCTGGATGAGTGTTTTGAGACAAGACAACAGTGGATGTGGAAGGGCACATCTCCTGTTTAGCACAGGGGTGGGGGCAGGGAGAGCAGCACTGTCACTAGGACACACACTTCTTCCCTGCAAGCTGAGGGCTCCCAGTCCAGAGCCTCCATTTTTTGCTGTGTTTGGGGACATATTTATTTGAAGTTACTAGCCCAAAGTCCATCTGAGGATAATCCTCAGCTTTGTGCCTCCAGATTTCTCTGCACCTGCCCCATCTCAGGAGACCTTTACCTCCCTGAGGAGGATACACCCCTGAAGCCTCTATTTGACCTACTCAACATTCAGATGTGATATGGACCAATAAAAATTCTGCTCTTTTGAGCAGGGCTCAATGCAGCTGAGGAGAAAGGAGAGCAAAGATGCTGGACAAAATACATCTGCTGGCTCGGGAATGTCTGAGACTCAGTTGGTGGAGTGGTGGAGAATCATTCTGGCAGTTCCTGCACATGAAATTATCTGACATAGCTGATATTAATCGATGCCCAAGGGCAAAGTGACTGGTATTAACCTAGCTGCCCTTTCAATGCCATGAAAAATAAGTCCATCCTTTGTATATTCCTAGGAGAAGGGAAAAAAGCTAGAAACAAAGTGCTTAAAAACCTGCATTTGTCAGACTGATCCTGTTTAATTAAACAGGAAATTGCAGGGCAACTGAATCAATCTTCACAAAGAAAAGCTGTTTCTCTGTTTACAGAAGAGAAACTTGTGGTGATTTATCTTAAAGAATGTAATTGCCTAATGATTAGTAGTGACCAGAAGTAGTCAGAGGTAGGAAATGAGGAACAGGAGTGGCTTCTCTTGGTGCATGCTTGAATCATGGCAGAGCTATTTGCCCCTGCCACAGAGAATATTAAACAAACAAAATTTCCTGGTTTATACCAGGAAACTGCTGTTCTTCTTCTTGTTTCTTCTTTTAATACAGAAGTTATCACCACTGGAGAAATCCAGATATGCTGGTAGGTCTTTGGAGATGTGGGTCCAGCTGTGCATTTGTTTTTTTTTCCTTCTGCTCATGGTAATTCAAAGTCAGATTTTCATCTTCACAGTTCTGATTGGGCCCACGGGCTTTTTAATGCAGAACTGTAAAATAATAGATGTTTTCTACCTGGGCTTGAGACTTCACAGAATGATGGAATACCCTGAGTTGGAAGGGACTCACAAGGATCATGGAAGTCCAACTCCTAAAGAGACTTTGCCCTACTTAAGAGCAAATTTCGAGCTGCTGCAATACATGGTGAGTAGATGAGGCTCTCCAAAGCAGAACAGATCTGATGTTCTGGTCTGCAGGCAACCTCTGTCTGTCCCCAGGCCACTTATGCCTGCCTGTAGGCAACCTACAGCTGTTTACAGGCTGCCTGTAGCTGCCTGTGCTGTGTCAGTGCTCCAGGGACTGGAACCTGCAGCCGTGTGTTTACACACAGCTCTATATATGCAGAATGGTACTGGAGAGCCTTAAATCTGGATATATTTTCTTTGTCATGCAGACACTATGAAGAAGCCAGAAACAGCTCTTAGTATTCTTAAAAACAGATAGGAATTAATACTTGAGGTACACTTGGCCTTCAGCTAAATCTATCATCTTGCTTAAAAGGACAGCATGTGCTGTTCATAACATGATCCAGGTCTTCTTATAGCCATTCATCTCAGGATATCCTCAAAAATATAGATTACTGGTGACAGGATAGACAAATGAGCATGTCAGGATTATTTTTTCATTGTATTTATTTACTTGTGCACTGAAGTATTGCAGCCTGACTGAAGCAGTGCGAGTAGACAGTGGGATGATGTGATTGTCCAGAGAACAGCTAGTTCCTGGATAGTTTCTAACAAAGCTGCTTTATTATACCACTAGTAGAGTACAACTTTCTATCTTAGGAATCCTCACCTCTCACAAGGACTCTTCATAAGTTGCCATGCAGTTCTGTCACTGTCTACCCGGTCTGTGGTTTCCAGGAATCACTGTTGGATGATATGACTGCTTTCATTATAAATAAGGGTTATTTTCAGAGTCCAAGTCACAGACATGCGGCCCTTCTCTCTCTGAGACTTGTCTGGACCATGTCAACACAAGTGGAGGGTGAGTAAGTGGTCTTCCATCCCTTTTCTGCAACCTGACATGGAAACCAGTGGGTTTCACAGCTACATGGTACCTAAGTGAGCACCACAGTCCTAAATACTTCCGCAGTCCCATCCTTGGGAATTGCATCCTGGTTCTGAATTGTGCCCTGGCTGCAGGACACCTGGGATAGAGGCAGGGGCTGAACCCAGAATAGCTGCACCTTAGTGGAGGGACTCAACTGCTAAGTACGACTTTCCATTCCAAAGCACGTCCACTCACAGCTTTCCAAGAGATAAATTAAGTTTGCTGGTCACTAATGATAGTTGGTGGGGCTCAGAAATACGGGTTTCTCACACAGACAATAACAGATGCTATGACTGCAGAGTCCTGGCAGCACAGTGAGACATCCCCCAACTCCGGGATTGCATTCAACAACTGATCAAAGTAATACCCTTGAATTTAAGTAGGAAGCAGATATTGCCATTACCTTCTGCAGGGAAGGCAAAAGGAGGCACTGACCACTTATCAAAGGAGCAGCACACCCTGGGCTGCTGAGCACAGAGCCGGGCTTCCTGAACAGCACCGGGAAGAGGGCTCTGCTCAGCTCTACACACAACTCACAATAAAACCCTCTCTCCTCACCAAGCAGATTAACAGATGGAAACATCTTGTATTCACTGGGAACCAGTAAAGGTGAGAATAAGACTGTAACCTTTTAATGATCTGTAGCTTATGAGGAAAGGCAGGCAGAAGTCTCACAAACCAGTCAGAAAGCCCTGAGTAGTAAAACCTCATGGTTTAAAATATGAGGATTGTTTATCATTACTCTAAGGTGACTTGCACTGAGACAAAAGTTTGAAAGATCAGTAACACCTCTGAAAGAAGTGTCTTAAACTCAGCCAGACTGCAAGTGAACTAATATTACAAGTGTTTCACTATTTTTCTGTTGTAGCTGAACCAAAGCAACATCCTGCTCGTTTTCTCAGCTCAGTCATGTTTCATCTGCACCTCCAGTGGGACAGTTCTGATCCTGACAGTTCTGATCCCAACTGTTCAAGCTCTCTCCCAAGGAAAGTGTTTTGCCAGCATTTCAGTCCCTTACATTAAAGTAACACATTAATTCTCTAAGCTACATATTTTTTCCCTGCTTCCTTTAAATGAGTCAAGGAAAATCTGCTCTCCATCTCTTGCAGAAAGGAATCCATCAGGCGTTAACCCATAACCTTTTTGTGCTTTACTGACCTAAAAGCCTGCTGCCTAAGGCAGACTCACATTTTAGAGCATCTATCTCCATAATTTAGGAATGGTCATAAAACATTGTCCAAGCATATCCCTTCTTTTTTCCATAGATCATTTACTGATTATTTATAAGCAGCATCCCAGGTACCTGTTTGATGAGTGCTCTCATTATTATGCCTCCTTATGAAGTAACTCAGCTAGACTAATATCCACAGATTGCAGTATAAATTCCCTATTAAATCCTAACCCTTGTAATTACTCAATCCTAAATACTCTCATTTCTTCCTCTGTAGGGTCCAAAAATATCTAGCACATGAGGATCTCACAGCCACCCTCACTGATCCCCTGCCACCACTTAATTGAATTATAACACCATAAATAATCTGGAGGCTATCTCAGAGGCACCCCATACAATTTTCAGGGATGCTGCCTGGTGGGTGACCTATTTGGAGAGGTGCAGACAGATTTCTCAGGATTTTCTTCAAGCTGATTATCTCCATATTCCCTGATGAGCCCTTGTTGTAAAAGCATTACCAAAAAAAAAAAAAAAAGGTGCCATTTAATTTATTAACAGCTAGTCCCAAACCAAATTCCCAAGGGGGAGAAATACTGAACACATAAAGCTAAACTTCTGGAACTGAGAATGCCAGGACAGCGAAGTGTTTTAAGATGGGGATCTGAATTTTGCAGCTAAAGACCATCTTGAGGCAGTGAGTGGATTATGGAGGCTGTGCAGGGATACAAATGCATGAGGCACTTATTGCCAAGTACCTTCTGGCATCCACAGACATAATCTCCCCAAAAAGAAGATTTCCACCACAAAGAGATGTTTCACATATAAAGCCAGAAACAAGGTTGCTTATTTGAATTAGATCTTCCAAGGGCACTAATGCTTAATCTATCGGCAGCAGTAGGTCTGCACTTCAGGTAGATGGAGTGCTTGTGCTGTATTGTAGCCCTGTAGCTCTCAGCAGAAGGCATTCAGAGAATTGCTCTTCTCTTTGCTGCTGAGCGGGTGCTGCCACGCTTGTCAGACACTGGACGTGGTGCCAGAGCTGTTTGCAGCCCGGCCTCACACCCATGAGTGCTGCTGTACTGAACAGAGCCCTGCAGAGCAGAGCTACACGACACACAACCCCTTTTGCTATCAGCCTGCGCCAGTCTGCAGGTGACACCAGGCTGAGTGGTGCAGCTGACACACCCGAGGGACAGGACACCATCCAGAGGGACCTGGACAACCTCAGAAGTGGGCCCATGGGAACCTCGTGAGGTTCAACAAGGCAAAGACCAAAGTCCTGCATCTGGGCTGGGGCAACCCTCACTATCAATACAGGCTGGCGGATGCAGGGATTGGGAGCAGCCCTGACGATAGCCTGCAATAATTTGTCTCTTTCCCAGCATGTCCTAAAATAAGATTTACTTTGTAACCTGAGTGCATTCATGCTAATTCAGATTAATACATCTACTGAGACCTTACACATTTGATATGGTTACACACTGTGAGTGGTCACAGGGCAGGTTAGAACACTTCCAGGGTTAGTGCTGCCTCTCAGGGAGACTGTCCACCACCACCACAGTGCTTTATCTGCTTAACCACACAAATTGCTGGGGCAGGTTTGCCACAAACCACCTTTCACTGTGTCCTCCAGCTGCTCCCACTTGCATTTCTCCTACCTGTGCTCCATGTAGATGGCTCCAGCAGGAAGGGATGCTCCTTGGCTTGCAGCGATGTGGTGCCTCTTTCTGCCATGACATGCAGCTGAGGGTTTTGGTTTCCTCTCTTCTTTCTCCCTGGCCCTGTGTCTGCCTCTCTCAGTGCCACACATGTGGAAGGAGGAACATGTAAGTGTGCTTCCAGAGGATCACAAAGCTGTTGAGACTTCATGTTTTTCCCAGCCCCTCTGCTGCTCTTTGTGTGTTTTTGTGTAACCAGAAGCTGTTGAAGCCTGATGTATTAATATATAATCCCTACACTGGGAAGCAGCTAGGTCTCCCCTCCCACTGCTCACAAAGTATCTTTATATCTTCCCTGCTTCCCAAGGAGGGATTGAGGGGAAAAAAAGCCAAACCTCAGGCAGGGGTCTGCTCTTTCTGCCTTCTCATCAAGCACAACTCTCTGCATGTGTGAGGTCTCACAAGAGGTATGAGCCAAGCCTTATCCTCTTCCCAACTTTCAATTAAAGAAAGAGTGAGCAGGGAGCCTCAGCAAGCACCAGCATCACGCCAAAGCCCAGAGCTGTCAGTGTGGCTGTCTGCAGCAAGTTCCCAGGAGCTCACTCCTAATACTAAGAAAACAAGGGCAAAGAAACCCAAAACAAACCCCTGAGCCCAAATTTCTGATTAAATAACACTGAAGTGCCTAATGTAAACTGCTGCATGCAAAGGCACCTGGAAGGTAGGCAGAGCATCTGTGCTGGGAAGCCCCCGACGCAAAAGCATCCTCTGCTCTCAGTCAGGAGACAGGCAGAGGACTTCCTGCAGGAAACAGATATTTTGGGCTCGAGAAGGCATCCAAACAGAGAAAACTCGGGAGACAGAGCCTGGACCAACAACACCCAGTGTTTATCCTCACCAGCACCTAATGGGCTCCAGCTCACCTGTTTGAGTGACTTTCTGGTAACTCCCCCCAGGGCTTTTACCCAGCCCATGGGTAAATGCCATACCATATCGGGGATTATAACAGTCCAAAATCTGCTTTTCAGAGTTTCAGGGACTCCTGGGGTGCAGCTGAGGCTTGGTATAGAGCTGACCTACACAGAGAGGAGAAGACATTTTCAAGTGCAAATCCCACATATCCAGTGATCATCTACCCTGTGCTGAGCCATGGAAGGGAGGGACAGGAGGATGCACAGAGCTCTGGGTACCCACCTGGCTTCACCTCCTTGGGGCAGTGAAATCCCACCTCTGCCTCTGTGCTCTGCGTCACCAAATTCCCAACAGCAACGGGGTCAAACCCATCTATCTCATAAAGGAGAATTAAACTAGGTTACCAATTTAAAAATACAGTCACCCTGTTAAAGAAAGTAAGCAAACACCCTCCACTGAGTGAGTGATGTTCTGGGAAGTTACACAGCCTAATGAAGAGCACTATGAGCTGCTGGCATTATTACATTTGCTGTGACCTTAAAAAAGAATAGCTCCAGCTGTCTCCAGAGTACAGAGTTGTATGTTCTTGGATTTCTAATACTAGCGGGAGCGCAAAATCCGGCACTGATTAAAATCATAGAAGCTTTTGCTTCTACACCAAGGAAAGAGTGAGAATGGATTGTACTATAGACATTTTGACAGAAAAAATATTTGCTTTCTTGGGGGAAGATAAAATGTGTCAGTCATCTAGTCAGAGAGGAGGCAGGCTGGCTTCCACTCCAGCTCAGTCTCAGTGAAGTCTGGTTTGATTCTATTACACATCTCACAGTGCATGAGCCCAGGCTCTGGGCAAACACCTCCAAGAGCCCCTTTGGAGATCCTCCTGGTGCAGATGGAATCGGTTGGACAGGGGAGAGTGGGCAGGATTGCAACTAAAAAAGGGTCTCTGGTGGCAGAGTGGCCCCGGAAGGCCACATCCATGAGGAGCAGCTCATGAACCATCCACGAGATTGCCAAGAGCCTCCTGGACCACCAGCCCTTCAGGCACCCCTAGCGCAGTTCCCTGGCACAGCCCTCACATCATAACTAGCAACAGTTGTTGGGTTTGTGCCTCAAATTACCAGAAACCTGCCTTGCAGCTGTGCCCATGTGAACGTGGGTTACACTTGCATCAGGGTATTTAATCTCCCTGGTCTAAGAACATTTAGCAACAGGGTTAATGTGAAAACAAAACAGATTCAACAAAAACAGCTTCAGAGACGGCAGCAAATTTCAATTGCTTTTCCATTTCTGTAAAGAGGCTGAGGCTGGGTATTGTGCCTCTAACATCAGTATTCAACAACAGGTGACTAATTATACCAGAAATTAAACACCGTCAATACATTTCCAACTCTATTGGCTTCCAGTTGGGGATTTATTAAACAAAATAAAAATAAAAATAAAGATGAGGTCTGTCTGAGATTGAACTAGAAGATTTAAATGCACATTTTCAGAATTTATACTATTCTTTCATATTTAATCTTTCTTTTTCAGGTGTGGTTATAAGCCTTCAAGTGATCACAATGCCTAACTCTTAAAATACTCATTTGTTTTAGAAGGTATCTGGGAAGATTTCAGGAAAGAGGAAGTTAGGTTTTACCTTCTTTCTCCTAGAGAAGACAAATACAATGTTATAATTAAATGTGTTTATAGAATAGCGTCTGGCAAAGCGTATTTCTCCTGTTGTTAAGAAAACAATGGTGGTTTTTCCTCTTTTGTTATATGATCTAGAAAATTAATTATTTCCTTTATCCATTGTTTTTAACAAAATGTTTGTGCTTCTATCAATATGAAATGTCAGACTCAACCACACAGCTATTTACTTTGAAGTAAGCATAATATTACCCACAGCTCTATTCAAAGCGCCAAAGAACATAATAGTGTTAACTATAATTAGATTATTTTCCAGAGAGTTAGAAAGATTCATTGTAGAGCAGGAGTTTTCATAAGGAAACAGAAAGACTTATTTTACTGAAACTATCAAATAACTCTGCACAAAATAGTTTTGGAGAATTAACTCCCTTTTGTATCTGGGCTTTAATTATTGTCTTTTTTTCCTTGGTAATGCATGGATTCTAATTATCACACTTTAACAACATAATAGATGACTCAACAGACAAATGTGGTTTCAGACTACAGTATTAGCTTATCCCCTTGCTGCTCCAAACCTCCTGGGCCCATAGCACATATCACATATTACAACTACTCTTGAGGACCACCCATCACCTGCTGCACAGCCCAGCAGCACAAGAGAAACATTTCCTTCCCATGCCATGCATGCCACCCTTCCCAGCACCACTCAGGGGTCAGCATTTCACTCCTACCCCGGACACGGATGGTACAACATTCTTACTAAAACAGTTCTCTCTTAGCTCAGTGCTCCAGGCTTAAAAACGTGTAGTGAGACGTTACAAGGCTGCATCTTTCCTGATACAAAACAGTCAGGCCATCGCGAGAAATCATATCACCACTTTCACCGGTTATTTCTGAGCAAGCAGGGAATCATGGCTTAAATTCCTTTATTCCAGAAAGTCTCTGTAATTTTTTGTTGTCTTTTCCACACCTGAGGTCTGTCTCCTAATGAAGGTTTTGTGGACGACTCATCCGGCATCTG
Source organism: Cephalopterus ornatus (assembly GCA_013396775.1). Classification (NCBI taxonomy): domain Eukaryota; kingdom Metazoa; phylum Chordata; class Aves; order Passeriformes; family Cotingidae; genus Cephalopterus; species Cephalopterus ornatus. Next base: position 50,021 of record VZRE01011764.1, read on the forward strand.
AATCAGAGACCGAAGCCCCTACAGACCTGTTTGGTAGGAAGTCAGTGCTGATCATCACTGTATCTGACAAGTTTTAAGAAATCCCAGATAAACAGAAGCTGATAAACTACTTGCTGTTATATATCTGGCACTTTCGGATTTACAGGATTCATAGTGGCTGTTTCATCTCCAGTTTCCTGGAAAAGAAAAGAAACTCGGGAAATCTTGAAACGCAAGTTTAAACACAATTTCAGCATAAACTTGAAGGACTCTGCACAGCTCAGTGGACATTTTGCTATGGAAGCAATACGGTTTTTTGTGAATTAAAATGATTGCCAGTCATAAAGACCTTTTCATTTCCCAGAATCCCTAAACTAAGGATAGGGAATTGCTACCTATGGAAAAGCTCATCACTGTGGTTCTGCACAGCTCATCTGGAAAGCAAGAAAATAAGCACATCTCACATCCAGCTGGACATTGTAGCTGAATGAAATTCCCCACTATTGGTCTGGGTCTCCAAATAAATTTCTTTTCAGCTCTGCTGAGCCCCCATGTGTTTTAACTCTCCATGAACACTGAAAGGATCAAGCTCACACCTTAAAGGCTTGCAGGAAAGGAATTTTAAGTGAGAAAACACTAGTTATTGAGCCACAGAGTTGTGCATCCAGCTGGGTGGCTCCTGAAGGTAATAGTAATCAAAAAAAGGGAGAGAAAATTTCAAATTGTTTCTGTCAGACCAGCAAATAAAACTGTGTCTAAACCAGGAATTAATTTGTGAAACTCATCAACATGCCATACACTCCAGCACAGGTGAGTGTAGTCTTGTAAGATCTCTGGGGGAAAGTCTGCATCTGCCCATGGGTTAATAAAACATCCCTACTTGGCTGCGAAGTGCTCCACCATCAACTACTAAAAGACTTTTGAGTTCTCTCTGTTCAAAGAGCTGAGGAAATTGATAACAAACCTGGTTAGCAACGGCCCTTGTTTTGGAAAAGGTGTTCAATGGTCTCTATTGACATATTTCATAACTCTCCCTAGAAATGACATTGCTCAAAGCAGAGGAACCTGCCCTGAGACTTTGGGCCAGCATTGAGAGCCACTTTATTGAATTATATGGTTGATTTTACCCATATCACAGGCTGTTCTTGGAGGTCTTCCATTCACAATGGACAAGGCCCAAATTAGCTTACCTTGCAGGACTTCTGTCCAAGCTTCTGTGGCTGCAGATATGGGAACATATTTGCCTCAGAGAGAGCTGAGACCAGCAGGAACTGTAATGATGCTACTGCTGGCAGCGAGCTAAATTTCATGTATCAGCACTGGGACTTCACAGTAGCACTGGCGTGGAAATTGGATTAGTAGCTCCAACTAAACAGAGCTTAAGCCATTATAAAGTCAGTGGGAGGTTCTGATTGACCTCGGTGGGCTTTGGATCAACTCCCAGGAAGAATATGACTGAACTAGACGGTGTTACTGTAACATGTTGCTCCTGGAAGACTCCTTTGTCCAAGCCAGCAGTGTTTTTAATGAACGACTTTCTAAGGGAGAGCCTGGGATACTGGGGGGAATTGGCACGCTGGTTTTTGAAGACAGCTTCTTGAGTCGCTGGCTCTTGAAGACAAGTGCCAGACAGGGAGCAGACTGTCTGGTCTAGTCCAATCTTCCTTTTCCTATGATCTAGTCAACCCTAGGTGTTATTAATCGCATTTTCTCAGAATTGTTTTCCCACTCTTGAAGCCTCTGGATGGGGCCTCAGGAGAGTGGAGAGCATTTCTAAGCACTAGGCAAGTTCTCCTTACTGTTCCTACTACTCTGTAAAAGCCGAGTGTGATGCCACTTGAGATGCACAAGTGGAAACTGCCCCCTAAACCTTGGGACAGTTACTTCTTTTTGGAAACAGGAATAAATATAGTGTACACATTAACTTGAATCTTGACTCTCTTTTTCCAAACCTGTTATTAAACTGGGGTTAAAAAGTGATTTAGGGGCACCAGAAACCCTCACTCCTTGTACTATGCAGAAAAGAAAGAAAGACACGGTCCAAAGCCTGCCATTAAATGTTTCTCATGATTGCTTGTTATTAGAAGGGAGCTGCAGATATGCTAATACAGTGTGCTCGCTACAAAAAACCCTGTAATTGGGACAAGGCAGCCACAAAGCTTCCCGCAGCTGGCAGGAATTGTGACTGTTCTCTTTGGCTTTAATCATGGCTTTTAAAGCAGATCAGTAACAGCAACAATTAGCCTTTTAGATTGGTCTCAGAAATTACCATTTTTAAAATGTGGTGACTCTGCAGGCACAAACCGAAAAGCTCTGAGCTCTGCATAAATGAGCAGCCATACACTCCGACTCATTTGTCACTTGGTTTGTCACTTGTTTGGTCCCTCCTTTGTTTCTGCTGAATTGTGGTTCTGAAAAGCAGATAGGAAACTTGCACGGATTCTCAAAAGGAAGTATCCTTAGTCTCCTCCTTTTCCTCAAGGAACCCACCCTTCGAGACAGCTTCTGCTCAGAAGGACTGCCTGGCACTCCAGCTGTGGGCGGAGGAAAGGGAGGCACAGCCGTGTGGGGATGCAGACAGATCAAGATTGCTGGTTCTTACTTGGCAGAATGACTTTGGTTTTTACCTAGTGGGACAGGATTGAAGCAAAGCCATTCGGAATGGAGACATGGAAGAACAATGAAGAGAAAGAAATGGAAAAATTTTCCAGCCGACAAGGGACCCAGAAGATCCACATCCCCGGGGAAGGTTTAAAAAGCAGCGTAGGAATAAGAACAAGCATCTCATTAGAGCAGATGGTGGTGTGTGTAGGTGCTGTTGAGAGGGTCCTTCAGTGCGCCTCCATGAACAGCAGGGTCTCAGCCTGGCTGCAAGGCTGGCAGGAGCTCATTTTGCTCATACCTGCCTTTGCTAAGCCACTCAGAAGTTTTTACCTGCACAGCAAGGTTACTCAGTGACCCCAACATCTTTTGTGAACTCTCTGTGTTATCTGCTCAAGTCCTGGCATACAAAGCTGGGTATCCCTATCTAAAATCTCTCTCCCTGCTCTGTGTGGGATTACAAATGCCTCATACCTTCTAGGAGGGTTTGCTAGCACAGCAACACAAAGGAGCTTTTTCAAGTACAGATCTGGCCTTTGTGCCTCAGGGCTTAATTCTCTGATGCTTGGACTGCTTTGTACCACTCTGGCTTACAGAGTCTTTAAAGTACAAGTGTAAGTGCACTTCGATGTATCTGCGTGTCAAGGTGGTAACAGGATGTTTCTTGCCTACCTCAAAGAGCAACGGAGCAGTGTTACCAACCAGCGCTTCCACAGGGCTTTGATTTCCCTCAAAAAAGCACTGCAACATAGGCACTCAAGGCTCGGTCTTACTGAAGACTGCTGCAAATCCCACATGTGATCTTCACAGCATTGCATCCCTGTCAGACCAGTGTGCCAGCTACTGGCCAACTTCTTTAGTCCCAAAACTTCTTTCCCTTTCTCAAGCTGCACATCCCCCAGGCAGCAGAGGGTTTGGAAATGAAACACTGCAATGGAGACACCGTGGCAGAGGTGAATCGAACACAGTCTGCTTATGACATCCTCTTTCTATGAAAACAATGGAAAGATGATGTTCCCTGAACCAAGTTTTCAAAGCAATACAATTATAAAATGGCCAAATAATAAAATATAAGAAATACTGACAGACACCAGCGCACATCCAGCTGATGTAACCATAAACGATTCTGACATTTCCTTGCTTTATTTCTGTCCCAAAATTGTTGGGAAATTTGGAAAATCATCATTTTTCAACATCGTAATTTGCCTTTCTCTATACTCACTATAGACCTGGGAAGAAAAGAGTATAAGCCTCAATTACAGGAGGCTTTCAAAGAAGCAGAGGAAAATCAGCTTTATGGAGCAATCCTGCCTGATTAATAACAGGTGGAGCTTAGGCTGAGCCTTTCATCCCAGTGGGCTCCATGCACATGTGGACAGCAGTGCAAAGTACCTATTTTTTACTTCAAGCCTGTCATTCACCACATACGCTCAATCAAACGGCATTGAAAGGTGGAAGTGCTGATTTTGTCCATGATGGCTGATAATGGGTTTAACACCTCCCTGGGAAAGTGCAGCAGGAACTGGCAGGAATATAAACCTTAAATTTCCTGAGGTCATATTTTGCTTTTAAAACGGGATTTTTTTTGCCGCTGTAAATAGGGTAAGTGCTGAGCCAGGGCCATCATTAAGGTTTGCATGTTCCACATTTCACATTACTACACTTGTCTAGATCAAAATCTGCACATAACAGGCACAGCAGGAGTCTGATAAACCAAATGCTTCTGAACGCAGTTTAACACTGGGCTTTCATTTATTCCCACCTTATGAAGGTATTCATTGAGGCAACGTGCGTTAACAGTAAACCAAAACCTACCTTCGCCAATGGGAATGTGGCGAGGAAAAATGCTACTGTAATAACTGTGAGTGATTCCTGTTATAAATAGCAAAGCAAAGGATAATGTGTTTATTTCAAATGCCAAAATTGGAAGCATTTCCACTCCATAGGGGGCCAGGAAGCATCTTCTTTTTTATGCATTTGCAATAATTGACACGAGGACGGAGCACAGGCAAATGACTTAGAGCTGGCCCTGCCTCCTCCCTACTCACCAGCTCCCAAATACCACATTTGAGGCAAACATACTCTTCAATGCTTTGTCTTCATGTCTTTCTCCTCTTCCAGCAGCATCTCCTACAAATGCAAGCACCAAACACTAATGGAAGCGTTTTAAACAGCAGATTCAGGAACACTCTCCTGTAACAAGAGCAGAGCCTCATTCAGAGCAGGATGACGCTGACGGATGTGCAGTTGCTGAAAATGTATCAAGTGGGTGCTGTAGCCTTGATGTTCTCTTTTAGTGTCATTCAAAAAATGCACTTATTTTAATTCAGAATTTCTGTCCTTGGGAAAATAACAAGCTTTTCCCCTCTCCTTCCCATCCCCAAATGGGATGGATGATGTCTTGAAAAGCTCAATTTTTGGAGCATAACGTTTCAACCCGTTTTCAGGAACATCATACTGTAGGTTGTGCAACAACTGCCCTTGCTGGCTCAGGGAAGGTGAAGTTTTGTGTCTAGTTTACCCTGTTAGTTCTGTTTCTTTGTGTTGCACAGAGGATATGTGGCTTTCACAGGCTGCAAGGTTTGGTGGGAAATTACCTGTTTTGTTGGGAGGTTCTGTAACACTCACATTGTTTTTCCCATGGCTCACCCAGGAAGTCCAACAGGCCAGAGGCTGAGCTGCCACAAATCCAGCTGTTGCACCTGAAGTTCACCTGGGGTTTGGATGCACATTTTCTCTCTGAAGAAACAGTTCTCCAGAAACCACATGTGCCCTAAGATGAAATAGGCATCAAAACATTAAATTAGCAGTTTATATTACACCATCAACTCCTCACCCTTCAAGAAAAAAGAAATAGAGAGAGAAATGTTCTTTACACAGAAAAAAGAATGCCAGTACAAAGATGTGTAGCTTTGTGGATGTCCTTTAGATCATCAAGATCTCATAAACATGTTTTCTTTATCACGATTCAGGTTTTATAAGCAGCTCTTGTCTAAACTTTGCAAAGTTATTTTCCCAGAAAATCTTTTTTTTTTCCCCCCAGAAATAACTGATTAAAAATTTACCATCTTGTAAAAAATTCAAGAAAAACTGTTCCTTATAATTAAAATTTTAATTGATATCTGCTTGAATATGTTATCTGATTCATTATTGAAATTCTATTCTTGCTAAGCTTTTTTATTAAAAAAATCAGAGTTTCATTAAAAGAAAATGTGACAGATCTGAATGTCTTCAAATGAAAATTATTTTGCTTAATGAATTGTGTGGCATTCAAGCCAATCTCACTGTCTACCCTTGTATCTGATAATGCCATGTGGTACAGATGGCCTCTCACATGTATTGTAATATTTGGCACACTATTTTTACAGTTGCTGTCAGGTGACAGAGTTTCCCAAGGTTTTGGGATGAGGATTATGGATTTGCCCAGGGGAGTAGTATATATGATACCAACAAATCAACCAACCTGCCCACAACTAATCTTCGCAGAGAGCAATACTTCATGATAGCATCAACTCTGAAAAAAAATCTAGCAAAATTTTCGTAGTGGGAATGTGGAATCCACTTTATTAATGGAGAACATTTAACTTGTTGATTGAATGAAAGGAAATGTTTTAGAAAAATAACTCGAAAAAAAAAGACAATTGCCTATTTCTGCTTAAGATGCTCTCTAATTTCCAGACAGTGTCCTGCTAATTGCAAAAAACACATAGCATTCAAGTCATAAATCAGCATTTCTCAAGTCAGCCAAAATAGCCTTTAAAATTCATTGGGGTAAGGCTGCTTTACTGCAGTGCTGAAACCACAGTTTCTCAACAGCAGCTCCCTATTCCATGCAAATACCTCTGCCAAGATTTGCAGAGATAAGACAAATAGGAAAGCTGGGCCAGAAAAGAAGGAAATGATGAAAGAAAACTTTGCTGTGAATTAGTTACAAAATGGTTCTAAGACACCTCATTTCAAGCATCTTTTGCCTCTACCACATCTCGCAGTAACTCTTCCAGGCGGGCTGCATTATGCTAACGAACGATCAGCCTGGACACACACACTGCTTGAAGGAGGAAGCAGGACCTGACCACGGAGCAGTTTGCAGATGATAGCTCTCTTCCCGGGCATCTGTCTTCATCCTCATTCTTTCGCCTCAGAGTTTTGCCTGATTCTTTCTGTCCCATCTCTGATTTATGTCCCTTTTTCTTTCCTTAGTCTCTCCCTCCTGCACATCATCTCCCTGCAATGTCTTCCCAACTGGGAGGAAAGAGGGATTATTCTGGAGCTGCTGCTGATCCTTACGCTGACACTCACGCTCCATCACTTGAAGGGTTTTTCAGGGTGATGATTTCCAGCCCTCCAGAAATTGAGTAAAAATTAACACGTAAAAACCCCAGGATCTGTGGTCGGCTGATCTGACCGCAGGCAAAACATGGCTCTGGCTGGGGCTGTTTTACGTCTAATCACGGCAGAAGAGCAGCTCCCACTGGTCTTATTTGTATTTTTTTATCTCACTGTCCAGTTGAGTCAATCAATTGCTGCAAACTGTGTTGTGCTGCAGGGGAAAGAATAATACAGAAATATTCAGTAAAAACTGCACAAAAAATTCTTCCTACTGCTCTGTATATATGTTGGAACAGCAGCCTGGCCAAGTAATGTCACTGGTCCTTGATAAGACTGTCACAGCTCTTCCACTTTTGGAGGGAAAAAAAGTAATAAGAGCCATCATTCACCTCACAAATCATCCATGGAATAATTACTCCCTCCAAAACAATTATATCTGCAAAAAGCTCCTTTTCCTCAGAGGGAAAAGCCCTATGGAGGCTGTTCCCAATTAAGGTTTAATATATGCCTCTATTTCTTCAGGAAAAGGGTTGTTCTAGTCCCCACTGGAACCACTCGGAAACTTTAATGGTCTTTGAATCAAGCCCAGTGACAATGCATCTTCATTAGTGATAGGAGTGCTCCCTTGTTTCAGGTTTGTTTGAGGTTTGGATGCTTATCCATCACACTGTGGGTGATGGGGGCAAGAAATCGGACACAAACTTGCACAAAGAACTGAGATTTCCTACGACGTGGCCACTCCTCATGCCTGCTTCAAGGGCTGTGTGGAGGATGGTATGTTTGGAAATGTTTGCTCTGGTGACACTGTTGGGACCAGTCCCTGCCACCAGTTTCAAGCATGTCTGGGAATGGTTTGGGTTGGAAGGGACCTTAAAGATCATCTAGTTCCAACCTCTCTGCCACGGGCAGGGACATCTCCCACTTTGGTCACTCCAAAATGGGCCTGGGCAGCTCAGCACCAGTTCTGGATGTACTCCAGTGTCCCCAGATGCCAACTGGTAACTTCTGGACCATCAGTGGCCTTGATTTATACCTGTGCAAAACAGCATCAGAATGACTTCCATGTCAACTGCCCCCCAATGACTACATCTACGGTTCCTGGGAGAAGTGTGGATTTTATTTTATTTTTTAATAGAAGTATTGTTTAATTTCTGTGCCATATTAAGCAAACTACTTCCAAACTGCTACCCTGGGAGGTTTTCCAAGGGTCCCTCTGACCAAATGGCTGGAAAAGCTGAAGAGAAATTCCCTCTGATTCCCATGGGCTCTTCTATCAGTTCTTCCGTGCTTCTATCACTCCACTTACATTTTCCTGTATATCCCTTTACTTTTCTCAACAAACAGGGTGCAGTTGTTAATATTGATCACCATTGTTCTTTCTCTCACACAAACACTTCTCTCCCTCTTTCTTTCATCATACAGTCTTCAGTCTTTTCTTTTACTCTCTTTTAGGTATTATATAAGCTTTTCTTTGTATTATCCCACTGCTGTTCAGCAAATGACTCTTCTCAATTGCATCTGTGCTACAAAATCTCTGCAATGTGCTGCTTACATGAAGCTCCCTCTAATTCTTCCAGTGTTGTGCTTTCCAAAGCTTTGTTTTCTTGCCATGGTTGTCTGTGCAGCATTTCACATTGTTCCCTTACCGGATTTCTTTTCTCAGCTCCTCCAGCAGTGCAGGGTTTCCTTCCCAATATCCATAGTTCTTCTTGGCATCCAGGTGCCTGTAGCACCTTGAAATGATGAGGGAAACTAAGTCAGATAGACCCAGAATGAAGGGGTTGTGCCAGACTTTAAATCACCAGAGCATCTAAATGTTTGTTAAAAACAATAATTAACACTCTCTCATCAAATGCACTACTCGAAAAACTATTGGATTTTAATCAAATGCAGGATGGAATGGCTCCCATTCATCTCGAGGCATGCTAATTCTGGTCCCAAATATTGCTGAAACTGAGATGAATGGGAGCTACTGGCACCACTGGCAGAGTCAGCTCTTGGCTACTGATCACTCTTAAAGAAGCTCAGACTATAATGCCCACCCATCAGGGATTTTTAAGGGGAAGCCCGTGCCTTGGTGTAATAGAGACATTAATTTCTTAGTAAATATGCAGAATTGAGCCCCCATCTTCCTCCAGTCTTAAAAACTGTTTTGGCCTGTGCTTCTGTCCAATATTCTACAATACCTACACCTGGCAGGGGAGACACCATGATCAGTCAAGGTGGTTTTACCAGGGCAAGGCTCATCCTCTGTTCTCCAGGTGTGCTGGGTTTTGTGCTGGGTGTTCTTGCATTTGGACTAGATGAACACTGTAGTACCCTTCCAACTGAACTATTTCTATTCCATTCCATTCCATGCTGATAAATAACGAGATACATCCATCTCAACACAAAACATTGCAGCTGACCCTGAAAACCCAACCCAGACACGTCATACACTTCAAGGACATTCTTACCTCCAGATCCACATCTGCTGATTTTATTCCTAACAGCTTTGAGCTTTGGGTCTGCAGCCTGCTCTGAAATTCATTCTGGAGATGGAGGGATGGTGTAACACTTGCAGTTTGGGATCCAGGTGAAATAATTTGAAGAGCAACCTGGCGAAAATAACACTGAAGCTTCTTGGACCACGCTGTGCAGCAGCACAAGAGGCCCAGTCTGAGAGATCCTACTCAGCATCCCACCTGGCTCTGCCAGGATGGAATCCCATCCAGCTCTACCAGCTTACACACAGAGGGCTGCAGTCTGAGGAGTCATTTCTAAAGCCACTGTGTTTCTCTTTGCTCAAAGGAAGCAATACCTGTGGATTATAAACCAGTAGTTGGGTTTTATGATATCTAAACTGCTTATCAAATTTCTGAACTCTGTGAGAAATATGAGAAACACATGTGAGAGTTCCTTGCGAATATACAATGAAATTGTTCCATTCTGGGCAGCAGAGCTGCTTATCAAAAAAAATGAATAAAACAAAGCATTCTTTCTTAACATGGAGCTTACATCTTTAATAAACATTAGTTTCATGTTCTCATGAGAATCCTATTACACAACTTCCTTCACTGATTCATGTATTAATACCATTTTGTATTAAGCTGGTGCATAATTGATGATATGGAAGTGTTTTCATATAACAGCTCCTTCACTGCATAATATAACCCACTTATCATATTTTCAGCTCAAAATTCAGAAAGTTCATGGATGCATTATACCCTGGAATGAACACATTAACTATAAAAGTACAGTATATCATTTGCAAATTGCATGCAAACCAAAGTAAATATACAGTGCTAAACGCTGACTTTGATACAGATCAGGTTGAAAGGCATAAATCAGCTAACAGAAAAAAAATTTACATGCTCAGTAGAATGGAAAAAATCCCCTGCAGGAAAAAAGACCCAATCTAGTAATTTGGGTGCAATGTGTAGCCGATATGGCTGTGATTAGCACACACATTACTCATTCAGGGACAAGACTCTCCCCCAGAAACACAGCCCTGTCTCACAGTACCACTCACTAGAAGCAGATGAATTCCCTGAAGAGATTTATTTGTCTTTTAGGTTTAGGGTGGTTTTTTTGTTTTTTTTTCTTTTGCCTGCAATTGCATAACAGGATTCAGCAATACTTCAATATCTAATATGGAGAGATTACAAAAGGCTCAGGAGGCTGCTCTGTTTTATAAAATCTATTTAAAACTAAGCCCAGGAAGCCAGAGAAGGAAACCTTCTACCTGCCAAACAGTGCACCAGGGCACGACAACACAAAACAACATTCCCTGTGTTGACTTACAAGGTTTTCATCCTTCGGAGCTCATTTTACAGGTGCTCAAGCAAAATGTTCACCGACGAAAAAGGTGGTGGTTTGCAAGAGAAATGTGTGCAACTTCAGCCCTGTGCAAACAGAGGGAGGCTTCATTCCTGTGCTGTTGCTGTAGTCCAGATGTCTGCCTCAGCCTAACAAAGCCTAGCAAAGGGACCACGTGAGATGCCACTGCCTGTCATGGACTTGTGCCAGCACAGAATTGGCTCCAAGTTTTCAGATGCTGCTCAATTCCAAGTTTTCTCCACAAGGGGAAATGGCTTTACAAGGAAAGAGGGTAGATTTAGATCAAATATAAGGAAGAAATTCTACACTGTGAGGGTGGTGAGGTCCTGGCACAGGTTTTCCAAAAAAGCTGTGGATGTCTCATCTCTGGAAGTGTTAAAGATCAGGTGGATGTGGCTTGCAGCAACCCAGTCTAGTGGAAGGTGTTCCTATCCGTGGCAGGGGAGTTGGAACGAGATGATCTTTTGGGTCCCTTCCAACCCAAACCTCTCTATAATTCTACGTTGAACCATTTAAAATGTATCGTTATTGAATCTCCTGACTCTTCCCCCTCCACCACAATACTGACTCATCACTTCTGTAGACTGTGCTGTTCGAAATGGTCCTCAAGACTCTGGGCTACCTTCCAGCCCCCTTGGGCAAGTGACAAGCCACACTACCTGATCTTTTACCTCCATCCCCTCAAAATGACCTCTCACTTCCCAACCCCGTGGTTCCTCTGGGCAGTAAACAAGCCTTGCTCCAGGGACAGTATGATCCATTATTAATTCGGCATCACTAGTGTCTGGGACTTTCAGTCCCAGGCAGAAATAAAAAGACTGCAGCGCAGGCAGAGCAGAAGTACAATCAGAACAACATTTGTAATTTAATAGAGCTACCTGGAGTAATGCTATAATCTCAAACAGCCTTCATAAGTTGTTCAGAGAGAGATTCCCTAAATCCTCAAATCAGCTACAAATATATAGTTGCATTACTACCATGGATTTAAGTGCCTTTGAAGTCAATAGAGAGATTCTTATGGATTTTTTACAGGCTTATGTGGTTTTTACGTACATGTACACACACATATAAATATATATATATATGTATTTAAATCTCCCTATGGGTTTAATCTGGATTGAGAGTCCCTGAAGAACTCATAGCTGAGACCCTAAGGAAAAGCACCATCTGAAAGCTCTCTGTCTGTAGGATTTTATTATAATGTCTTTTGAACAGAGTTTTTATTCCATCAACCACCCTTTTTCTTTTCTTCTCCTTTTAGGCCAAGCAAGAGTTGTCTCTATTCTATAATGTAGACATCACTATCTCAGAGCACGTTCCCAAGGAGGCCAATTTAAAGACTGACAAGAAAATCACCCATTCCATCTGGACAGAGAGAAAATGATATTTTTCCAGCTGAAAAGAAAAAAAAAGAAATGAAAAAAAAGGGAAATCCTGTTGTGTAATCCTAATTATGTTTGCTGGACAAGTCAGGGAACGATTGAGGTTTGTCAGCATGAGGATCACAAGTATGGGAAAAGCTTACTGAGCTTTATTTTCTTGTAGAATTGCACTAATTTCCCCAAAACTCTGTTTTTCCCTTAGTGCAGAAGCAGGGCCTGACCAAGGCCAGCTGGATGCTTGCAGTGACCTGCACAGATTCACCCACATCCTCACTGCTACCAGTGCCACTGAAGCTGGGCTGGGTCACCCATTTACTTGTCGCTTCTGCTTTTATCTTGCCCATCTTGCCCCCTTTCTGCCTTCCTTCTCACAGTCTCCCATCACACAGTCACCTCCTCTTCCACCCTGTGTCGAGCAGTGTTCCTCCTCCTGCCTTTTCTCAGCTCCTGCTGCCAGGGGCTGAGGGATGACACCAGGTCAGCCCCTCTCCAGCATCACCAATAGCTTTGAAAATGTGGGCTCTGAGGTAACAACAAGCAACAGTCCTGACAGTCAAAAACACCATCAAGCAAGATCAGACAAGATACCAAAAGACAGAGTTTTCAACCCGTTTCTGCTGGAGGGCTCGACAGAGCAGCTCCAAGAAGACAAAGAGAAACGAGGCGAGAGACAGGTTAAAAATAAACACAGGTATCCTTCAGAGGGCACAGATCAGATCAAAAGCCTCTGACATTTAAGTCGACCAACATCTGCGAAAGCATTTCCAAACCAGAGAGCAACTTGCTGTGGGAGGGGGAAGTGCTTCGATGAGGAAAAATCCATATTTTTTTTTGATTCAGTAAATAAAAAGGTATTGTTATATATTTTTGTTTCATACTGATTTGGAGATGGGGAATAAAAAATAAATTAGCAGCCTGTTTGACGGGCTAAGGGCTGATTCTCACCTCAGTGGTCCTGCCAGTACCTGGCAGCAAAGCTTTTCATACAGATCCAGTATGGGCTTAGCACACCAAGTCCTGCTGCCCACACTCAGCAATGGCCAAAAATCCCATGGAAAGCCGTGGCATCAGCATGGACTCGGCCTGCTCTCAGTGAGCCCTGCCTGGGGAATCAGACAAGGTTTAGCCCCCAGAACTAGGTGCTACTTCTGTACAAGCACAGGGAAAGGTTAATACAAAAATCAGCTGAAAACCCAAGCGCATTTCTGCAACCAAATAATTTACAATTTTGCTCTACATTTCTCTGTTTCAAAGCAGAAGCAAGAAAAAATACCCAAGAGAAACTGCAAATATGCAGACCAAGAATGAAAGGCTAAGTTAGAGGTGTGTAGTGGATGAGTAAGAAGTAAGGAACCTCAAGCTTCTTTAAATGCCTTTCTGTTGCTAATTAAAATGCTGGCCAGAATTTCCCGTGGGAGGAATCATGGAAATTGAGCCTTGTGGCATGATTCTGATAGAGGGGTAGGATGCAAGCCCTTCCCTCTGAGATTAAATCCTCTCCCACACCTCCTTGCACCGTCCTGTCTCACCTCAGCTCCCCACACCCCTCACCACACTGGTGCCCATCCCAGAGCTGAAACCCAAGCAGGGGTTGTCCTGGTACCCCCAGGCTGCACCAAACCAGGGCTGCGAGCTCATGGAGTCCATTAATTCAGGACAAGGCAATCTGGGGACACATAATGGGTCAAATGTGGGTGACTTACTTCTGTCCACGGTAAATTTACCTTGTAGAATCATAGAATCATTAAGGGTGTAAAAGACCAATAAGATCACTGAGTCAGTGAGCATGAACCCAGCACTGCCACAGTCACGACTGAATCACATCCCCAGGTGCCACACCCACATGATTTTTGAACACTTGCAGGCATGGTGATTCCACCACTGCCCTTGGGCAGCCTGTTTCAATGCCTGCCCACCCTTTTAGTGAAGAAATGTTTCCTAATATCCAATCGCGCTCTCTCTGGCACAACTTGAGGCCATTTCCTCTTGTCTTATCACTTGTTACCCGGGAGAAGAAATCAACCCCCACCTTGCTACAACCTCCTTTCAGAGAGAGAGAGAAGGCTCCCCCTGGGTCTCCTTTTGTCCAGGCTGAACACCCCAAGCTCACTAAGGTGTTTCTCACAAGACTTTGCAGGGCAATTTGTCCCAGGAGTGTGACGCGTGCTGGTTACTGCAGTTTTGCCACTGCAGCTCAGGTCCAGAGCAGGGGACACCTTTGGGAACACCTTTGCAGCCTTCTCTCTGTTCCCAAAACCCTGACCCAGTGCAGTCCCAGCCACCACAGCCCCTCTCCCAGCCTCCTCCCTCCACAGCCCAGCTCACCACCAGTTGCGATGCACAAATCCCAACCCCCGCACTTGCTGGAATAATCTTGTGTCATGTTCACAGGGATCAGACAGGATTTATTTCTAGATGAAACCCAGCTGATAATATAAAGCAAGTTATTAATCCACTCAGACTGGCCACCTAACACCCAAAGCCTGTTACTCTTGCTGGCTGGAAGGAGATATTTGATTGAATCAAGAGGGATTTTGTTTAGCTCTGTCTTCTTATTTAAGTTAGAAGCTACTTGAAATGTGTAGCTGGGTTTGTGTCCTTGCATCCACACCCAACTGTTGGCTCTTCATTATCAGTGACTGAACCTCTGAACTGAGACTTTGAAGTAAGAACAGGAACAAAAATCAGGATTCATGTTCCCTGTGTTACATTTTCATTTAGTATCAAGATGCCAGCACTAGAAATAAGGACAGCCCTGATTATTCACGTAATTTTTTTGCCTTGAATATTCATTAAATATCTCTTCCTTTCAGGCTTTAAGCTCGGTTTCCTTGCCCCTTCCCTGGTTATGGCTCACCAACTCTCATTCTTCCCCTGTCCCATTGTTAGACTCAAACTGATATCCCCCAGTACTTCTCTCTCTTGCCCCATCTTTCAGCCTCCCCCTCACCTGACAGCCCCATTCCTGGGAACATGACACATCCCCATGCCCCTGCCACAATCCCCAGGGAAAGCCCCACGCCCACAGAATGCTCTCTAGCACCCTGTAGCAACACCCTTGAGCATTTACTGCCGCTCCTGGTCAAGAAAAATCCTGCACATTAAGAAATTCAGGGTGTGCAGGATGCTTTGAAGATTGGAGGAGTTTTTAGCCGTTGTGTTTTTGTACCTCTGTGCTGAAAAACTCTTATTTCTCCATAGAAGTGGTTTAGATCTGTCAAAACTCTGTGTTTAGCTGCTGTTTTAACCAGCAGGGACTGGATTTTCTCTCTTTTTCTGTCAGAGGGCTTGATGAGAGAACTGGTATCAAGAGGATCAGCCAGAGAGTGATGATAATGCTTTTAGCATCTGAGCCAAAGCCCACTGCCTTTAGCAAAAGCCTTTCCATTGACTTCAGTGGGATTTGATCAGCCCTGTGCCTTGCACAGGACAGGGCAGGCTTTGCTTTGAACACAGCTTCAGTGTTAGACAGCAAAGTTTCCAAAGGCCACTGTGTGGTCCAGTCACAGAAGTCTGAGAACAGGCAGAGCAACAAGGGAGAATAAAAGAATTTTTTTTCTCCCAACACTTTCAGTTCCTTAAACACCTTTTTCACTCTGTTTCCTGTTACATTTCTTTTTCAACTATTCCTCAGCATCCCCTAAAGCATTCAAAAAGAAAAAGACATCAGCTCATTTTTAACTGAGAGATGTAAAACCCAAAAGATCTTGTACAAATAAACAAATCAAAATGAGAGGAGTGAAGGAAGTAAACACAAAAAGATGATTAAATGTTTCGAGAGGTTGACAGGAAAGCATTAGTTTAACTCCTCTCTCACACAGCCTGGAATTGGCTAAATGCAAGGAACACAATTCTCCCTGTCTCTATTTATTGCATTATGCATAAACTCTGCTATCCGGGGAGACGAGCACATCTTGACATGCTGTGACAAGCTGCCAAAGTTTCTGCAAACAGGAGGTTCCTGAGCAGCCACACCAAATGAGGGCAGCCCACACGTGCTCCTAATGAAGCGAGTGTGGAGCTGTGCAGAGCACCCGCAATCTTCCTCCCTCGGCTCCCGTGCGAGGCACTCCAAAAATACAGGAACAAATGGTGTATGGAAATGCCTGGCAGTGGGAGCAGCACTGGGGTAACCGATGTGAACTTCCTCATCTCCCCACAGCCTTTGTTGCCTCTTTAAATCAGAATTAAATGAGCAGTCGCGAGCCTGCGCCTGTGGCCGTCCAAGGGTTTAAACAGACATACTCATTAAGATGCTGGTTTACTCCGTGTATTTTTTTGGAGGGGTAACACCATAGTCTCTCATTTCCTCCTTAGGTTTTCTGCCTTGTTACACACTAAAAACTGAAAGCTAATTAGCTGCTTGCATAAAATGCAGGAGGGACGGGGGAAGGTGTGACAGAGCCAGGTGACTGTCACACAAATGCTGGTGTCTATTCACAGGCTCCAAAAAACCTCGTCCCTGAGAAAACATATGCCAGCTGCAAAGCACGTGACGCGCACTCTGCTCCGCTGCAGAGGCTTCCCCTTTGCTCCCCCAGTTAATTATAACTTTGAGGAATAGAAGCCTACAATCATGTACATGGAAACTCATTTCTCTTTAAATGAAACCTGGCTAACGCTTGTTTTTTACTGGAACAATTTTCAAATAAACAAGCTCTGAAACTTAAAAGGAATCCTAAACTCCATTAAATAATACAGTTCCTTCACAGGAATTTCTCCTGGGAAGGGATGTCTTCGATTCAAGTGCCATGTTATGACAAGCATGACAGACTTGATAGTGATCTGTTCCAACTCATGACATTGCTTAAATTAGGTTAGATAGAATCTGTACAGGCTTTCGAAGGAAAGCTCCTCTGGGTGAAAGCACTATTATTTTTGTTAATGGCTGTGAATTATGATTTTCTTCTCCTAGGAGTCATAAACTATGTTGCTACACAGTAGTACATCATGTAATGTATGTAATACATGATTCCTTAGTAGTGGAGGAAACTATTACATTTGCATACATTAGAGCCAGAGTTGTAATCAAAATGTGTTTTCCCACTTCCTTCATTGAATATTTATGCGTTTCTTTCCTGCTTCCCCTTCTGCTGCACATGTCTCCTCCTTGACCTGGTGTCTTGCTCTATCTTATTCACACTGTGGAAGGGCACATGCTCGTGGCACGCTCCTGTTGCTCTGCGAACACTGAATGACTGGCTCGCTTTCAGGCTGCTCTCTGAGCCTCACATGTGCTCCCATGCATATGCAACCACAGTCTCAGCCCTGTGAAAAGACAGATGGAGGCAGAAAGCAGCTCCTCTCCAGTGCTGTGGGCTCAGGAGCACATCAGGGCACTAGGCAGCTGCTGACGACACCAAGGACACTTGCAGGCAAACAAGGGGATTTTAAGGTTGTAGCAACACCTGAGCAAGCTTGAAAACACCACAGCCAGTGAGTGACTCTTTATACCTTCAAGGACTGCCAGACCAGGGCTATGAGAGAGGACAAACCAGCCCATCCTCCTGTTCCAGTCCTCTCATAGCATCACATCTCAGTACTGCCATCAGAGCAAGGTAGAAAGGCACAGGGAGATGCCTTCAGTGCTGTGCCTGTGTTTCCAGTACATTCCATACAGATGTTTCCAAGGGCTCAGATCTTCAAAGGTGCTCTTGGGCTCCTAAGTCACTAAAGTTTTACTCAGAAATCCTGTTCAGTAGTTCACCAAGCAAACCCATGCTTATGTCCTTCCACACCTTTGATAATTCAAGTCTTGAACTTAAAAAGAGTCATTCAAATGCAAACGCAGATCAGTAGATGATAGACTTAAAGGGTTTGTTCTGAGGTCACGTGAACATACCTGTTTTCTCATCCATACAAAGCAAGCCAAGAGAAGACTGACACCCATATGCAATTTGCAGAGAGGAGCTGGAGGCATCCTGAGCAACTTGGACAAAGAGAAGCAGCAAGTGTACTGGTTTTGATGCCCCACATGAGCACAGAAACAAAGCAGCAAAGCTGAGAGACTCTCAGAGGGATCAAGAGGCAGAAGAAATTCAAATTGCTTTTGAATGCTATAAAACAACAAGCAGCATATAAAGTTCTAAAAACCACACTTGGATCTCAAGCACACAAATCCACACTTGGCCCATTTTGCTACGTACAGCATCTGCAACCTGTGTAACAGCACATCTGCAGTTTCCCCTCCAGATATCATTTGTACAAGTGTCTGAGGTTAGAGACAAAAAGAGAGGTTGGGCGAGACATCCCCCACCAGCTCCTGAAGCCTTGCTGAAACACTCAGACGCTGACAAAAGCAACCGATTAGGGATGTGCTCCCAAGCACATCGGTGCTGATCAAAACAGAGCAGACCTTCTGGATGTCCATCATGCTGGCAAGGCTCAGCCAGGTTAAGAGAAGGTTTCACATCCATGTGTCAAAGGCTCACAGTAATAACAGGCTGCACATTTAGAACTGAGTTATTGCTGGTGCAGGGAGGTTAGAGAGAAACCAAGAGCATTTCTTACTGACTCAAACCAATTTAAGCTCAGGCTTCCAGAGTGACACGTTGTTATTTCTTAGCTGAGAGATCATTCAAGGCAAACTTCAAACCCTCAGGCAGCCTGTGGGCACCGCAGCGAGGGGCAAGGGCTCGTGTTTGCAGGCTGCAGGAGCTGAGAGCACTGCAGGGTTACGGGCCACTGTCACTGAAAGGACGCATAAAGATCTCTGTGCTGCCTTATAGAAGTATTCTGTGTCTCAGAGCAGATTTATTGCTGGGCAGCCAGGGAAGAGCTGACTTTAATGAACAGGAGCAGAGAGAGGGTGTTTACAATGTGAGATTCCTGAGTGCGTGTGGAGGAGGAGAGGGCATTACATGGTACTCCAGGGGGTTTAATACATGACCAAAGATGCAGCTACAGCTAAAAGATGTTCAGGTGCCTAAAAATGCAGAGAAACACATGGGCCCAGATCCCTGAGAAAGAAAGCTTTTTCTGGGTAGGACTTAGTGGAGTTTCCAAGTCTTCCCAGTCAAGGGAAACGCAATGACAGGAGCACACCACTTCTCTGCTTCAGTGCTCTCCGCATATTAAGGATGCAGAAATGCCTTTGCAGAACTGGTTTTTGTCCTAAATAGTAATGCTTACAAAATGCTTACAAAACTAAAAGGAAAAAAAAAAATTACATAGGATGTTGCAATTCCTGAGCCATTGGGACAGGCACAAAAGCAAAGAGAATCAGGTGGTTTTACTTTCCACATTTGAATTTGTGACAAATTCACAGTAACAAAAATATGAAAAGCATCTTGAAATAACTTTGGCTTCTCTCTTCCCACATGGGACACTAGTCACAATTATCTAATAATTATCTTACCGTCATTTGCCACCCTGAGATGGACAGACACCATCACTCTGCTCTTGCATTCATCCTGGAAAAATCACGGTAATGCAAACAAGGAAGGAACACACTTTAAAAAAATATTCAAACTCGCAGTCCCTGAAGGAGGAGGAATCACATACTATTGAACAGAAATGAGTCCTGAATTCCCACTCAGTTCAGGCCAGATGCCATTACAATCTCAATGTGTGGGAAAGTTTGTAATTGCATTGTATCATGATTTTTCAGCTGATGAACAGCAGACTTCAGCCTGCAGTGCTGTTAATCTTGCATCTTTATGAAAACAACAGTCTTTTCAAAGAGAAGTGTATATTTATGGTTGATAAGTGTTATTTGATCATTTTTGTGAAATTAACTGTAAGTCCATACTGCATGCTCTCCAAACTACTCTATAAAATTACACTTAAAGCTAAAATTATATAAATCATAGACAAACTGATACAGTCCTCACTCTTTAAAAGCACTGCATTGGTATTATTTAACCATGATCTGTGCAAATAAAATGCAAATTAAATAGCAGTGGATGTGGTGTATATGCAAATTAAAAACCCTTCCCAGTCCCAATTTCCCCTTCATGAACTGCCTTCAGCTATAACTCAGAATTTATGAGTTTCACAGCTTCTAATGCAATCTTTGTCGTTGGAATGAGCCAAAAAGTATGGGAAATGATACAAAGTCAACTTACTGCCATAGGCCCCTTTCCTGTTCAGGGGTTTGGCCTCCCAAGGAAGCGTTTCTTGAAGTTGGACAAGCAAAGCAGAGCATGGGAAGGTGCGGGACTTGTGAAAAACACCCTCTACAGGGGGCACCTGGAGCTTTCTGTGTTCCCAGGCAAGAGAGCTGAGACACTGAGGGCTGGAATTCATACGTGGAAGGCAGCATGAATAAACAGCTGCCCCACTGCTCCTTCCAGCAGCTCATGGTACAGGTGACCCAGAAAAAACCCTTCAGCTGCTCTGTACCTCGTACTCACTGCTCCAGCCTACATCTCTCTTGTTTCCATCAGATGTAGCCCACTTTCCTGCAGCACAAATTGCTTTCATCAGCATCTCCCCGTGGTTTCAATGCAATCTGTCTCCTTGTTTTCCAGCAATAATGTGAAATGACAAATTCCATGAAGAACTCTATCACACCTCTACCTAGAGGGGATATTTTTATGTTGCTAAGGCCTAAATGCCTGGATTTAATTTTTACAAAAATAGAGCCCAGGTTTTTGGGCAGAAAATATTCTCTGTTTCAAACTAAATTATCATTTTGGAGAGTCTTCACCCCTAAGGCGAGAATGGTTGTAGAAATGACCTATTCTTGTCTACCTGCTACTGGCACAAGACATCCAACACTGCAAGAGAAATGCCCACAGCATGAGCTGAGCCCTATGGATGGGCAGACTTCAAATCCAGCCTCTCCCACACTGCTCCCAGAGGGAAATTTTCCATACACAAGACTGACTAAGCATTACAAGCATTCTTCTCCATCTTCTCCTGATACTTGAAGGCCCCCCCCATCTTTAAATCCTTATAAAATTTTGTTTTGAACCATTTCTTTGAGCCTTCTCTCAGAGGCTGTGAAGACTTCCACCCTGTGACAGCCCCACTGTGTTTTTCTCCAGAGCTTTCCAGCAGCTTCATATCCCTCCAGAGCCCTCACCAGGGAACCAAGGCATCAGCTTTAGTTTCAAGACACTCGATAAGAGAGCAACTGTCTCCCAGACCTGGCAGACTCAGATTTGACAGAGGAATTTTCCTTCATAATTCAAAAACAATGGGATAAAGCACCCCCAGAGTCCCACCTTCACTTTCCTCCTTTCTAGCTCACATACTATAAAAGGAATTTGGTTATTTTTCACTCCTTCATTGGACTTCTTGCATTTGTCATCGAGACCTTTCCCTGAGGACAAACCTATAGGCACACTTTCTTTGCTGAAAACTGTTCCCATCAGCACCGCAGCAAATCTGAAGACCAAACACTGCTATGTACCAAGTGAGAAAAACAGGGGATACCAAACACAAACTCAAAACTCACTTCAGAAACAGCCTCTGGAGCACAGGCAATCCATGAAGAACAGAGACTACCCCAAACAGAGCAGGAGGAGGGGAAAGGACAGAAATGGAGGTTTTCCTGATCCTACTGACTGAGGACTTATGAGGGGAACAGATGAAAACACACCAAACAGATCGGTAAGTCTGTCCAGCTCAGAGGTCTGCCAGGACTCCTGGCTGTAGCTCCCCATCCACGGCTCTGGCAACTGAGTGTATTTGCTGAATGTTACTATATTTTCTACTTCTATTAAACATTCACAAGCCACAGAGCCCATCACAGCCATGTAGAAGGGAAGCTTAGTACACATAACAGAGACAGGCTTCAAGAAACAGAGGATTAAATAATTAATTTTGGTTCTGAGAAAGCAGCTCCAAGAGGCACAAAGGAGAGCCTGCTTTTTACTTCAAACTAGGAGAAGGTAAACTTTGTGTTCTTGGAGGCTGGGAAAGTTGCCTTTCCCTCTGTGAACACCTTTTGGAGATAGCATAGTTTCTCTGAGTCCAGAGTAGCACCAGAAAAAGGTATTTGAAGAGGAAATCAAGGAAAAATGCAGCTTTGAGCACAATGTGTGTGAAGCCCCATCCACTGCAAATAGAACACCCTAATTTGTGACTGCAGACCTTGGAGTAACGGGATGATCAAAGGCAGTGTCTGATAACACACTACTTGTTCCTGTCTGTTCTGTTCCCACCTAATTATCCCTTCCTGAAGTGAACGAAAAATGGTTTAATCTGTTTTTACGAAGCTCATTGCATCAAATTAGTCAGTGAAGTACACAGGATTTTCACTGCTGGCAAAACCCACACCTAGGCACTACTGAAGGCAGTAAAACCATCTCTCAGTGTCTTGTTTTTCTGTTTAACAATCCCAACCAGTTCCTCCACGGGGAGGGAACAAAATGTGCAGGAAAATGTTCAGCAGACACCACCTTCACCTGGCACACGAACTCCTTGGCTTCCACTTTCAGGTGCAAAGGATGATGGTGAGCAATCAACACATCCCCTCTTTTTTTTTCCTACAGACAGCAAGAAACAAACCAAAAAACCCCTGTACCTTTTCCTCTCCCCAGCCTGCTCTCTGCCCACGGGAGCACAGGATTTCCAGCACTGATGGTTACAGCTCACCAAGGATGCCGTTGGACAGGATGCCATCCCTCAGCCTTCCCGACGCTTCATAACGAATGCTCACTCATACCAGGGATTGTTTAGCTCCAGTGAAAAATCACACAGCTTCCCAAGGATGGAGAGAGCATGCAGCATTTGGATTAGCAGGGTTATCCACCATTTAGGAGTGTCTCAGCCTTGGAAGGCAGCGAAAAGGAACGGCTCCTACTCAAGGAGTGGTCTCCTTGGAGCATTAGCAGTCATGCACTTTGGGAGCCCTCATTAGCAGTCAGCACTTACTTTATCAGCTGCTGTTAGGCTGCACCTGTGCTTTGGTCTCCTGAGTCTGTCAAAGTAATAATCCACTTGACATCTCCTCAGTCTGTTGTACATTTTTTGTTTTTATAGCTTATTCCTCTATAACATCACTATACACATCCACTTCAGGTGGGCTGACCTTGAGAGGCAAAAGCTACTGTTGGATAACTAACCCCATAAATTCAGCTCAGTCTTTGTGTCCTGCTGATCCCTTCCCACACTGAGCCTAACCCAGGACCAGCTGAAACTCCTGGGAAACCTCTGGCACTAGACATCTTTCTCTTTATCCTGTCTTCATGCTTCTCTGACCAAGTAAGCTGCAGTGTTACTAAGCTTTTCTTATAAAAGCAATCCTTCCTTATTTGGAAATAAATTTGAAGCAATGAATTAGAGAACTACAGAAGACATACCCACAAGGGGGCTGAAAAAGTTTGCCCGGTCTGTTCCCCCAGTCCCAACAGAGGACATATCTACTTAAACTATTCATGAAAGGTCTTCTTTAAGCTCTTCTGAGAATTTCCAGGAGTGAATCCTGCTGAACTTGTATTTAGACATGATTTTTTAATTATTCACTCAGCTTAGTCCTTGCACAGGTTTTCATATAAATCCTAGCTCTATGGAGTGAATCAAATCAAAGATCATTATTATTGGGGGGGGGTCAAGGGGTGTTGTTTGATTTAAACTGGTGTGTAAAATACACAAGACGCTGTCAAAACAAGTTGGAGGTCTCTTTTTCTGCACTTTCTAGCCTGAAAAGATTCCAACTATACAATGCTAAACACATGAAGTTGGAAAGTATCCTACAGGGAGAAATAATGACTAAAACAATTTGATGCCTTTCCAATCTGACAAAACAAAGAAACATTCTGAGGAGTGGTTCTAAGGGATAAAAATCATTCAGCTTTTCACTCTATGTGTTAATTTATGCTTTACATATTTTAAAAACAGTGAATTTTTAACTTGAAAACCTGGTATTACATCTCACTATGAGTGACACTCAGGCAATACACAGAGAGGCACTGGTGGATGTAAGCACTGAGGATGCCTTTGCAGTTACTACCAACACTTGATGGTGCTTTGCTGAATAATTTTTTTCCCTCACCACAGATAGCCATCTCCTTCCCATCCACAGCTCTGGCCTTGGTGACATCACTGGGAGGAAGGCCTTTGGGCATTTGACTCTGTCACCTTACAAGAACACCCAGCTCTTTGAACTATACTTTAGTTTATTAAACCAGTTGTACCTAGTTAAGGAAAATTTGCAAATCTCCTTATATAGAGTCCATCAGGGCAGAGACAAGCCAGACCCTCCAGGGCTCAGGAAGGGGAAACCACTGGGAAGAAGTCTCTGGAATAACATTGCCCTAAACCTTCTCATCTCTCAGAAGATATTTCTTTCAACTGCACCATTTGTTGAATCAATTCTGAAGGCATTTGCTCGTTCTGCAACACCATTAAACAGAAGAGAAGGGGGTAAAAAAAAAAGCCTAACACTCTAGCAGCTGACTGAAAGATCGGATCCAATAAAATGAGGCAGACTAGGCAGGATTTCAATTTGGTTGCTGTATTTGTATATTGATGTTACTCAATGATGCTTTTGACTCTTGAAAAGACAGCTCTTTCACCTTTGCTTCCTCTCAGCAGAAAGTCTTAATTCCTACTCTAGGATATGCTCTAGTATGTACCAGACAAATGAAGAGGAAGGTTAGCAGGTCTTCATCTTCAGATGCAGAAAGCATTCCTACAGTGAATAATCAGAAATAAAAATAAATAAATTTAAAAAAAGCATACAGCAATCTGGAAAATAAGCTGATCGACAGCATGTTCTCCTCCAAATAGAAAGACTTCTGACTCTCTCAAAGAGCTGATAGATCAATTGCCTACCACCATGTGTGAACTTCACATAGAGATGTTCAACTCTAGGAAACTCCGTAAACTTAGTCCTATTTTGAAAATCATGTTGTTATTATTTGGATTTTCTTATGAGGCATCATATTTTCAATAAAATATCAGAAATCTTGTATTCTGGAAGCACTAGAAATCTCACACAGTGTTAGAATTATTACCAGCTAATGAGAGCAGAGATCAGAGGTTAAACTACACACCAGCATGGTTAAGAACAACTGAAACTGGTTTGCCTTGCAAAGAAGCCTCAACTTGTCCTAGGTGAGCAAACCAGTCAGGAAAAAAATTCATTACGTATTCTCTGCAGCTGTTTAGGTACCTTCACCCCATCTATTCCCTTTATTCCTACCAAGAAGGTCACTCCGTGAATCTGTAAGCCAGCAAAACAAAAAGTTGTGGAGAAGTGTCAGCTTATTAATCATGTACATATGGCTCTTCCTGGAAAAGAAACTTCCACCTGCAACCAAACTGATGGCTATGTTTCTCTGCTCCAGCTAAGTTCAGCCCATCACACATGCCAGATCATTACAAGTTCTGAGAAAAGAAGGAAAATAAAAACCAGAGTCATTATATATGAAAGAGATTGATGACTTTCCTGCCTGATAAAACTCAGAGAAGAATAAAAATCCCAATCATAAAAAGAAGTAAACACTACGCTTTTCAAAAAAAAGGCAGCATTCAAAATAAATATTCAAAAAACAAGCCTTCAAAGCCCTTCTTTCAATGATAAATAATTTCTTCGACCTTTTCAAAAGCTGATCCTTGATCTTGAAGATTCTTGCATGCTTTCTCCCATTGAACAGCCCATAGACATCCACATAATCCCTCCTTGTTTTCATTAATTAGGCAGGATGATTGGCAGAGAAGGAGAAGGTGCTGCGGGCTTGGTTACCAACAGTCAGTGTTCCTCATTCTCCACAGATAGAACCACTGACACCAACAACACACAGAACACCTCCAGTGAAACAGCTCTTGGAGAGCAGCAGATGGCTTGAACTGCATCCAAGCAAGGCTAAAGTGAATGAATCCAAGCATAGCCAAAACGCAGGATGAGGAGACGGATTTCTCTAAACAGCTCACGGAAACCTCGCCTCCCCCTCTGTGGAAAAGCACTCTGTTCACATTTGTCAAAGCTGTGCCTTGGGTCTGACACCTTGCAAAGTCTGGCTGCTTAGGTGGCATCAGTAATCCGTGAATTTGTCACCTCTGGGCTGGATTATAATAATTTAGCATGTTTTGAAACTTAGTGTGGAAACTGTGCACCAAGCTCCAGCTGGTTGGGAATGGGGAACAACTGCTTATTCTATGGATTGTGTTGCCAAGGGCATATCTGGTTTGTGCCCAAGTCTTTCCCGTAGCTCCCAGCCAGCATCTGATGCCAACTTAAGGCCCTGCTCCTATTTTTCAAAGCAATTAGTGTCCCAACTTCCAACCACATCAAAGTCTGAATTTTCATCCATGAACCCCCATGGCAACTGTGTCCCTTTGAGAGGCCTTAAAGCTCAGAACAAAGCATCTAGGAGGGCTGTGACGAAAACAGGCGTTTTTTATCAAATAGCTGTGGAATATTTTTCTAGTGGGGACCAGGCAAATCCAGATTCTGGTACACTTCAGGCATATTTCTTTGAGGTGGATTAACTTCCTAACTTGAATGCACAACTCAGATAACTGTTTCATTCCAAAACTCTTTGCAACTTCCACATCACGTCAAATGTCATGAGTTTCTACTCCCTTGTGAAGAACTGGAAGAGGCTCTACAAAGTCCATTAGACACTTAAGGCTGCCACTGACCTTGCCCACAATGTACAGATGCTCCAGCAGTTTAATACCCTTGGAGAAAGGACAGAAAAGCAAGAGCAAGAAGAACGTGCTTAATGCAATTTAGTCTGTCTTAATCCATCCTTGAGGGTTCTTTTGATGACAGCTTTATCTGAAAGTTTAAAACTATTTTCATTTGTTACACACCTACCTCCCCATATCTGAAGGTTTTGCAGCTTCCTCAGATGAATTCTTTTGTCCATCTTATGAATTACAAGTAGATTTGGGAAGTCTGTTATTTCCTCCTCCTCCAGCTCAAGCACCTGGACAAGCATCCAGGGTGATGTTATCCTACCTACCAAAACAAAATACAGGAAGACTGATTTTTCTCCAGTATTGACTAGTGGAATTTCCAGGTTTATGCCCTTGGAAAGCTTGGTTTTCCAGCTCTTCATAAAAGGGACAGTGTTTTGCACATGGAACAAAATTTTATACGTGATATGTGTGTTAAGCAGACTTCAAAATTCAGTTTCTTCAGGAACTGTATTTTTTCAAAAGGCTGCTTTCACTAGCTTCAACCGTTCTCCTCCTATATATTCTCCTTCCCAATACCTCCCTCTCGCATTTAAGTTTCTCAGCATCAAGACCTGCCGGTGGTAGATGTGATTATCTCGCTGTTCCCACCGATGTCCATGACATCTCTTGTAGAAAACAAACTCGGAGTAGCACAGGCAACCCCTCTCATTCATCATGTTCTGCTCTTAACACAGACAAGATTAAAGACCTTTCACTAATTAAAGATGGAAGGATGTCATTGAAAGGCATGGGGCAGCTGGGGAAGGTGAGTTATCCAAGTGACATATCTATGATTCTCTTGTCTCTTCTGACCCCTTCTTCCGAAGGCTACTGTTTGTAAATCAAGATTAATGAGAAGAACGGCACTTAAGTGCACCTGATCATAAATCTGGGAGAGTTAGTGCACTCTCTGACAAGATTAATATATTTTATATCTGACACTGCCTGTGAAATGCTCTGTGTGTTCAATTTACTGCCATCTCAGACCTGAAAGTGGAGCATGGATTTCCTTGCAGGGCAAATTCCGCTTTTTGCAGAGTGCTACATTTGCAACTCTATACCCATTTTCATTCCTCTTGAGGTTATTTTCATTATGAAATAAACTTCTAATATAATTCCAGTATAATTATACATAAACCAACATATTGGCAAAAAGCCACAGAAGAGTGCTTTTGGTTAGATCATTAAGACAAGTTGGGGAGTTTTTGAGTAAACATCAGAAAATGCCACTTCGCCTCATTCAGAACATATTGTAAATGACATATTGTTCATAAATCTGTTACTTAGGAAAAAAAATTGTAACCTAAACTACTTTTTAATATACTTCTTTTACTTGAAACAAACTGCATTTCATATAGACCTGCTTTCTTTCTTTGAAATTTATAACCATCAGCAAATACTTCATTTACATTTTAAAAAGTCTGAACTCGAACTGCAGTAATTGCAATTAACTGAAACAGGTTTCTTTCAACTGAGCAAGTTCCTTCCTCTGAAATTCCCCCAGCTGATCGATAAAAATTGTTGAGGTTTTGGTTTCCTCTCTCAGCTTGAAACTAAAACATTTTGTGAATCTTGAATTTCTCAGAGATTGGGAAAACAAATTCCACTGAGCCATAATAGTCACAAGAACTCTACGAGAAATTGTAGCAGATCTTCAGATGTCCATAAATTCTTGACCGTGGTCAGTGAGCATGCTAATGAACAGTTCCTCAAGTTGTCTCCTTGGTGGGCTGAACACCCCTGGGATCAGCATCAGACATTGCAGAGAAAATTATTTTGTGCAACAGCTGCACCAGTGACAATGACATTGTGGTATAATACACAACTACCAAAGGTAGTGCCACCCAATTCACCCCACGTCACTGAAGCACCATGGAGCAAGGAGAAATGGGATTCAGTCCTACTGAAGGAACTCCCTACTGGTTTCTTCCTGCCCATTTGTTTCTCCTGGAGCTGCTCCTGTCTCGCTCCAGCAGGTGGCCCCAGGCATGATGGGCTAGTGGCACATCTCTTCCTACGGCCTGTCCCTCCTCCCAGAGCTGAACTTACCCAATCATGTATGCCAGACAAGTAGCTCCTGTCCCCTCCTGAATCAAAACCAGAGGCAGAGAGTAATCAGCCGGGGCCCCCAGTTTTATTCCTCTGGAGAGCAACATATGGGCATAGATCATCCATCTCTCAAGACGCTCCTCTGATTCACGTCATAGCTCCAGTGGCCTCGAGGCCGACATATGCCACGAGAAGCACACGCGTGACAGAAGGCAATTTCCCTCCCAAGGCTCATCCCTGTTCACAGCTCCCGTCTTTACACTATTTGACCCTCCTTTGCACACACAGCCACGCTCTCACCAGCTCCTGCCCTCTGCCACTGAATTTCCTGAAGTCGGAACCCCACCAAAAGTTCACTTCTCATCATATTTCTTGCTCTTTGGTGCCGCTGTCACCTTCTCCCACCACACCATATGTTCCTCATCTCTTCCCTGCTGAGCAGTCTCTGGTCTCTGAAATACGACAGCTGAAATGACCTCCCCTTCCTGGCCCCCAGCTCTGCCTCAGCAGAAGTTAGTGACTGCAGTTGGCACACTCTGCTCTCCTCAGGAACCTGATCCATACCTGAAAATGAGGGTAAAAGCACGTCCTCGGTCCACCTACTACATCTCCTGGTGCTGTGGGGTTTTGGGAACACAGAAGTCTCCTGTTATTCGGCTGTGGAGCACTTAAGCAGGTCCTCACACCTGGTTGAGGTCACTGTGTGCTTCATAACACACACAGCTGAACCTGCTCCCCATATTGCTACAGACTAGCGATTTCTAAAGCCTTTTTGGCACCTTTTTGGCACCAGCACCATGGAAAAGCTTCTGACATAATATGAATTCGCAAAGAGATTCTCAAGACACAAGGTCAGAATCTCACCCATAAACAAACCAGTTACTCCTGTTCGTGCTCCAGCTCTGCAGCCAGGACTAATATAAAGCAAAGTTCTCTAATCTTCCACAGTATAAAACACCCAGCAATCAGAGGCTTATTAGCAGATAATGATTTACTTGCTACCCACCAGCTATTTGCAAAGATCATCCACTCTCCCTATCTGAAGTATCATCAGGGTTTCTCCATAAGTCTACTCCATTTATCATTAGGGGGATTTACACTGTAAACAGGACAGCTGCATTGCTAAGTCTAATTATACCCTGAGAAGACAAAGCACCGTGTGCCTACACATTGCACTGGAATTAGAAGTCCAGGTAGAACAGAAGAGAGGCTTTTAATTAAACAAAGTCAGTCACCTTTCACAGAAAGCCTACGATTTAATTTAAGCGCGCACACAGGAAGAACAGGAGGTCAAGCACCTTCCCCATCTTGTGAACCTCAGGCCTAGTGATTGCCAAACACAACACAGTAATTCCTGCCCACCTGCCTCACATTTCTCTTTAGGAGTACTTTATTCTTTTCTTGGCTTTCTTTCCTTTAATTAGGAGTAAGGAAAAGGTTGTGGTAGCTTCATAGCATGTCACATTTAATCTGCATAAGACCCCACCACATGTTGGGGGGAAGTGTGGCAGGAGTTTTTAATAAAGGATTACAGAATGCACCTGCTGTGGCTGGAATATTGCAAGCTTTTTCTAAGCTCTGGGAGGCCTGCATTAGGTCAGCTTTGACTTGAACATTTATTACTTATCAACCTTTGGCATTGGGATGGAGTCTGGAGCACAGTGATGGTGCTAGCTGATTTAAATTGCCAAAAAAGTGATCAGGTTGTTTGCACAAAACCAGAGAATTGTTTATCTTAATGGCTGTTGCAAAGATGGGCAGAATTCCTCTGCCACAGACAATATTGGGTTTTTTTTGTTCCCAAATGTCATCAGATAATGACTTTTATGCCAACAAGTTAATTGCAAAAGCAAAGCAATGAAAATATATACTGAACCATAGTCATGCATTTTTTTACATTTGTTTCAATTTAACGTAATGAACAGAGAGTTTTGCGAAGGAAGATTGCAGATGCCATGGAAAATAAATGCTGTTTTTGAGCATAACCATCATCCAGTCAA
The DNA here is from genome assembly GCA_013396775.1 of Cephalopterus ornatus. Lineage (NCBI taxonomy): Eukaryota > Metazoa > Chordata > Aves > Passeriformes > Cotingidae > Cephalopterus > Cephalopterus ornatus. Next base: position 80,760 of record VZRE01011764.1, read on the forward strand.
ATGAGCCGCCAACTATCCCCTTTGCTGCACCACTTGCACTGCTCATTGCTTCCATCTTTCACAGCATGTGGGACATGGGGGTCAGTCGCTTCCTCCCTCTGAAGGATTTCAGCCCAAAGCTCACCAGGACACACCGTTGCCATTTGCTGAAGGTCTGGGACAGACATCCTCACTCCAGTCAGCTGAAGCAGCTCCACATGGCACAGGCAGGTCCCGGATTGCTGGGGCAGGTGGAAGTAGCACCTGCACACTCTCCTACGTGTTTGAGGAGCCTCCTGCTCTCACGCTTCCATTCCATTTGCTGGTTTCGAGGTGATTTTAACTAAGAAAAGCTCACCATAGACCACTGCTGGCGCGTGCAGCCACACAGCCTGGCTGAGCAGCTCTGACAAACCCGGAGCAGCAGCCAGCAAACGAGCAGTTACACAGACCACTTCACCTGAGTGTGCTCAGCAGCAGGACTGCGGAGCTGGACGAAGCATGTCGAGGAAACAACCACTTTTGGAGTGTTAGATGTCTCCTTTTGAATAAATCACTTGTCAGTTCATTGCTCACAGCTGCCAGTGTGCACCAGACTATTTACTGCATCCAAGCCCTTTCCATTCCGATGGTTCACAACAGAAGAGAGAGACCTACTGAAAATACACGGAGCAGTGACAAGTGTTAATGGGGCTGCTCTCCTGCTTTAGAGCAATTCTATTAACACATTATACTGCAGCTGAGGGTAATTATTTCCAAGGGAAATGGTTGACCATGACCCATGGTAGGCTCTCATAAGGGCGATTAAACTCACACGTGACTAATATATATAAGACATTAGCTGAAGTTTGAGGATTTATTAATATTTGCAGAGACATCTGCAGGGCAACAGAAGACAGTCTCTTTGGGCTGCAGAAGCAAAATACAAAGTAAGAAAAGTTCTTGTTGGCTTATAAAGCTGAATAAATTAGATTTTTAGTAATACTTTCAGCTGTGAAGTAATACCTCTGCAAATCTAACATTTTATTTAGTAAACAAATGAAAATAAAAGGGTCGTCACTCTTAATGTGTAATTAAATATTACATTTTGCCTTCAGTTAACACTACTTCAGTCTAAAAGACTGAGAAGATTCAAGAGGTGCACACTCTCAGGCACATTCTTGGAGCTGTCCTGTGTAAGGCAAGGCATTGGACTTCGATGATCCTTGTCAGCCCCTTCCAATACAGGTTATCCTATGATTCTACCACTGAGGATCAAGCTAATTTAGAAAAATGAGAGGGTGGCATAAAAAAAGTATTTAAATTCCACTACTTCTCATCTGGCATTGTCTGTCTCTCCCTTACTGCGACCTGACAGCAGCACAACATTGTTGGTTCAGTCCTTCCCTGCCATGCAAATAAGCAAAGTACTGGTAAATGGGATACTCCCTGTTCCTTTGCAGCTTCCAACTGGCTAAGCCAGTGCTGGAGACTGAGGAAAGCCAGCAGCTAATTACTCTGCCAGTGGGAAATCTCCACCCATCTCCCTCCTGACACTGGGCTCTCTGTTATATGCCAGTCGTGCATTCATTTCCCATGGATCCAAATCCATCTCAGCAGGGGCTAAAAACAGGGCTAACAGCAAAAGTGACAATGCAAGTTCTGCTGTGCCACGCACGCTGCAGCATTGGAATGTAACAGCCTCTCCAGTTGCATGAAAGGATGAGTTTCCATGGGTTTTCACAGTGGCTTGATGTGATCTCTGCCATCACAGATAACTGAGAGCAGTACCAGAGACCTACCAGGCTCCCAGACCTCTCGGGATGGCTCTGCCGTGTTGGGATGGCTCTGCCGTGTCGGGATGGCAGCTAGTTGCAGCAGCAGAGCAGCTGGCAAGCCTTCAGCCCTTTGTGGAAAACCATCCTGCAGCACCTGTCTGTAAGAACTGAACACTGTTATGAAGAGTTTCCCCCGCTGCACAATACTGCAAATGTTCCCGAAGAACAAAATATGCTGTTTTGAAAGGAAAAACTGCTGTCATCTATTCCTGTCCATGCAACAGCAGTGCAGGAGGCTTTAATGAATATCTCTCCATTGCCTTTTGAATGTGTGTTTACACACAGTTTGGGTAAAAGGAGGGGAAGGAAAAGGAGAAACAGAAGTGAGGAAAATTTAAATCTACATCTTGGGTTGAATGAGTGTAAATGTAGCTTTTACCATGCAGCCAAATTTTCTACTGCCTGTGAAGCCTCACAGTAGCTGCACACAGACAATATTTGATAGACAAGTTGGCAAAGCCTCTTACATCTCTCCCATTACCTGCTTACAACACAGCAGACTGAGTTGTAGGCAGGCACGCTACAGGAATCCACACCAGGGAAACACTGCTGTCTGGCTTCTCCCTTGGACCTGTGCCTTGGGGACAGAACGGGAGCAGCCTCAGCTCTTTAGCTCTCACTGTCAGAAGCAATAAAGCAGAGAGGGATACAATTGCTTTCAAACATTGATGGAAAACCTTTGGGCTCCATCATTCACACGGAATTTCTATTGATAAAGATGCACAGTAGGATATCCACTGCATTTAAAAGCCTACCTGCATTTATTCAACCAGCTTGGCATCATTTGTGTGTCGTGGCCTGCAACTGAATCTCAAATACAACCTCCACAGCAGGACTGATCAACAGCAGAACCAAATCTAGCATTCCTCTCAAACAGGGGACCCTCTCTCCTAGTCTTCTGCTTGGCCACAGCTGAGAGCTGTATCCCATAGATGCAGAATAGGACATTTATAAACTTGACAGAGAAAAAAAAAAAGTGTAAAGGACTGACTTTGTTATTCATCAAATATTAATTTCTCCTAGATTTGTGGATATAAGGAATCACACCCCAAAACACACTGTGTGGTGGTAGAAAGCATTAAGAAAGGAAATAATTTAGTTTATAATTTCAGAGGCTACTTATTCATATATACATGTATATATCTCAGCTATATATATAACTAGATATGGAGTAGGGAGAACACCTTTGGCAGGCTCAGTAATGTCATTCCTTCATTTAGAACACCTCTAGAGTCTCCAAAGCAATCCTGAAATGAGACTCTTGTAAGGCAAAAAAACCCTATTATTGTATAGTACAGAAAACATTCCTGCTTGTTTCCGTTTGTCTGACAGAACGTAATTCTACATACCTATGGATCAGCAGATCAATGACCCAGGAACATAACTCTGTTGAAATATTCTTGACATGGTGAACATTAATGGCTCAGAATAGGCCTATAGGGCCTCACCCATCAGTGCACCTGCAGCAATTCAGCAGACTGTAGCATCTCTAAAATTGCCATCAGTCCATTAAACCACAGGTCTAACAATGTACCTCTCTCTAAAGGAGGAGCAGAGTCTGATTTGATTTGGCAGACTGAAATAGCCTCATCAGAACTATTAACTAAAATATCTTCAAAGGTGCTTGTGGGGGCTTTAGATCATGTTGAAAGTCCCACACCTTCTACATGCCATGAAGGGAGAACTCCAATGGGATGCTTGAATGAATAAACCAAGATTTCATTCACTACTTAATTTCGACACAACACAGCACAACCTCCCCACAAAGCCCAGACAGCCTTCCCAATCCAAGATTTGTCCCCTGCTGATCCACAGATCTTTGTTCCTCATCACTGCTTGCCAGGAAAGGAACCCAGGGTGAAGAACTTTATGAATGTCTTTATGACCTTCATGGTAAGGAATTTAACCTGGTGGGTGAATAAATGGAGTAAGAGCAAGGGCACAAGGGGGAAAAGGCAGCAATCAGAGCGATACACCTCTCACACTTTGAGGGTTTCTCTGCAAAAATATTTACAGATTTCGGATAAAACCTTGCTAAATTAGAAATGAAAATATTGACACATTAATCATAGATAAACATGTTGTACCACAAATGCGGCTCTGTGAGCAGAGTCCTGAAAGATATTACAAACAACTCAAAAAAATTTCTTCTTGCATACTTCAACACTCCAGATCTGTTTTGTTGCTAGGCTTAACTTTCAATCATGAAAAAAAAAAAAAAGCTTCTGCTAAAAGAATGCAAATATCGCCGTTACTCATAAAAGAAAGTCTCTTTTCTGACTTGATTATCCTAATCTAATTAAAAACTGTGCTTGTCACATCTTGGAAAATTAACTGTCTTCACACAGGGCAAATGCTATCATTTGGAGAGGTCACCATAAATTACTTATAAACAAGAAAAAAAAATTAATTCCTGCTCTAAGTACCCAACTCTTTGCAGACCTAATTAAAGAACAAAAATCAGCATCCTGAAGTGACTCTGAGATGCCTCCCACTTGCAGAATAGAGGTCTGTGTGTTCAAGGGAGCAACACAACACGTTTGGGGAAGAGATGGAAAGCATCAAATGAATAATATAAAAGATGAGAGATGGGATTTTATGCAAATGCATTATTAATATCAATGCACCCCAACACTACAACAGAGAGTGCATCATTATTGTGGAAACTTTGGCTTTGTTGTCATTCAATGCCAAAAATCAATGCTCAGTATCCTTTTCTCCTGACACTGTTACGATTCATAAATTATTAACCTGAGTCTTTTGTAAAAAGTTCCTGTTTACAAGGTTACTCTGTAAGTTAAAATGTTTGTTTGCCCTCAGATCTCTACTGTAAAGCATCTGTGGGTAGATTTACATGATGAAGTTGATAGATTTGTATTTTGACAGTACATCTGTCATCTTCGCTTCACGTGTCAAGAGGTCAGGTGTGCACTTGGTGTTATCAGGTGGCTCATTAGTGTCCTGTGGGATATGCTACCTTGTCTGCTTTACTTTAAGTGACAAAAAAATGTTCTTTTTATCCCTTGCTGCAGAAATTCACATCCCCTTTGCAGTTGTGTTCCTACTGTCGGAAGATTGGAAAGAATTCATGGTACACATAAAGAGAGAATGTCTGGAGACACAGCACCGTGTGTAGGGAAAGCTCAATCCTTTCACACACCCCCGATCAATATGAGCTGCTAAGGGTGAACCCCCATGGCCTCTTCTTTACAGGACCAGAAATACGTATTTAGACACTCAGCACAGTCACTTGCATGGTCCCTGTCAAAAAAGGTGCATTAACCAGAGCCAACAATCCCTCAGTTTGCTGCTGACCACTGACAGACACCCGTGCTCTCTATAGGGGCAGGGCCTAATCCTCAGGCTGTGAAAGCCATAGGACACTGTAGAGTGAAGTAGTTTCCCGATTATTTTCCAAAGACGCTGTGAAAGTTGTTGAAAGCAGGAGTACGATTCCTCAACTTTTCCTGCAATATTCCTCACGGATTTGCTAATGCCTCCTGCTGACTGCGGGCACATCTTCAAAAGACAGAGAGAGAACATCATTGTGCATTCATCTGGACCCGTGTGAACTCATCAGCTCCAGGAGTTTCATAGGAATCCAAGTGACAGCAGAGTTTAGTCCTGTGAATACCAGAGCTGTTTTACAAAGCACCAATGTTATTTTGTTGGGAGTCAGAGTAATGCATTTTACATTGATTTTACCACTGTAGTAGATTGCTTTGTGAGCTACTTAATTTAAAGAGTAAGCAAACACCTGACAATTTTGCTTTCAAATCACTTGTTCTAGTAAATCTTATGCAATGGGCATATTTATCAAAAAATGTGGTAAATAAAAAAATTACGTTCCTGTAACCTCGAAAATCATTCAGTGCATGATCTTGGGTGGATCTGCATAGTACTGGACTGCAAACAGATTATTTATCTAATTTTGTGTTACCTTTTGGCTCCTTTTCCACGGCTGCAATGTTCATCTCTTTCTCACAGTGGCTGATGGATGGCACCATAGATGTTCCTTTAAGGTGTACGAAAATTATTTTTCAATTTATCGTGGCTCTCTGAGGTCTCGGCCATATGAAGGCCACAGGTCAACTGTCCTTGAAATGCCTCTTTGTATCAATAACATGAAGTATCTTGAGGTAAAGTTATCCTACCCACGTTACCTTGTCACTCTTCTGGGTCACTGTAGAGACCATTTGTGGGATGGGTGAACCTTGTGCCTCTTATGTTTCTTTTCATGTCTGAACCAAACGTTCCCTCTGCTAAGAAGAGACCCAGCAAGAAGTTTCCTGACAGGAAGGCATTTTTGTGAGAAACCTTCCTGATGATGCAAATTTAAAAAAAAAAAAAAAAAAGGCAAAGAAAGTGCCTCCACCCACAGTCTTGAATTGCAGAGAACACAAATGAGGATTCTATAGCCAACAGCCATGAGTAGAATCCCCCAAACCTTCACCCAGGGCAAACATTAAAGAGAAGAAAGGACACTGGATTTCTACAATTTATACATTTTTGTGAAAATTCCAACCTCTGGAACCTCATGCCAGCAGACTGTCAACAAGTGAAACAACTTCAGCGAGAGCACAAAACATTCGTGTTACTATTTCTCTTCTGAGAAGTCTTCAATGCCTAAATACCAAGGATGGAAGCTGAGTCAGTTCTGCAGAATTTCACTTACAAAGACAAAAACCTTTTTTACCCTAAAATGAAGAAGTCGCTGGATTATCCATTGTCCCTAAATAACCACTACGTTGCAGATACAATGCAGGTTATGGCTGAGACAGACAATATATGACAGACTATACATGAGAGAGCTAAGAGAGCTCTAAAAGCTGCAACCTTCAGAGTAGTTTGAGCTACCTCACTTTATCAGGTAGATCCACAGGCCACAAGGAATGATGGTGCCTTCATTTCAGCTAAACACCGGCATCTTGTTAAGATCACTGCTTAATCACTTGTGATCTGACCATGCCCTTAAATACCTTCCAAAATGGAAAATACTGACCAGAAGACACTTAAACGTCTCTGAACTTAAGTCCCAGAAAGGTGTACAAAGACTGAAGGTACAATAATTTGCTTCACAGCATGGAATGGCCGAGAAGGGTGAAGCCAGAGCTGATTTCCCACTTAAGCCTCCCTCATGTCTACATCCTTTACAAGTCATTACACCTCAAAGGACCTGAATTATATATTCATTTCCAGACCCATCCTGGCCTGGTAAAATACACTAGCTTTTCACAGGCTTAAGCCTCTGTATTCAGTGTAACCTGAAGTGATTTTTCTGGAAAAATTTCATTGACTGTCATTTTGTATAAATGATTGTAATAACAATATGCTACTAATAAAATATGCTACCAAAACTGTTCTTCTTTTGAGTTCATGTAGTTTCTATGTATTAATGAGAATGTTACACACACACAGAGAGCAGGGTAGAGTAGCCCCTGAAGTCTTCTAACTCAAGATTAATTTCTCCTGGTGGGTGACTTTGCCCTCATAACAATAATAAAGCTGTGGTACTTTATAAAATGCAAAAGGTCTCTTGAAGGTTGGTACAGGCTGTTATTCTAACCCAGTACCTTTGTGAAATTCCATCCAAATTAGAAAGATCTGGTAACTGAGACATATTCATAAAAGGTTCTAGACTTTTAAGTACAAGCTGTAAACTCTGCCCAGGCACTTTTCTGTCTGCTTGGTTTTTTAAGAAGCTTTCTGCTGCTTAATTCATCAAGGCAAAGTCATCACTTGGAATAAAACCTCCAGTTTTTATCACTGCTTAGTTAATTCTGTTCTTGCACCTGGGATTCTAGCTTCTCAGCTAAGCACTAAGTTAACTGAAGGGGAAAACAGGTACATACTTCACGTTTTCATGCAGTGAGAATTCCTGCAGCCATAACCTTCCAAAAACTGTCCTCCCAAACTGAACAAAACCAACATATTCCAAATTCCAAGGTGAGCAGATCCATTCTGAGTCTGCCCAGAATTATTACCACAATGCATTGCTGGGGGACACTGTGCTGCAAAAAGCAATCCTTTAAATGACATTACTACAGTTTAGAAGCATTAATTTATCCCAAATAGCTAAAAGTTTGTTACAGGATCATCTCTATTGAAATAGATACAGAAGTGCCTGTTGTTATGACAGAACTCTTAACTTTTACCTCAGGGACTGTTCTGTCTGCCAGCAAATTGTGAGTCTTCAAAGCCATTTTCTGTTGTTGTAGGTTTGTTATAAACTAGCCCTTGAGAAAATTTACGGCAAATGTAAAAAATTTATTCACTCTCTTTAGATCCAAATTCTAACAAAAATCCTTGAAGATAATGGACTCAGAGGTAAATGGAAAATGGATTAAAATCTGTCATGGGTTTTACAGAGTTGCAGGATACAAGAGAAACCTTGCAGGGATTTCTATTAAGATAATTTTATTTCTAGATAAATACCTACTTTTGTAGATAAATACCTACTTTAATCTAGGTATCAAAGCATTTATTTTGATGCCACAGATATATTGGAGAAGATAAGGATGGTGGTCTGGAAATGGCTGAAGAGGGAACAGTGGCACTTTCTGCTTGAAGCGAGACAGGATGGAGATCCTCACCAGTCAGTCCTGGAAAAGTTCAACCACAGACTTGCAAGGAGGCACAAGGAAAACCTCAGCACTGGGATCAGGCTGCACCTCATGCCCTCAGCCTGGGAGTGTAACAGGGGGTGACATCCCGCAGCACAAACTTCAAGGCCACTTTTGAGTTGGGATCAGTAAGAACATACACCATCAGCAAGGAGCATGAGCTGAGAAAAGCCAGCCCAGGACATCAGTCAAACCCTTGCTGACTGAGAACTGGTGGCAAGATGAAGCTACACAGGCTGTGGAAAGTGAAGTATCTGCAGCTGAGACGGGGAAGTGCTGATGGCGCTCCAGAAAACCAGAAATGGCAGATGTCAAATAAAGTGCACAGTTCTGGCAATCCGTGTTAAAAAAAAAAAGATTCACTTAAATTGCAAGGATGCAAAGAGGGCTACAAAGACAGGCAGAGGGGGAAAAAAAGAATTATGAAGAGGCTGTAGTTATGTTATGCCTACTGAAAAGTCACCTGGGGGAAAGGAAAGACGTCAGGATCATCCTAATGAGGGATGAAAAGAACCCAGTTAAGAAGATAGAAGTATAATCAGGATATGAATCAGTTCAGCTTGGTTATTAAGATTATATATCACCAGAGAAGTGAGTGTCTGCAATAATCTCTGTTTGAAATTGCATGGCAAAACGTTGTCACTTTTGGAACAAGAGGACTACTCTGAACCAGAATAGGACAGTGCTGTCCAAACAAAAGCCTGGACAATGATGACCCACAGGATTTAGCCCCATAGAAGCTTAACAGTGGGATGCAAACTGAGGTCTCTCAGAGATGGCAAATATGTTGCTTACAAAAACTGCTCTTCTGGAACAAGTAGGTAAACATAAACCAAGTCATTTCCAGAGAGAACACACCAAGAATCTGGGACACTGATCTCTTCTACCAACAGAGCTGCTGGCAAAGACTTTGGTTTTGCTGTCGCTCAGCAGAAGGGCAATGCTGATACCAGACAACAGCATCAGGAGAAGCAGCAATCCTCCCAAAAAGAGACAGGCACGCAATTACAGCATTTGTGCAACGAGTCAGAAAAAGCTGTAAATCAAGCCAAGATCCTCTGGAACAAAGCTCCTCTAGGAATATAAAATCTCTGTCACGAACTGAGGATCTAGGAAGGCAAGTCATTCATTTGGGCTGAAATTCCCATGCTACCAGATTTGTGTTGTAGTTTCTCCCCCTACTCAGTGGCACCTTCCAGGTGGCTATTACAAGGCACATAGCACACTGTACCCCCTTTGGGGTAAGACTTAATTACACATAAGTAGCTTTGGTTCTGCTCCCAATTCTGCCACAAAGTCAGTGTATGACCACTGGAAAGTAACTTATTTTATTTGTATTTATCTTTAAAAAAAAAAAAAAGAAAATTTTTCTCTAAAACTCTTGTTTGTCCACTTAGAACATCTTAGCAATGGTTTTGCAGAGGCTTTGTAGAGCACATACCAAAATAAATATATAAAATAAATGTACAAATGGCAAATGAAAATGATCTTCACTAATGGCACCATGAATATATTTGCACAGAAACTATAGAAATAGTAAAGGTAACTTTAAAATTTAATCAGAAAATCAAAACAATGGGAAAATATTAGGAATGTAGAGCTCATTAGGGCAAGCAGAGTCAATTAACTGTTCAGCTGTCCAAGCACAGAGCAGAAAATCTCTTTTTTGCTTATTACCGAGTACAATGACCACTACGATCCCAGCTGTAATCAAATACATAATTGAAAGAGAACTAAACCAGAGAAATCAAAACCAAAAAACACAGGGCCAGATCTGACTGACACACCACCGAGTCCAGTGGAATTAACTGGTTGGATGCTCCCACTCACTCCAGCAACCAGAAGTTAACAATTATTACCCTGAACAGCTTCCCACTGCTGATGGGACCTTTCCCATAAACTAGAAAGCTTATACACAATGACCTACATTAGTACAACACACCTTTTTTTTTTTTTTT